>JAWWEE010000004.1:16221645-16274829 GCA_035221455.1 Xenops minutus | reverse complement strand
GGCAGCGGCAGAGGAGGCGCGCCCGCCCCGCGGCCCTCGCCCCGCGCCGGCGGGCTCGGCACGGCACGGGCTTGGCACGGCACGGGCTTGGCACGGGCTTGGCACGGCTCGGCACGGGCACAGCGCCGGCCGCCGCCCCGCCCGGCTGCACGGCCCGGGCTCGCCGGGCCCGGGCGGTGTCTCGGGGACGCGCCCGCCTGCGGAGGGCTCGGCACGGAGCGCTCTGCTCCCCGAGTGTTCCTCGGGGGGATGGCGGGGAGCGGTGCCTGGGGCGCGGCTGTGTCACCGGCGCGCCCCGCACAGCCGCCAGACCCCGGGACGCGCTGGGAGTGTCACCGGAGCAGCGCGCCCGGGGCCCGCGGGCCAGCCCCGCACCCGGCCAGCCCCGCACCCGGCCAAACCCACACCCGACCTGCCTCGGGCCAGCCCCGCACCCGGCCAGCCCCGCACCGGGCCGCGACCGCGCTGCACGCTCCGAGCGCGTCCCTGACCGCCCCTACCTTGTTTACTGGCAGAGGTGTACAGGTGCAAGTGTGGGGCTATGCCCTTCCGCTGGAGTGTGTTTCAACGCTACACTCTTTCACTGCTGCCTCACTATTGCCCACTTAAAGATGATTTTGTAAATGTATTACAATTTTAGTAATTATGTACTATTACTAATGAATATTTCTTAAAAAAGATATAATTTTGAGCTCCAGCCCCAAAATTTATAATTTTTTTTCAATGTAACTTATTCTGTACTGAGAACACAACCCCTCAAGGCTGATTTTAGACACTGAACAATCCTACGCCTGTCCATTAGTTATAAATCGCTACAAGCACAAGAGAAGGAGTCACAGTCATATACAAGGCCATAGACGCCAGGATTAGAAGAAAGACTTCAGTCTATCTGGTATTAACCTACTGATATGCAGGGTAAAGGGTAATTTAGAACCAGAATAATTCACATAATCCAAAATTGTAAGAAAAAAGTGTAACTATACTAAGCAATTGATTTTAGAGGTTATAAGAGTGCAAGTTATGAAAAATTAGTTTATTAGTTTTGGAAAATAACAAAATGTGGACATTGTATTTGCTGACAACAAGAAAGTTATAGTCAAGAACTGAGCTTGCATGTCAAATCCTGACCCAACTCACTGCACAGCCTGCTCATCTTTACTCCTAGAATGAAACCACTTGCTTCTTGAGGTTATGGGCAGGTTCAAGACTTGGGGAGGCCACACGAGAGTCACAGCTAATATGTAGGCCTATGTGCAGCTGCATGCTAAATGTTACTTGAATTTGATGAAAACCAACATTTGTTCTTGGTCCAGGTGAATCTGTAGGATTAGAGCTGAACTTCCAAGAATTGTTTTTGCTCTGTCCAGCAGTGCCAGTAGAAGCTGGTACAAAGACACCATCCATCTGTTAACTCTAAGATATGTAATTCAGTGGGCTATTTTTTAAAAAATGGGATAAGCATGTATGCAGGCAGTATATATATAATTTTTCACTATGCATGGAACACAGCTTGTAGATGACTTTTGTCTGTAACATACCAAATGCCTTCTCCTACTTGTTCTAAATTCAGACTTACAAATATAGGCACTGATGTTGAATCCTAGTCCCACTGAAGGCAGTGACAGAATTAATGTTGGTTTCAGCAAGTTCAAAATTTTTCTTCTTTAAAAAATCAAATAAAATAAAGCAGCAGAAGGTAATCTTATAAAGAATGACCTGTTACTGCATTTTCATGCATTTAAAAGTTTAAGCAAGGTACAAAACTGTTATCTGAATTTGTTTTCTACTAAAGACAACATCTTCAAGTTGCTGTAAAAAGCTGCCAAGCTTTCTCATATCAGTAACACAAATGAAATACCAGCAACCCACATCAGCTGACAATGCTGAATAACACTGTTCATAATCCCTGCTCACTGTCTGAACACAAGCCTTTGCAAACTTAAGGTCAGGAGCTTTCTCTGGCTTCTGGGGAAAAAGGTGCAGGGCTGTTTAAGGCTCCTTCATTCTCTTGGGCAAGAGAAGGAACACCAGAAGCAGATGATTCAGTGAAGACACCAAGCTCTGCAGACTGCAGTAGGATTACATGAATCATGCCTACCGAGCCTGAGCTTTCCGTTCATGTTCAGATTACTCATGCTGCCAGCTCTAGGATTAGCATATAGCTAATTCCTTATGCATCAGACTTTGTGATAATGACCTTTCTCATAGGGAAGAAACCTTTGCAACTTCTCAATATCAGACTAAGCTTCAGCAAAATTCCCCTGAAGTGCACCTCAGTAAACCAGTGACCCATTTAGATAAATTAGGAAGTTTGGCAGGAGCAAAACAACCAATATTATTGTTTATATCAAAGTAATCAGAATTAATTGCTAGACAACACCCCCTAAGAAAAATTGAAAAACTGAGATTGGGAATCCTGGAGTTGATGACAAACTTTCACTTGCCTTTAAAGAAAGGTCAATGAAAGCCAAGTGACTGGTTAGTAACAGCAACCACAAAGTGATAATAGTCATCTACAATACAAGAAGGATGAAATCTTGAAACCATGATATGCCTTATTATGTGCAGGTATTTGGCCAAGCTATGCAGCATTTCTTGTACAAAGGAAGAAGCAGAGACAATTTTTTTCACAGGACTAGAATTAAGTTTGCTTTTATTCTCTACATCACTAACTACCTAGACAGTTTTATGTCAAACTTCTAAATTACACAAACCTTTCGCCTGTGGACTTTAGCTATGCCATCTTCAGGTATTGGATATGGATCACGATCAGAGCTGAGAGGAAGGGAGTGCTGGGGGCCTAGCAGTTCTGAGCAGGGTTTGCACAATGAAATTGCCATGCATTCTAGCTCAGCGTTTCTGAGCACCTCCACCTGTGCTACCTTAGGTCTCCTGTTTTCCAAGGAAGCCCTAGAATTCCTCTTTTGTTGAGGAACGCTTTCTTTGTACTCTAGGACCATGCTGTCTACATATGTGTGGCAAACGTGTTTATACAAGGCAAATACTTTCCATGCATTTTTCCAGCATTTTGCAGAAGAAAGTCCAGAATCTTCTATATCTCTCATATGAATAAGAAAAATTGAGAACCCCAACCATTATTTTTCTGTCTTCCTTATATTTTGATTTTCTCATCTTCTGCCCTAAATTATTGTTCTAATGGATGTCAAGCCAAATCAACCCCAAGGCAGATGGTCTTACATGCTTTGACAGTGTGCTTTGCCCTCCATAAAGTGCCATCTGCCTGCTTATCTTTTGTCAGCTCAACTAATCCTGTTTCTCTGAGAGACCAAAGAGGACAACTTTGCACATCACTGATTCTGCCTCCAGCCTGACCAACTCATAGTTGATACTAAGAAATTTAACGTATTCTATTTGTTAGTGAGAGGATCTTAAAGCTAAGAATCATCTTACCCTTCATGTACATTTAGATACAATCTACTAGCATAGATACAAATATATCTATTTGTATCAAGTGACAATGCAGCTGTTTTCACAAACTATGAAGGAATGGTGTAGCAGAACTTAATACACACTTTAACTGTTAGGTAACTAGCAGTTTATTTCATGAGCTTGTTTGTAGGGGGAATCTACACTAGTGGTATTTCTGCTTCCCTGAGTGTGGTCATGGCTTTGGGCAACATTCATTATGGGCTTGCTACTCATATTTGGAGGCCATCTCCCTTTCCTCTAAAGTCAGCTTTCTGTCTGGAGATGGGAACTGATTATCCTCTCCAAGTAACTTGTAGATTGCAAATAAAGGGTTTATCAGATTAGTATTAACAACACTGACAATGTGACTAAGCCATCATGACAATATAGAGTCATGGAAGCTGGAATTAGTTTTTGAAGGGACAAAAGTACCAGCTCATACCATTACCAATGCCCATGTAGTTATATAGAATGCATGAAATGCAGAAAAGGAATTATTGCTCTTCCCTCTGCCACCTCCTATTTCCAAAGCAAGAGATCTTGAGCTTGCATTAACCCAGTCAGAAAGTATATCCAGGTGACAGCAAGGTAGAGTGCCCTGAATATGAACTGCAGTATTTTATTGCAGGACAAACAGCTATCAATAGCATATAAACTACAAATGAAGGCAGATCTTTTGACAGTCAAGTCATTTTTGATGTGGATATGAAACAAGACATCCTAACAGCACCAATTTATATTGCAACCCATCTTTCATCCCAAACCCTTGTCCTAGCCAAGTCCTCAAATCTCCCAAGCAGTGTATACTTGAGCATACCTCCAGGCCAGGCTCGTGTAAGAGGACATCCCTAGACATTTCAGGGGGTAATGCCCCAATACACATATATGTAGTCAATACATTCCTTCTGCTGTTGAATGAAATAATACCACTCCAGCAGTGGCAGAAGTTGAACATCCAGAATAGTACTTTATCATAGAATAGATATATTGGAGCTAGCACTACCTTATCAGCCTGCTATCTGAAGGACCGGGCTATTAGGTATGCTTTAGCTGGCATCTATGAATTTAGAAACAATTTATTGTCTTTCTCTGAAAATTCAGTTATTTGGAGAAAGTTTTTTCCACTTAGTTTACTGAGCTGGGTTGTCTGTGGCAGGACCCCACCACAACCAGTAGCATTACCTTCACTTTCAACTTTCATCCAGGAACTTGACAGATCAGAGTTCTCCAGAGGGACAGAGAGTTTTGAGGGGAAGGTTCATCATCAGTTGATGATCAGTGAGATCATCAGTTTCCAAAGTGAAGTGTGGAAAGAAAATATATAGTACAGTTTTTTAAAATTACAAAATAAAAAAAATCTAAGCAAAATGAAATAGAGTATTAAAAATAGATAAATTGAAAAATTGTAAACAATATACTAGTACAGTACAACATGTATTTAATTTATAAATTCATAAATACACATGTCTTGGGGGCCATGCTTAAAATTTTTAAATGATGGGGTATATGGTGAAAAAGGTTTGGAGATCACTGAACCAGATTACCTCAAGGAAGCCCCTTCCACCCAACATTTCTGTAATACATGCTGTGTTTTGGTATTAAGTCTATAAAACAATGTTTTATTAGTCCTACACTTAATTTGACATAGCTATATATAATCAACAAGAATGTAGAGTTTTTACATTCTGGTTTCTACTCTAGACAAGTAGCCCAACATTAATAAAATCTTGCATTAATCAGAAAATATTTCAAAACTGGAGTCAGTTGTTTTAGATAATTTCTTCCTGTGAAGAACCAGAACTATGTGGTAAACATGCTTACACCCTTTGCCAAATGTTGTGTTAACATAAAAGACATTAAAGCACATCTGGGCTCTAAAAGACATCCAAGTACACAGGATTTACTGCTGAAATTACAGTGTTTGTGAAAACTTTTTTTATTATTCTAATACTGTTACACACCCTTTGCAGTATTGCTGTCATAGAGGTCTCTTTGCCACAGCCCAGATTCTGTGCAAGTGTACAGTGCGAAGTACAGTGATTATTTTAATAGCATATATAGATAACATGAAACTAAGCAAAAGAATGGCTACATTCCAGCATGTAGCAGTCTGGATCACTGCATCTTAAGAAAAACACCTTGTGACGCTTCAGGTATTAATGAACAAACCTTTAATACAAAGTATTTTAGAGGAGCTTACATGCTCTTTAAAGTGGTCTTAACTTATAACATCCTAACTAGTACGAACCTATGCTGTTTGTAGTAGCGTGAAAATAAGTTTTGTATTAACTACAACTTTCACTCAAGATATTCTTCGAAAGATGCCATAATATCTCTCTGCAGATTCACATCAATTAGCCAAGCCATCTGCAAGAAAGCAAATTAATGTCTTTTCAGAGCAGTCAGATGCTAATGAATACTATGCAAGTCAAATATTTAATAGTGATTTAAGAAAAAACTATAAGGCGTCTTCTCAAAAAATGTGTGCCTTCTCTGTTATTACAAGTTTGAGTGTGCATGTTGTTAAAGCCCTCTCTGAAAGGAGATTAACAGGACGAAAGCTCCAGTAGAACATAACTGAATTTAGCACCATCTCCCACTGCAGTACTTACATTCCATTGTACAACACTATGAATTTAAAAAAAAAAAAAATAAAAAAGGTGCCAATTAAAAACATTCATTACCTCACCAGTAAATCCAGTTAGTTTTAAAAAGGTTCAGGTTTGATATTTCAGACCAGAAGAGTATGACAGCACTTATGTTGACATAGAAAATGCTAAAGAGGATAGACAGCTTGCAAGACTCAAGGTTGGAAATTATTTAGAAGGCAGGGACTCCTCTTAAAAATTTTATTTTACCACACAATTATTCTAAGCTTATGGGAGTAATAGGACCAAGCAGGTGGCTTCTCATATTATGTCATTTGAAAACATACTTTGAGTTTCCTATTTAATTTTCTAGATTAACTCTTCAGGTCATGTAGTTCTGTTGCTTTCAACAAAAAAAAGGATGTGACCTAATATTTGTTTATTCTCTACTAAAGTTGGAAAAAATCAGGTAGCAAAAGCCAGCAACTTACTGCTTCTTTCCTCCTGCGTTCTTGTTCCATTTTTCTAGCCAAGTTACGGTCTTGGTCAAGAATATGTTGTTGAGCTTCGGGCAAGTGTTTGTTCTTATGCATTTCCTTTTCAAGCTCACAATCTGTTGCTGCCATGGTATTCAATCCTGTGCTTTCATGGCCCCTTTAAAGACAAGAGAAGAAATCAGTATAGGATAAAAGTTGTTCTTATTCTTCGTAACAACATTTTGCACCTGACAGAATTCTGAAAATAATTTAAATCAGTGCATAGCACTCAGTCTGTGGTTCTGTTCTACATGTTGTTTCATGGTACTTTCCCTTCACAGGAGGTATGTGCATATAATTGTTGGGCTGTAGTAGGGTTGGGTTTCCTGTGTCCCATTTCCAATCTCCATGCACGTGGGATTTATAGATACAGTACACAAACCTTAGATAGATTTTCTTTGAAATTCTTAATTTTATGTTACTTTCTTGGCCCACTATGTTTTTCTTCTACCTTCCTCCTCCTCAACTAGTTATTTGAGGTAGATTTCACTAACTTCAGGCAAACACCTGTACTATCTTATTCCATAGCCTACATGCCTGGTTTCCTCCTCACAGAAACCAGCTGAAGGTGCCTGACCAGCACTACATGTTCTGAACCAGGAGTGTACTCTTAAGTGTTTTACATGCTCTGATAATTAAAATAATTCACTCCAAACAATTGAAATCCTCTGATTATTAAAGCAATACACTCCAAACAATTAACCTGCTCTAGTACAGCCAGCAATTGGCAGGAGCAGGAGAATTTAGGAACCTGTTCAGACTTAGCTTTCACAGTGTCAAAGAGATGAGGAAAAACCCCAAGACTACCGAAGAGGGAAATGTTACAGAGTTTCCAAAAGGTGGCACATAAAATTCAGGGTATTACTGCCATGCAGTAATTAGTAGGCAGTCACTTATCCCCCTCAACATAACCATAGACCTCAGACTGGGATACACAGATGGGCACTCCCTAAAACAGGGGCTGCAAAGAACTAGGGAAGAATACTACAGCAATGCAAAGAGTTCTGCTGCCTGTGAAGTGGTGTGCACTGGAACCCCTGTAGCTATGTTAACTAAAGGTACATTCTTGAAGACTAGATTATCCTGTATCCCATTAGGGTAGAAGTAAGATGAGGATATTCCTGACTACAGGTATAGAAAAAATAAGATACTGAGGACAAATGTGAATTCTGGTTATGACCAGAGGAACCGAGTGTTCTATGGGACAAAAGCCCCCCACCCTAACACCTAAACAGACAAACCAAAAAAACCTCAACCCCCCAAAAAATAAAAAAGCCCAAACTAACAGCAACACCAAAAAAGAAATTCCCAAGGAGTTTATTTGATTGCTGAAGTAATACTGATTTATTAGGGAAAAGCTGCTTTGTGTATTTTTGATGTGAAGTGGTACAGCTCCCCGACTTCATCGGACATGACCATTACCTAACCCAAAACACTTGTCCTGAATAACTAAGCCACCCAGTACCACACAAGCGAAAACCCAGAACAATATTTAAACATCTGTGGCTACAAACCTTTTTTTCCCCTGTGGAATGTTTTGCAGCTCCATCTCAGATTGCACCAGAGGCCTTTTTAACTCCTGCACTTGCCCACTCCTCTTTAATACTGCTTCCCTGAACTGTCTGAAGCTCTCAGCAGATGCTTTTATTGGAGCTGGAAGCTTCATCGTTTTACATAGGCTTATCCAGGAATCTATATTCTTAAATCCTGCATCCTGAAGTTATTAGAAAAAGGAAAACACAGCAAGGGAAAAATATTCTACAACTGCTAACATCCATTACCTGCTTAGTTCTTATGTAAGCATAATGTTGTTTGATTAGGCCTATTTGGAAACACCTACAACAAAGTATCCTTATTTTGGTAGGATGTTAGCGCAAATACAACAATCTAAACGTGCTTAGATAAACTTTCTCATCCACTTTGAGATTCTTTAGGAATGTGATAAAAATTGTTAGCATTTATAGCTATTCTTACCCTTTAAGTCTACATCTTATTTTTATTTTAGAAAACATGAATTCACAAGGCTGAGTTTACACAAGGTCCATTAACAATACTTTAACACATAATCTTTACATAGCAATAGTTTTGTATTAGGCTTGTGAGTTTTGTTTGTTTTAAATACCCATGTTACCCCCATTTCCCCTGTAGCGTTTTCTTCATAGCATAAACCCACTATTCTTAAGAAATCCTGCTTCTACACTAGTTCCTTGTTTAAATATTAAAACTGGATGAACAAAGCCATATCTTTATATGACAACATGGGTGTGTTATTTATTTTTTATATCTATCTCAATCATGTATCTTATGTACTTTATCTTCTGAAATGGCCAGAATCTATAGATTTGTTTGGGTTTAGCACTAAAAATGAGATAAATCCATACAGATTATAACAATGCCTACAACAAGATCTATCATACATAAATATTATAGTTGCAAAAAACCAGATTTTTAGAGCAGATCCCAGGTCAGGAATGTACTCAACCTAGTGAGTATACTCACCCTCTTCTCAAATAGAACTTGATCAACACTTACCTTTTTTGGAAGAAGTTCAGATTTTGGCTCTAGTATGTTTTTACCATTAGGCTTACCATCAGGTGCATAATGATCTGATGGAAGAATAAAAAAAGACTTGTCACTCATGTTGATTTTATAGACTATGTTTCCTCAAACTTAAATGATAAAACTTCAGTCATTCAAGGAATTGACTTAAGAACTTACACTGCAGTTTATTATTATTTGGTTCAAAATGACAGAAATTCTCCCAAACATTTCCTAAGTTGAACTGGACTACTTCTCTACACTTTTGGGCAGGGAAAGGAATAGTTAGCTTATAAAAGAGAAATTAACTCCTGGTTGATTCTAGGAGTGGCCCCAGTGGAATACCCAAAAAGTTCGCTCAGAAAGTCTCAACACAGCATTTTGCCACTTACTCCCCTCCCCCCCAGCCCTCTTCCCTTTGATTCCAGCATTAAGAGTACCTCATTCCATATGTAAACTCACTTTGCCTAAAACTATCAACCTTCCTTATTTACCTTTTTGTTTTTTGAAAAAAAAAAAAAAAGCAAATAGGCCACTCAACAAGGGCTAGTCATCACATTTCCAGGAGCCTAGAGGATGCACAAAGGCTCCATGGTGTTACCTCTTTATTGTTTGTTTGAGGGGGAAAAAAAACACCAAACCAGAGATAAACACCACAGATATTTTACCTCATTCAGCAACAATGCTCTACTGTAGTTTGAGATATTTCAGTATTTAAGGAAATGCTTAATAAAAAGCTTAAGGTAACATGTTGGCATGTCTTTATTATACAAAGGAGAAGCCTTTGGATGTGTGGTTCCAGAATTCTGAAGGCAAACTATCAAACCCTTGGTCAGTTTGTCATAAATGGGGTTTTCAGAAAGATGCCAGAACCTCAAAACTTTTGAAGTGAAAAATCATTGGCTGAAGCCATAGAGCAGTTGGAGCTGCTGCAAGTCTGAACAAAGGAGGTCAGTATGTGTATGGCTTGGTGTGTGAAGACCATGAAAAGGCTGAAGAGAACACCATGGAGCATTAAATCTCCAGTTTTAGAATTGCTTTAATAGAATTCAACTACCTAGCATTATTCTTTGACAAAAATGAAAGTGTTCATCATTGAGCAGACTGTGCATTTTAATATCATCATTTTCAGAAGTTTGCTCCCTCCCCTGCTTAAAGATATACAGGTAGTCGAGAGAGCAAAGAGTAAATGAAAAACCAAAGCAATCATATCTGCTAACACTGGACTCACAGTGTGGATTTTCAGTTCAGTTGTTTAGTTTGAAATATGCTGTCTGAGGGCCTGTGTTCTTGTAATAATTGCAAGTTTGTTTCATAGTGAAAGTGCATTTAACATTAATTTACTGTCAGACCCTTGTCACCAAGGGTCAGAGATAATGCAAAATACTCCACAAAAAGTACAGCAGAAGATATTTTAAAGGCCAGCAAAGTTCAACAGATTGGAGCATCATTCTCAAACTTCATGGAAGATGGGGTTACTTATCCCTAGTACTAAATTCAGAAATCTAAATTCCTACATCAAAAAGTAATTTGGTTTTTACATTTTAACAGAGAACAAGAACCAAACATCCACTTAACTTCATTTCTTTTTTAAAGCAGAAATCAAAAAGAAAGAGCAAGGGAAAACATCACTCCCTCCGTTAACTCTGAAAACTGATCAATGTATAGGTGTGCAGCATTTTATTTCTTTAAACCAGGTTCATATACATTTGTAACCTTGTGCCCCTGATATCAATTACAGTTTTTATTATGATGATACATACTTTGTTCTTGGTTTATTGAATCAGCTGTTCTCACACTGGCCTTGTTTTGAAGTTTATTTGATTTGTCTAGATGTCTTGTTTGCTCAGCTTGCTTACTCCAGTCAGCACTGTCAACCTGGGAAATTGTGTTGGATACCTAGAAGAGAAGCTCGACTTCAAAATACATTCTTCAAAATGCATGGTTAGCCCATGTGGATTCTTACTATACAGCAGCAGGATTAGAGGTTTAGAAGTTTAGAGAAGTAAGTTGTTGCAGCTCCAGCTTCTGTAAACAGCAGGGAAGAATTAGATTTCATTCATATTACAGTAGGCAAAGCAAGTTCGTACATCAAGACTTTGGATTTAGAATATGTACTGCTCAGCCACCCAAGTGATGGAAGTGGGTAGACCATGAGAAACTAATGCAAGCTCTTTAAATCTTAACAGAGTACAACAGAATAAAGTTGTCACAAAGCCAGTTGCTGCACTCTAGATCTTGTAGATCAGGGTCAGCTAGGATCTTCAGTTCAGTAGTATTTTTTCCTCTGTGCAAGATTACTCTGTATAGTAATCCCTTGAACAGAGGAAGGTGGTGCAGAAACCAAATCATAATATACACTACTTGCTACCTTGGACAGTGGACACGAGGGGTAAAGGGTGAGCTTTTTTTCTTCCTTACTTGCAGGACACCTTATGCTCATAGATTCAAGAGGTAGTTTCAATTAATTTCTGAAAGCAAAAGCTACTAGAGCCTGGATAAAGCAGCTAAATTTTCAGCCATGTTGAGGAAGATCATTAAACACCATAAGATGGAAGAGATCATGCTGCAGTAACATCAATAACTGTCTTGTTACACAGAGGCCCTTCTAACGAGGATACTTTCCAAGAACACATTAGGAAAGAAATTAACAGTGACTAAATATTTCACAACCTCATCTAGACCCTGAAGGCCCCAGCTTCTGTATCTTTAAGAACAGAAATAAAAAGCAACACATTGTCCCAGTTGAGCCTCTAGATCCTTCATGGTATTACTGAGTTTGTGGAGTTGATATTTCTAGAAAAGCAAAACATCTATTATAAACTGTCTATCTCTTTTGTGAAGCTGTAGGTTTACAGAATGGCCTTTTAAGTAACCCTTGCACACTTACAGGTTAAGTTCAAGCTACAGACATGAAAAGAAATAAAATAATCTTTATAGAACGCTATAAACATGAATAGAATGCTATAAACTTGATTGGCCAAACTTTCCTTCTGTGTTGCAGCCAACAGGAAATAGAGTAATGCCCTATGAAAGGCTAAGAATCACTTTCTTAGTATGGTTTTAGAAAAAATTTGTTGTAAACCTTAAATGGCCTTCATCACATCAAATTCAAGCCAGGACTACTGTATTACATCTTATTTAAAGGAGTAAGAACATGCTTTAAAGACATTATTTGAAATGAATTAATTGGAGAGAAGCATGTATTCACCTCTGGAAAAGCATGTCTGGACTGGGTGACAGAAAACTGATTTGTCTTTGGAGTACTCCAAGGAGTTTTCTGGTCTGGAGCATCATATGGAGCACATACAGCTGAGATTATACCTAAGAAAGAAGTTGGGTATGATTTTCCCTTATCCTGCAAAGTATAGTCCTACATCTCAAAATTAGGTCACTGTTTAGCTCTGTGGATTTAACTTGGTATGAAGATATGTATCTAACTGCACAATTTAACAGTTATTTTTAATTAATTTTTAATTGATTTCTCAGTTAATCAGCTACCAGCTCAAGTTTCTTTTACCAAAACCTCAGAAGCATCTGATGTTATTAGACCTTTTGAAATGCAAGAGGGAAAAGAAAAGCTCTTTGGATCAAGGTCCTAAGCAACTTCATATATTTGATATGTCTAGACACAACAATCAATTCAGAGGGCCTATGGCATCAAGTCTGAAGTTCAGCTACTAGTCATTTCAGACTTCAACTTGAGAGGTGATGATGGGTTTAAGTATATAATTCCTGCCTTAAGGAGTTCAGCACTTCCTGTGACTCCAGGTTCTTTAAGGTATCCTTTTCCATCTGAACACCTCCTCCTGTTTTAATACTACTCTGTCCCACCACAAGTGACCAGTAATCTGAAACCCTAGCCAATCCTCATGCTGCCATGCTTAAATTTACATCATACTCCTTGTAATCCATACCCTGCAAGAACTTTTTCTATTATCCACTTGATAACCTCCAAAATTTCAGGATAAACGTATTGGGCAATACAAGCAGCCTGACACCAATTCTTCCCTCAGCAGTCAAATATAGCCATAAAGGTGTTACCTGAGGGAGAGTGGGCATTTTGTTCT
The DNA here is from genome assembly GCA_035221455.1 of Xenops minutus. NCBI lineage: Eukaryota > Metazoa > Chordata > Aves > Passeriformes > Furnariidae > Xenops > Xenops minutus. The sequence continues at coordinate 16,261,668 of JAWWEE010000004.1, read as the reverse complement.
GGCAGTTTAAGTGATCTATTCTGTAAAGGCTGGAGGCCCTGCTGTATATTGGGAGGCAGCTGCTGTAGTTCAGATGATCCATGATTTTGCAAGCTACTAGTAAGAGACGAGGGTTGTGCTTGCAGAACAGCATTGCAAGATGTCCTCTGTAAACAAAATTGTATTCTCTATGAAGAGATTATACTACTTAATACAGACAACTTTTTTAAATAGTGATTTGATCCCCTTTTCCCACCACTGCTCCCACTTCCACTATTTATTGGATTCAGTAGTCTTTGTATTGTGATACTAATCCAGCATTTTCTAAGAGTGTAAATGACAAAAAGACATGAGGTAAAGTGCACTCACTACCTTGGTTTGACAGATAGAGAAAACCCCGAGAATAAAATGTATCATGAGGATTTGAAGTATGATGTTTGTTGTTACTCAGAGTCAGTCAGGGGGTGTTAGAACTGCCCAAACTGATGCTTATTTCCTGGATCCTGTTTTTTCAAATATATTGGTGTCATTCTATCACTGCAGAGGCTGATCTTCTCAAGCAAAAGAAAAAAAAAGTGTGTTGCATAATTCCTCTCCTCAGTCTTTGCTTATGAACATGCAGAAGGAGCAGTTTAATAATAAATTTGCAGCCTAGTTTCCTGTACTTTAAGGGAAAAGTAAGCCTATTGCAAAAAGAATGAAGGCTTTGCCATGATCTTGCTTTGAAATTCAAGGTCTCTGTCTCTGGCAGCTTCAAGGAAAATTGTAAAAGGCAGCTAACCCTGACAAGAAATAAAAAGCCCTGTATATACAGGAATAGAGCAGTTCAACTTTAGAGGCATTAAAAATTATTTCTAGATAAAACTGCTGTTAGTTATAACAATACCATAGTAATAAGCAATATTAAAGTATCCTGAAAATAAGTCATATACTGTACAATTTATTTTCAGGTGTAGAAGTGAGGTTATTCAAAGATAAAGAAAAAAATATTTAAGTGGGGCTTGCACTGTTTTCTCATTCAATTCTATACTCAGATTAATTTTGAGAGGATCTGCCTTTTTTAGGAGTGGGTGGGGGGTGTGGAGCACTCTCCTCCTCTCCTTCACCCAACACAATTACCACAATGATTATTAAAAATAAAAGCCTCATGAGCCCTCCCATGACATCAGTTTATATACAGATGCATAAGCTACTTTCAAAAAACAGCAGATTTGACATCTTCTTAGAAATCAGTCCTACAGAACAAGTAACATTCAAGCCATATTTGCTATTTCATGATAAAGTTGTGTCATTTCCAATACCACTGTATGTTAAATTTCTTTAGGGCAAAAATATTTCACCCATTCCAGTCAGTTTACCTTAGACTTTTCCATAGAAGGTGGACAATCCTGCCTGGCTCCAGTCTGTTTTGGACAGGTTTCTGTAACTGGAGATACAGTGAGGTGGGCAAAAAGAGGGGGATGGAAAAAACCAAATCAGTCATTCACATATGTTTCATTATTCACACATACAAGGTGTGAGTTGCAGTTGTCCCCAGAGAGCCAACTCACAGTAAAAGGAACATTCTTATCTTGAATACTTTGACTATAGGTTGATGTGTTTAGAGACCACAAAGATTCCTGTGGGATCAAGGTCTTTGCTGCCATTGACTTCACTATGCTCCCTTCCCCACACTGCACAGGGTTGAACATTTATCTCGTCTTACACAGATATCTACATTGTAGACCTCCAGTTTGGCAGATCTATTCTGTCCTAGAAAACTCAGGTGAGTTTTGTGTACAGATTTGAGTCTTAAGCATCGGGGTAGACTTTGGCTCAGCTTAGGGACTAACCCTTACCCTAGGTTAAGGCATCCATCATGCTGCAGACCAGAAGATGAAAATGAGGTGAATTACACTTTCAAAAATGAATCAAAACTACCAGATTAAGCTATAGGCTGATAGTCAGGTGCCCAGGTTAGCTACAGACCCTTTGCTAGCTTATTTTGGTCCCTAAAGATTTTCACTGGTAAGTCGAACGGGTGTTGTAGTGGCATTTATTTATCTTTGTCTTACCTAGAAACTCAGTATTAAGATATTCATTTAATAGCACTGAAATTGCGCCTTCAAAACAGAAGAAACCTATAATCCTTGGTAAGCCTGTGGAACAGTCCAAGCTAACAGAGGGCAGATATTTTGCCTACACAAACACAGAAGTAAGTTTTCTGACCTGATTCAGAGTCACTGCTGTCTGAGGAGCTAGAACCACTGCTAGTGCTGCTGCCAGAATCTGAGGAGCTGCTGTCGTCACTCAGTCTGCTTGCTCCAGTACTTGACTCAGTGTTGTTTTCAACTGCAGGAGAAAAAAAAAATTTAGAACAACCTGCAGTAGAGCATTCTTCATATATAAAGACTAGGATCAACCTTGTTAGGTCTCCCTTGAAACCTTAGGTTTCTCCCTTGTAACAGTTCATTTTATTCCACTTCCTCATCCACTGTTCATTTAGCAATGGACTTGAGAAAAAAAAAGTCCTCCTCTACAGAGGAGAGGGAAGGGATTTACCAGCAGCAAGCTAGATGAATGACTTGAAATATCCAGGGAGGAGCTGTAGTCACACAATTCAGAATGCTCAAGCAGGTTAAAACTATGCTGTCTTAAGGCACAATTCAAGCAATTTTCCCCCCATAAGCTTTCCTGCTGTTAAGAGCCTGTTTCTGTGCTTGTTGCTGCTGCCAGACTTAAATGCTGAGGTCTTTAGCTACAGCCAGCTCTTCTTTCCCAAACCACATGTACTCCAGAATTGCTATCTTCTGCCACCTCCCCACCATCTGACTATTTGGTATCTGCAGGGTTGATTTAACTCAGCTTATAGGGATTTTGCAGTCAAAGCTTTTTCAAAGTTGTTGCTCCGATGAAAGCTTTGAAAACAAGTTACATGGATACTTGTTTCCCTGGGCACAAGTCTTGGTTAAATGCCAGATTAAGCTCTCATAAACAAGCCAGATGCCAGTTGTAAAGATTCCCTAGCCTGCCCCCTTCCTCTCCCCACAACATACACTTCATAATTGATTTCAGCTGCTTTTCTAAGCTTTTGTTTAGGATGTTTTTGAGCCATTAGGTATACCAGACAGGAAGATTTGACTGAGCTAAATGCTAGACGCAAGCCTCTGTCTTGTAGGGCTGCTTCTGTCTTTTCAGCTAACTTGTTTTACACAGGAGCTAAATAGATATCCAATGGAGGACAAGAGTAGCACTTACTGGTTTAATGAAGAACAGCTTGATCTATAATAGTAGCATCAGCTACATTGATCCAGTCTCAGCCCCGATGAGAACCACCACTAAGTGTACAGCTCAAGTACTTACTAAATTTCTGGCTTTGATCTTGAACTCATTATTGCCTGAAAGACTGAATTGATTCTTTTAGGATGCTTTCTTCAGTCTAAGGTAGCACAGCACACCTGTCACTGACAGAGGCTTTGCTAGTGTGACAGCATTAGTGAGACTGCCATCTAACAAGCATGACTAGAGTGGAATATTCTGGACTCTCTAAACCACAGAAAGTGAATTGTGAGCAAATAGACTGTGTGACCCTGCCCACTCCCCACTATGTTTTCATATGTCAGCATAAAGGACTTGTTCAGTGTTGCTTAAGTTTTGAAGCTGTTACTTTGCTGTAATGAAGTATTAAATGCACAAGTAAGGAAGATGCTTTAGACAGGACAAGTAACTGAAGAAATTTGCTGCTATGACTCCAGCTCATTCAACATAAAAAGACTCTAAGACTAGCAATGGGAAGCTTAAGACTCCAGTTATTCTGAGGAGAAAGTCCCCAGCTGCCTAACAGGACTTAAGCCCAAAGGAAGCTTTAAGCTATTTCCATTGCAAATGAATAAAAGTAAAAGCCACATTACACTTGACATTCTTCTTTGGGTTTAGCTGATCATTGACATCCAGTAGTCTCTTCTCTAGTTCTTGTTTCCTCTCAGAATTAAGTTGTTCTTTTGACTTTGCTGGGTTTTTAGCTGCATGTGAAACAGAAGTTAACATAGAGACAAACCATAAAAACGAATCTAGTGTTTTTCTTTAAACATCACTTAAGTTACATACCCCGCTGCTTTTTTTGTCTCTTCCTCAAACAGGTTGCCACGTATTTCTCTAGTTCTCTTAGTGTTGAAGCATTTAAAGTTTCAAAGTCTATCTCTATCTCATCAGGGTTAGAGTTCCTCAGTGCAGGTTCTCTTGACTGTATTATATGGACTACTTTCCCAAGCTTATCTCCAGGGAGTTTATTTATGTCCAAACTCAGCTGTCGTTTTTCATCATAATTCATAGGCTTAGCACCATCTTCATCTTCTGATTTATGTGCCAACAAAACCTGCTCCATGGTTTTCTTTGATTGACTGCAAGAAAAAAAAAGTATACTGCAGTAACAAGAGTTTAAAATAATCAAGTCACCCACACAAATCTCTCACACTTACGTGTTTAAGGAGTGTTTTTTCTTAGATTTCTTTTGTTTCAGATTTTTCTTCTTTTGAATCAAGCTTTTTATTTTTGCTTTTTCCTTGTTCTTCCTTTTTGCCTTTCCCTTTTTCTTTTCTGGTCTAGATAAGCACGCTTTGGTCAAAATCCACAGCTGCTGGTGAAGAGCTTTAAGCTACAAAAAAGACCACAACAACAAAACAACAAAAAAACCAAACAAAAACCCCAACCGACCTGATAATCTCGAGCAATGTTGGAGGAACAATAAACTAGTCCTAAATAACACAGGATATTTGTGGCAGCTGAATGGATATTAATAGGATGTTTGCTTCCAAATGAGATATATTTTCCAAACATCTTACTACATTGTAGCTTAGTCACAGACTATCCACCTAGAAGATGCAGGGCTACTTATTTTATTGAAGACACTTCTAACAGCATGTGTCTTCTACCATCCTTTAAAAGGGGGGGAATAAAAAAATAACTGTAGGAGCTTTCAACAGCTTCTCTTTAATTTCAAGCACTTGGGATTCACATAAGTACCTTATTAGGTTATATCTCCTACAGCACTGCCAAATTAAGTTAGTGGGATTGGGTTTATGCATCTTAATTTGCAATATAAGGTGGCTACTTAGGACACACTAAGAACCTAGGAGAAAAGCTTAACGCAACTTTGTTTAAACCTCAGAAATTGGAAGATGATGCAAATTAGAATTTAGACACACTGAACTACTATTGCAAAGGCGAGCTTGTACACTTTTGTTTATCCTTCTGCCTACATTCATAAATTGATGACATACCTGCTAATCCAACAAGTACCAAAAAGTGTCCCCTATTTGACTAGCAGATCAAATGCTAATTTTCCCCAGAGTTTATGGATACAGGAGCAGTAGTGTTAACATTATGTTCAAGCAGAAGCAAGACCCATTCCACTTGATATGAAGCATGGCTTTGCTTCACTGGTCAGCATGAGATTCCTTCTGTTCTCTCATACTGAGCTTTGTGAAGTAGAATTTAATGACTTGCTTTTCTATGGCTCAAAAAGAGACTGAGGATGAGAACAGAGCTCTTCAACCATATGAAAAAATGTCTCTGTTGGAAGAATATGCCACTAAAGTATGTGAGGAGTGCCTGGAGGCTCTCACCATACCACGAGAACACAGTTTTATTTTTTAAAAAGTTTGAGAGTCATTTGAAAAAGTGGTCAACAAGAGTAGTAGAACAACAATTCACTAAAACCACTTTGTATTTGCTGAGGCACTACTTCACTTAACTTTTGGTGGTGCTTCCAAACAGAAATAAGTTTCTAGAATCTCTTAAACTGATTTTTGGTGCTAAGCCTTAGAATGAACAAATGAGAGTGGCACTGTCACAGATCTTGTCATGCACATAAAGTACTAATGCTTACTTGCTCCTGAAGCTTTGCAAGGTGCACTCTTTTTTCCTCTTCAGAGTCTTCAGATGATTTTTCTTCTGAAGAGTCGTCATTACTACTTTCACTAGAATAGGATTCTGTCACTTCTCTCACAGGCTGTGGCAGATGAGCACTCGCAGGAGGTTCATCAGGAATCTTGGCAAAGTGCATTTCAAAAACATCCTGAAAGTCAGGTTTGGGAACAGCATATTCTTCAGATTTTTAAAAGCAATATGAAGTTACTACTTATTTTCTAGAACTACATAGCAACAGTAGTTCAATAACATCAGTAGATTCTACATCTAGGCATAAGATGACCTACTCTTTTCCAAGTCTGACTTGAGGTAACTCACCTGAAGCTTTCTTGCCATGGCAACTATTTCATGGTCTGGAGAATTATGTTTGTAGCAGCTCATGAACATTAATCTAACATCTGTAGCAAATTCTTGTATATCACTATATTCAAAGTTATCCATTTTCTTCTAGAAGAAAACAAAAATAATGCATGTTTAATAAAGAGCATTACCATGAACCAGCAGAAAAAGAGGAGGAACAAGAATTTTTACATACAGATTCAGGTTTAGCTTGTATCAAGACAGTAAATACTGTAAAATGGAAAGACATTATGCTTCTCATTTCAAAATTGTCCCTTTAACAGAGTAAGAGTTTTTTCCCCTCTTTTAAACAGATTTATTAATTGTAATTACAGGAAGAATTTTGTAGCACTAGTTTCAGCACTAGGTCAAGACAACAATGTTTGGGTGATGCTATTTTGTTATGTACTCAGCACCTTTTTGATTCTAAGCGCAGTATTTACACAAAGCTTATTCTATTGCAGCTGGAGTCAAACTAATGGGCTAGAAATTGGGAAATAACCTATATATTGTGCAAGCCAGTGTTCAAGATAATTCAGTAAACTATTAAAATTCAACACCCCTCTCAAAAGAGCTCTGTCCACATATCTCCATCTAGAAGGGTTGCTTTTCACCAAAAAAAGGCAAAGTGTCACATAAATATCCAGTGCTGAAGTTCCAGGCACTTTACCAAGGATACTGAGATTCAGAGAGAAGCAGAAACCAACAGAATGCATTTTGTTTTATAGGGCATTAACAACAGCACTGTATATACAAACAGAGATACTTAGCATGCAGCCTGCATAGAAGTGCTTCATGGAGATCCTAATTCCATCATTTCTTATATTAGCTTGTTCAACAGCTAAATAGATTAGCCACTACGTGCACAGTCACAAGACAGACTTTCTTCAGTGACCTGTGGCTATGTTTGAGACATGTAAATGTATCTGGTTTCTTTACCCATTATTTCTTTCCAAGGAGAAGCAGCTTTCCTGACACTTTCTCAGCTAACACATTTAAAATCTTGTAATTACACAAGTTATGCAAACAAGCACACAAATAGTGTAACTTGCTCAGAAATATACTTACTTTAATGGTTCCTAGGTCTGTAGGACACTTGGCAATGCCTTGGTTCTCACCACTGGAGCAAGATGCCACATCTGCAGGTTTTAAGAAAGGCCATGCATATGCAGCATGTTTCTTTGAAAACATTTCTTTAAGTATTGCGTGACAATGCTTTAGTTTTTCTGACAACTGCATCTGTTTAATAGTTCCAGGTGACCGTTGAGAATGGGGCAAGGATCTCTTCAGAAGCTTATTTGTTACTGTATGTTCATTTTCACCTCTGCATGCTTTAACAGCTTTTCGTTCATTAAACACTGCAGAAGATTCACCACTTCCTGTGACTATTGATGTAGTAGGAGTTGTAGTGTCAGCCTTCCTTTTCACACCTTTTTTTGCCTAGAGAAAAAAACATACAGGTATTCATTACAACCAGAGAATGGTCAGTTTTCAGATTGCACATACACAAAAAATTAAAAAATGTCCAAACTGTTATAGCTATTGAAGTCAGAGTAGAACGTGGCACTTGCACAAGTATGGACTGAGAACCTGCAAGTTATTACAAGATCAGCACACCAAGCTCAACCTTAGATGTAAATGAAAGAACAGAATGTGCTTTAAGGTCAGGTTGTGGTCAGTTTTTAGCCATTTAAGAAGAATCCAGGAAGCTGGTAGGTTACGAAATTACCCACAAGATGACTGCCACAGGAAGGGCGAAACTACTCAAATTTATTTTAGGCCTGGTTGAGGGCTTTGTGTACAAGGGTTATCTTTACTTTTCTTTAACCTGGGTAGTATTTGGTTTGGAAGCAATACAATGTGTGCTTTGTCATCGGTGTGCAGACTTTTCTTGAGTAAAGTCTATACACCATGAGAGAGGCTGGCACAAGTGCCTATTCCTTACTGGAAGAGCAAACTGAAAACAAGGCAATACAAGAGAGTTTTCTGATGAAAGTAAGATGCTCACATACAATTCTGATTGCAGTTAACAAGAATTTGCTTTTGTAAGCTACAAGCATCTTCTAGAATAGTTACACAATGTTTAAGTAAATATCCTATTTTTGGAGAATCGAGGATCTGATTTACATTGAAAACCTGAGAAGTTATTAAATAGAGCTTTACTTTAGCACTAAAACCATTATCCTCAAAGTAGCCTCATTATTTCCTCAAGGAAAGAACACTATCAAGGTGAAACCTGCAGAAGTATAGTAATACATTTCAAGAATGACTATCTGAAAGTTCCTTTTATTTCTTTGAGAACATTTTAAAACCGGATTTATAAGAAAAGATGTACCAATCAGTCATCCCAATTTCTGCTTAGTTTCTAGAATTAGTACTGGCCCAGTTATTTAGCAGAGACCTAGAAGATTTAATAGAGGTTTCTTACTATCTTCTATCACAATAGAAATTTTGAAAAGATACTGAAATAAGCGTGGCTCCTAAGGTTTTGCTCTTAGTGCCTGAAGGAGCAATTTCAATATATTTCTTTCTGAAAGTTATTTGAGGAAACTTACTTTTATTACAGGGACTGCAGCTGGCATTAAAGCAGTCGACTGGGCTGCAGACAAAGGAGGCAGTGGAACCTGCTGTCGCTTTTGAGTCATCACTGGAGGCTGCACATCACTTTCAGCTTGATTTGCACTTTGTTCATTTGAAGTCCCAGGGATGGGCTGCTGTGTTTCTACTTATTTTAGTACAGGAAATTTTAAAAGTTAGGTCTTAAGTGTTGCAGTTAATTTCTTTCATGGTCAAATTGAACAGCTGTCAACACAACCACTCTTTCATACACAAGTGGTGCAAATAAATACAAATGAGCATTTGTTACTTATAGCAACATTGATATCCTCCTCTACTCAGCACCATTAGTGCCTCACTAGAATATTGTACCAAGTTATACATTATTTGACTTAAAGAAAGCTGTGGATTAACTTCTGTCAGAAAATTAGAGAGTCCTCATACTATGCCCTGTAGATTGTAAAAACATTCTTGCCAAGAAGAGAATCAAGTCCTTTTCTACAAACACGTTAAAGACCAAGCAGCAAAGGGTGCACAGTACATCACAAAGGTTCAGGTTTCTTAAGCTAGCTAATACCTGTGTATATTGCTTAGCAGTATTACAGATCTCCACCACTGATCTGAGAACAGTTTAGATCAATGTGTTTCTGTACTTGACTTGGCTAGTTAGATTACTAATTACTTTTCCAGCTGTTCTTCTGTTTAGTTCCCATAGATGTTCACACCTATTAGTTTATAACACAAACACTGAGCAGCACTGACATGACATTCTCTAAAAGGGAAGTCAGTTGCTTTTTTTAAAAAACATAAATCTTCTAAAACCTTATAGCAGTATTGTTAGTTGTCTGATTGTTCTGGAAAGAGTGAAGAACACCCCAGGTGCTCCAGGGTTGAGTTGTCACAAAGAGGATTCCCTGTTTCCAGCTTTTGCTTGCTTGTTATTTTAACAACTCAGTAGGTAATACAGGCCTTACCTTCAGGCTTCTTTCCTTTTCTCTTTCCTTTATTGAAACTCACTATTCTTTCTTCTGGTGGCATTTGGGCTATTTTTTGCATAAACACTTTTTCTAGTTCCTCAGCCATAAACACAATGTCATCACCTGGCTGCAAAATATGGTCAGTAACATTCAGTAAAGAAGAGATTGCAGTAATGGGGGCTACCTCAAAATAATCAGACTACAGAATCCTGCTCCAACAGATTGAAAAAAGCCACCAGTACCAGAGAGGTCTAGAAGTCCTTGCCATCCCTGTCCCCACAATTCACTTTAAAACAAATGACTTAACTACCAAAATACTCTTTCTCCCACTGCCCCATCACAAAGTCCTCTTTTACATCACCATACGTCTAAAGCAAAGGGAAAAGGGGGCAGATCTGCAACTCCCTTATTCACTCCTGTATTCTGAAAAAGCACTTGAAGCTCAAAGATACCAAGTCATGGCCTACAAACATCTAAGCATAGGAAGATGCTCATGTTTGTGTAGGTTAACTGGTTGGAGGAACAGAGGTTGCTAGTGTTCAACTTGCACAGGAGTTAACACAGCACTTGCTGTTTGAGCTCTGCAGCAAAAACTCAGAGACTTTGGAGATGTAATCCTTGCACAGAAAAGACTGTGCATTCAGTTGTCATAGCAGCAAGGTAGATTTGACTTATGTGCCCTCCGTCAATCCTAATAAAGAAGCCTCTTCTCCTTTCAGAGAAAATAACTTCCAAAAAGTCCTGGAGACATTGACTTAGTGCAAATTCTAATAAACCATTGCCTTGTTTTAGACTTTTAGACTTGTTTGTATTGCTCAACAGAATCAGTTACTGCTAAGACACTGTGTTTCACATACCTTGTTATACATGTAGCAGTTCAAGAACATAGTTTTAAAGTCTTCAATGCATTCTGCAGCTTTTGTGTAGTAATTGTGTTCCATACGCTTCTTTATGGTGCCTAAGTCCATAGGTTTCTTTATAATACTGTAATAATCCTGCGGTATTGAAAGAATAAGTCACAAAAAAGATATCTTAATATTAGGACATGAAGATTTTTACACATTTAGTTTGAAAGTTAAATTGCAAGAGAGGAGAATTGCATTACCTTAGAAGCAATACTTTACGTAAAGGAGAACTTTCCCCTACAGTCATTGGTACCAAAAATTAAGTGAACAGGAGTCTTACCTTATATTTCCTTCTTGTTCTTCCATATAACATACACCCTTCAAAGCCCCAAAGAATGTTTATCACAATAGGATCCAGAGCTTTATTGGTGGTAATAATTACAAAAAGTATTACTTATGAAAACACTTCTCATTTGTTACCGCAAAGCCATTTGCCTGAAGTAGCACTCCAGTTTACATAACAGTGAAAAAAGAAGCCAAAAGACAAACTTTGACAGAGAGAAAACCTCAGTCACTAACAAAAAGAAGCTGCCAAGTTTTCACAATTGATATCCAAATACTTCACCATCTGGGATACATCAGCTCTCCTCTTAGGGTTAGTCTAGTGAAGATGTGGCAATATGACTGAAAGGCAGCAGGAATGTGAACCATTGTGATTATTTTAGTAGCATGGCTAAAAGCCTGTGAGAACATGAAGCTAATTCCCAGATGGTGCATTTAAGAAACTGGAACAGAAACATCCCTGCTAAGTTCACATATACTTTGTAATTGTGCAAAGTTACTGCTACTACAAGAGTGTTCTAAAGCTGGCCCAACAATCTGTTTTAGTGAAATTAAAAAGCAAAATACCTCAGAGTGTAGACTATTGAGCTTGCCAAAACAAAACCAATAAAACTTGAAAATAATGCAGCTAGTAATTATTGTCCTTTCTTCCATTAGAAGATTCTGATATCTGGAGGAGAGAGGCAAAGGGGGCAAACACCTTTATTGTCCTTGCCATGGAGCCAGACATCTGTTTGTTACTGTGCAATGGTTGAACTAACACATACTCCTAGAAGTCAAGAGGCTGCCTTAGAAATCCAGAGCAGCAGAACTGGCCTGAAGCCAGCTGCAAATGTTGCTACAACTCTGATGGAATGACCCTTAATATTAACCTTAACTGACAGCTCCTTCCAAGAAGGAGAAAGGGTAAGAAAAGACACAGAAAGAGAGTCACTTTGACTGTGCTTTTGTATAAACTGACCAAATGAGTTTGTCACAAGAAAACAGCCACAGATAAAGGCTTTTGTCTGCTCTGAACAGAAACAATGGTTTTGTACTAGTAGTCTTGAAAATATAAGAGAACTAAATACGAATACTTAAGCTGGTGGAGGGGAAAAAAAATAATCAGAGGAGACCAATCATAGTTTTATTTAATACCTTTCTACTCATCTACCAAGAGCTGTATCTTCCAGGTCATTTGAAATACCATTGTGTCAATAACCTGTGTCTTCATTTGACTGAAAAGCATCCAAAACCGGAGTTTAAGATATCTGAATTAAAAAACTTCGTCACAAGACATTATACCCATGCACTTTATTACAACTAAGCTGTAGCATAAGTAAATACCACAAGACAATACAGGACAAGAATTTAAGCATCATATCTTCTGTTTCCTAGAAGAACATTCTATGACTGTGGTATTCTGAGGACCAGATCTTTTTTATTTCCCTATTTTTACAGGCACATTTAATTCTTCTAAAAACCTCAGAGCAAGATGACTTAAAATTAACAAATAATGCAAGTGTAGTGACTTCATGAATCAAAATTGATCCAGATTTGCCTATTTACTTCAGGGTCAAGCAGATCTACTTTTCTGTCATAAAGTGTTTGACATTGAGGGTGCTTAATATTAAAAATAAAAAACTCAAAGACAAAAGAAAACACTCCCCATATGCAATGTTAATAAATATGTCTGAACCAGAAGAAAAGACAGATAACACCAACAACCAGAAATTCTAAGAGGCTTGTCTAAGCATTATTATCATCATCCCTTAGAAATACTGATTTACTGCATTTTCAGATCAGAAAACAGATGAGCAAAGACACATAATTTCTCTAGAAAAAAACCTGCAGTCTTCCTTTAGACTTGGATTAATGACAGCAGTTCAAATGCAAAAGTAGTCTGCCATAATCTGTTACATAGAAAAAACCGTTTTAAACTAACATTAATTAACAAGTCCTGTTAATACTCCTATTCCAAAATGATTCTTACAGGAAGATTCAGTGCTGCTGCATCTACAGGCTGATGAAATGGCCAGGAATAGTTGTGTCTCCAGATGGCCTTCATGACCACCCTCTGTAAGTACTGAAGTTGGTTTGTTTGACAACCACGGCTTTTGTTATTTAGGTATTCTGGTGGAGGAGGATTAATAATAATGGAATGCTGTTGACTTGGAATGGACATCTTTAGCGAGTTGGTATATCCACTTGTTCAAAAATCATAATGCATATAACCTGAGGGGAAAAAAGACAGAAGTATTCAGTGAATTATCTAGATTTAATGCTGCTTACATGTTCACTTCTGTTTGTAGAATGTCAATACTGCAGCTACAGGCATACCTTCATATTCTAAGCAAGGCATTTGTTTTACAGTGCATATTTGGAGATACTGTACTTCTAGAGTCTAGAAATACATCCTAGCTTTCTGCTAAGAAAAAACAGTAGTCTGCTTTTCATAATTTTTTCCTGATTTTTTCTTAACACCCCCCCCCTCCCTGCCCCTTATGGGATATCAAATGCAAGTTGCTCACCTTCCCCATCTGAAGCTCAGAGACAAGAAATTGAAGACAGGAAGGGAAAGAGTACAGTTTGAACTGAACAAAAAAAAATCTAATAGTAACACTCAGATAACAGCATTTAATATTTAAAACATGAAATAATACCCAACTTCTTGAACATTTTGTAAATTAGTACAGTAGAGCCTAGAAAAAACACTAAACTGGCATTAAGAGTGCCCAAGGAAGTCAGGAGACTGAAGTTTTATGTACATAACACAGTGTCTTCAGCTTAGATGCTTAGCTTTTAAAACCTTGACTTACATTGCAGAAACCAATTTCCCTGCCAACAAGACAGCTAAAAATTGCATTTTCTGAAGGACAGACAAAAGTTTGCCCTTCGGTCAATCCCTACTTTACTACTTCCCCCTCCCTCTCCCCTTCTCCCTACTCATATAACACTCTTTCCTATCTTAAAATAAAACTTATGTTTGCATACTAAAGCAAAAGTGTGATCAGATTCCAGCCAGCTCAGTTGTTTGATGTATTTCAAACCAACCCTTCCCAGCTCCATGTGCTTTTGAGCTGCTGAAGCAGGTCCCAAAGGTCAAGTAGCCTTAAAAGAGAAGCCTTGAGTGTTTCCTTAGGGTCCAGTTTGAAGCTTTTAGCTAACCTGGCAGAGGTGCTTTTTTAATTTAAGAGCAAAAAGCAAATAACTTACATGAATTACCTTACTGGAGAAGTCAAGGCTTTTAGCAAGATATCACATCTTCTGAGGGTCAAATTTCTTCCCTTTTCGTTAAGATTTGCTGTCGCTGAAAGCTCTCTAAACTAGCAATGCAAACTACTGAAAAGACAGCCATTTCCTTTTGTTTTAGCACAGCATTACAGCTACCAGCATAGAACCTGTGCATTTCATGTACTGGTCAAGAACAGCAGCTCAGGAAAACGTGAGCATACCACATACAGAACAAAGGCAGACAATCTACCAAACTCTACAGAGGAAGAACACTTCATTCTTCAAAGCCTTTTTGACAGGTTTTATTTAGGCAATAATCAATAACTACACAGAAATTTCACAAATAATACTGGACTCTTACATAGGTTGATATATTAAGAACTCCCAGAAGAGAGTATAGCCTTCTTACTGCAAGCAGCCCAATCTCTTCTTTCAGAGGAACAGCTATCCTCTTAGAGATAACCATAAAACAGCATTTCCTTATTTTTAGGATCTCTCCTGGAGTGCATCAAACAAACCTTAACTTTAAAGGCAATCTACATAAATATTAGGTACTGAGAAACCACCAAATTAAAGCTACTACCATAACCAACCACCCTTGCCAGCCTCAGGCAATTAAAAACTAAAGTTCCAGCCTCAAAGCAAACCAGCCACATTTTTTACCTTAGTTTTAGGGAAAGGCACAACTCACCTCCTTCCCCCTAAACGGTGAAGGAAGAACAAAGCTTTAAAAAGCAGACAGAGAAGTCTTTATAAACTACTCACACCCACGTTTTATTCTCTGTCAATAACTCAGCCACACACCTGCAATCCGACCTAACCCTGCTCTGTCAATGGTCCTCATTGGGAAGTAATCAGCCTAAAACAGGAACAGCTGCTAAGGGCTAAAACACACCAGCTGATTATTTATGCTCACTTGTTAGTCAATAACACAAATTGGGGGATTAAAAAAGAGGACTTGTTATACTTAGATCAATTTTGATTCAATTTGTTTATCTTAACTTTAAAGTCTTAAATTTAACATAATAGAAATGCTTATGTTTTATCGACTATTCTGTGTTATGCTGTGTTATGGCATAAAAGGAGTACATAAATAGTGTGTCTGGTTAAGAGCGGTACAGTATTCATACCTTCCTTTGCTCCACAGGTGCATTACTTAAATTAAACCCCAAATATATTTAGGAAACACAAAGTAGCATAAAAATGAAAACCAGCTTGTTTCCTAATAAATGTCATTTGTTGTCATTAAAGCAACAAAGAAATTTGCCCAGCTTATTTTGATTTTTGGCTATTGACTAAGCTTTTGTTTCTCTCAGTACACCTAAAAAGCTTCATCCCCAGCATGCTTTAGGACAAGGTAGTTCTGCAAAATCAGATTTGTGTTTCATTTATTGTTCAGTTCAGGTGTATATTCCAACTTGGGATCAAAACCTGCTTGGATTCTTATAATGGAAGTAATTAATCTGCATGCTTTTTTTATTCCCCTCTTTTTTTTTTTTTTTCAGGAAGGTGTACTAGTGACTGGACCAGCTTTACTGGGATGACCGTTTTTCTGGCAAAAGTATGAATTACTTGTATGTGACTTAAAATATCTAAGTAGATCCAGCATGCATTATTACTTAAGCAGCCCAATATGTTAGTAACATAGGGATGAAGTTGTTAGGGGAATCATTTGTTTGTTCCTTTCTCTGGCACCACTACTGAGCTGTAAATAGGTAATAGGAGTGGAATCCTCTGTAGGTAGGTATTAAGTTTTGCTGAACTGAGCGATCTCCTTGCTAGAAACTGTTACTGAGGGATGTGAAGTTGTTTTACTCTTGATGGGATTGGGCAGTGAGATGGGAAGAACATTAGCAAAAATCCCAGTGGCGGCACAAGAAAAGAGAAGCTTTTATCTATTGAGCAGACTTTTTGTTCTCTTATTCTGCTTTCTGCCTTTAGCTCCAGACTGTAACTGCTTAATTCTCCTCTGAATCTGCTCATGTCTTGTAAAAATTTAAGTCAGTTGGATGTGGTAGGTTGTGCTGTGAATGGGGAAACACTCTGGTTGAAAACTATACTGGTTTGGTTTGTAAACATTTAGAAAACCAAGTTTTAATGAAATCACTAACTTTGTGTAACTGATGTTAAAAGAAGCCAAAAAAGAACGTACTACAATAATTTTTGAATTGTTTAAATATTGTGTGGAAAAACACAACTTGGAAAAATACTGCAGGGTTCACTGTTGGCTCCCCAGTTGCAGCATTTGCTACATGGTCTGATTCTGGCTGGCTGTGACCTGTAGGCAGGTAGGTAGCTGCCAATGATACTTTTGGCAATTCTCCCAAAGGTGATAATTGGATAGAGAGGAGTAGAGAACAATAGAGTGGAAGGAGGTGGTCACCTTTATGCTGTTGTCCTCATCCAGTATCTGCTATTTCCAAAGCAGCCCTAGTGCCATCCACTTACATGACAGATTAGAATGACATTGCTGTCATGCTGCAGAAAATGTTTTTTTTTTAAGTCTGATTGGATGGCTGAGATGGAGTGGTATTTCACTACAGACTTGTTGACAGTTTTCTCTTCCTGCAGTGAGTTAGACTGCATCTTTCTGAAGATACTCATTCTGTAAAGACTTTTAATCACTTCTGTCTGGGAGACTGTTAAGACTATGTCCAATAGCCTGAGACTTCATTAATATGGTGAATGTCATAGAAACAGATTATATTATTATATTTGAAATGATTAATCTGCTTAGAATGTTAAGGCAAGTATCACTGATCACTCTTAAATGTCTATGAGGGTAGAAATGATGTTATGAGTGGGATTTGATCTACTGAACAAAGAAAGGCATTTGAAGGTCCCGTGGGTAGAAGGTAAATTTTTAAAGGCTTGTTAAGAAGATATGAAATAATGAAGTACCTATTTCTTTTCATATTTAAATAAAAAACTATATCTTCCTACAGGGCATGTTTATCCCTTGCTATCAATCATATTAGCTGAGGTTTGCAAGTTTTATACATTCTAGTGAGAATTTCTCTTACAGATAGCCATTTATTCCCTGAATCACGACAAACTTGTCTTGATTACAAAGATCTATGTAAAAATTGGCTAGTGATGATAAACATTGCCAAATACGGACTGGATCTGTGTTGACAGCTGAGGTTTGGCAACTAAAAACCAGTATTCTAAAAAAGTAACGTGGGTACCTAGTTTGAGCTAACAAGGAGGGATTTGTTGTTTTTTTTTAAAAACTCTGACTGGAAGGACCTCACTGACTTTAATCTTTTCTTGTCACCAGCAACTATGCCTTATATCCCACATAAAATGTTTAAGCTATGTCTTACAGATAGCTGGATTTTCATATTTGTTGTACTTTTTCAAAAATGCTTGCTTAGTTGCCTGGAGACAGTGAACTGGGGAGAGTGCTGATGCAGTAATTCCCGTAGCAGTTCTCTGCACTGTACCACCTAGATCTGTTCTGAATAGGATTTCCTGACATGGTATCTGAGCTACACTAGTGTTACTTTCTCTTACTAGTTTAAAAACAACCTTCAAGGTGCTGCTGCACGTAGTGCTGCATTTCAGCAATATTGTCTCTGTGTTTGGAACAGAATATCGAACAAAGGCAAATGCTTTGCAGAATTGTATGGACTGTATCCTGCAAATCAGATCTTAGGGAGAAATGGGGATAAGTGAGGCAAGATTATTTATAAATCAGATTCCTGACACTTTTTTTTTCTTCTCCCTTGCTCTGCATTTGCCTTTTAGTTCTTTCTAAGTTTAATCATGTATGGGGAGTACTACCCTCGATAGTATATGCAATTTGATACGTCTGTTAATAACTCACACTGATATATACTTACTTTGTGGTTTTGGCTGTTGCTTTGAAATTGCTGCATCTGCCTCACAACGCATGAAACACAAACAATTTATTTTAATTTATAAAAGTTGAATGGTATTTCCCACAAGTATTCCCTTAGAGCATGTTAAGTTTATTCTCCCTGGGAGCATTTAAAGCAGTGCTTTACCCAGTGAATGCTGTGTGACAGCATCCGTAACTATGCAGGTAACAAATACTTCAGAAAACATTGGAAACAGAGTAATGGGAACTGAAGCTCCCTATTAACAAAATGTGATTACAGGAGTCCGCTTTGCATCACAGTAAAACATAGAAATTGAAGTTGATGACTACTGCTTTAATGTCTAGGCCAGTTTTGGCTCTCAGATAGCAGTGTAAATTTGAAATAACCCTACTAACTTCAACAAATTTGCTTTAGGTTTTCATCCAGGTAAATGATAGAAACGTGTCATTTCCCTATGTTGTTCATTTAACTCATTGTATCATTTTCCCAGATATTTATAACTTGGTTCATCTGAGACTCTATGGCAGAATACCCATGAAAGTTGTAAAGGCAGGTCTTTGGCATGTACAGGAAATGACAGTGAAAAAATTCATCCATCCCAGAAAGATACACCATTTCAGCTTGCTTTCTCACCCATTAGATTGGTCTCACTTGCTAGAGAAATCTCACACTTCATTAACTCAGCCTTCAGCTAGTGTCCAACTGAGGACTGTTGCAGAATGGTCCCTGACTGGGAACATACCACATCATCAGCTGATGGAGCTGGCAACTACCTATTTCCCTCGCTGAAAATTAATTTCTAAACTCTTTAATTACAATTGAGTCAATTATTTCTGACATTCAGCCAGTGAGATGCTCCCTGTACCCCTGCTGTGGCTCTCCTGGCTCCTGTCAGCCTGTGGATAAGCAGCCTCCTCTGCCTTGCTCTCCCTTCTGGCACTTCAGCTTCTCACCTGAAACAAACGTGTCCCTCCAGCTGCTTTGCTCCTGCCTGGCCTTACTGTTCATTGGATTGGTCAGGGACATCTGCTTACTCCTTTGATCTCCTAAGTATTTTCTTTATCCATATTCCATAATTAATTAGCTCCTCAAAATAATTTCTCTCTGCTCAGGCCTTAATTTTTGGCAGCCAGTTTGCTGCTGTGCTTTCAAAGATCACATCTGCATGTGGATGTGGGGGCTGCTCTGCTTTGAAGGGGAGGTATCCTGTGAAAGCACCCACTCTGAGCAGGAAAAGAAGCCCTCAGTCACTAGGCTTCTCTACATAGGGCTTTAGTGCATTTTTCTGAAGAGTTCAAATATACATTAGTTCTTTGTCCCATCCCATGACCTTTGGCCATATAGAGAGAATGGCAAAAAAATTACAAACTTCTGATGTGGAAAAGGGAGCTCTTTTTCATCATGTGTAAAATTAGCAGAATGAAATGCTCAGCATGCTTTTCACAACCAAGGATTTAAATAGCTTGCCAAGGGAAAATGACTGGCTTGTTCCATGTATTTTTGTACTCCCCGGGATGTTGATACTCAGTATCAGCACTAAATTTGTGGTTATTAGAGCCAACTAGGATGCAAAGAACAACAACAAAACAGTGTATTAAGTCTGAATTCCACCTTTTTATTTTCCTTCATGGGATGCACTCCTTGAAATTACCACTCAGGAAATTACCAGTTTTCTTCTAGGAGGTCCTGTAATGTTTGCCTAAAGCAACAGTACATGATAAAATGCTATGTATTTAGCCATAAATTAGGGATCTAATTTCTGTTATATAAAATATTTAAAATCACAAGATTTGTAGTAGTTTGAACAGAATCTGTGGCAGTAATTTCCAAGTGTAGTTATGCTGTGGCCGTGCTGCCATCATATGATTGAATCCAGAGAATCTGAGTGGCACTTGCATGTGTATTGAAAGGTTTGGATGTTCCCCACGCTGTCAGTCTCTTCCTTGTGCTGTGGAAGAAACTGAAGGTGGAAAAGATGCATCCACAACCTTACCGGCTTACTGAATTGATTTTATTGAAGTAAGGTTCTTACAGTTGTTTGAGTCCCTGAGAAAATAATCTATTTCTGATTTAGTAATGGTTTATTTCAGCATAATTGGAATTTTTAACCCCTCTTCAGTGGTGGCTTTGTGCAGGCTGGGGTGGCTCTACATTACAGCTGGCTAGGAGTATGTACATGTTATTAATTACTGTGCCTCAGCTGAAACCTAAGAACTTTCTGAACTGCAAGCTATAGTTGCAAGCTATTATGTATTCATACCCTTCATGATTTAAGCTAACGCAAAGCAGATCTGACTAAAATGAATTTCAGCACAATCTTTTGCATGAATAAAATTGGCTCAAAGTTATGCTTGAAATGAAAACTTGAGGTGATGATTGAAGAGTTACATCTCCTAGCTATGTGCCCTGACCGCTCTGTAAGAGATTAGATCCTCACAGCAGAATTGCATAAATTCATACTTTTATGAGCTTTCTAATCACAGATCATTCACCAGGTACCACTTGGAGATCCTTAACAAAATCTCTTGCTGTGTGTTTCCTGACTGTGTCTAGTGTCCTACACTGTTGCAATCTTCTGCCAGTAGATGTCAGCTCGGAACTGATGAAAGTTTATTCTGCTTATTTCAGTAATAAGAATTAGTGGTTCTCTGACTGTGGCCTTCACTTTTAATATCAGATTGCTTGCTCAGAACATCAGAAAGAATGATGTCACTATTCGCACATTCAGTGGATGACCAGTGTGACATTTGCATACTTGGTGACTTTTGTAAAGAGAGAATTCACACTGAATTCAGGGTGATTGAGGAAAGACAGTCTGTTAAACTCTAAGGAAAGGTTTTTCAAGATCAGACCCTGATTCAAAGTTGCCATACTGAGAAGCCAGGGCAAAGGCACCGCTGTGTTGCAGAGCGTGTTATTAATTTGCAGCAACCTCTGCGATGCCAGAAGGAAAACTACTGGGGCATTTGGAGGATTCTGCCCCAGTGAACTGGTTATCCCTGTGATACAGTGTGAGGGAGAGATATGCTTGCTGTTGGGATTGGGTTTTTATTTTTATTTTTTTATTTATTTTCTTAGAATTATAGGACTATTTTTAGTTTGTATATGTGCTGGAATGGCATCTGAGAGGCAAAACTTTGACCACTGGTCTTTACAGTAACATGGCACTGTACATATACACTGGAACTATCACATTTTGGATGGGTTGAAACTGTTGTACACATCTGGGAGAATAAACAGTGGGGCATCCAGGAACCACGGGCTTGAAAAAGGAGCTTCCCCAGCTGTCAGGACCCTGAGTGCATCAACAGGCAGGGCAGTCCTTTCTCCTCTTCTGGGACTGGTTTGGCTCCTGCATTCAAGGCCAGCCCTGACACAATGCAGCTGTGTAGCCTTGGATGAGACTGCTGGGGAAAGAGCAGTCTGAGAAGAGGCTGTGAGGGGCATCCTCAGGATCTCCCTCTTTTGGTCCAAGCCCTTCCCTGAGCTATGTAGTACTTGTGCCCTATCCCTGCTGGTCCTGATCCCCAGCTAGCTTCCTGGCTTGACCTAGGACCTGCTTGGTCACCACGAGCTCATCTGACAATCACTGGACTGTAAGACAACCCTGGTTACTTCTGTCAGACCTGCTCCACTCACGTTGCTTGGGGGCTTTGGGATGGGGACCTTGTGGGTAAGCCCAGTGTCACTGTGGGCTCTGTGCTTACCCCGCCCAGTGGAGCAGCCAGCTCCTCCTCCCTGACACTAACCTGCTGCTACCGGTGGGTGGCTATCACAGGCTGATTTATTTTCTGTAGATTACAAATTTAAGTTTAAAAATACAAGTATAAATTACAATTAAACTTGTCTTAGCAGTTCAGTTCACTCTTCTAGTACCATGGAGTCTCTTAAGTGATTAATGATGTGTGTCCTCAAAATTCATGAAGATAAAATTTTATAAATGATTTTCAGAGATTAGTCATTTTGAACTGCTTAGTCTTGTGTAGATGGTATACCTGCTCCCACTTGGTCCTCTAAAAAGAGAAAATTGATACATCAACTCCAAGAAAATGTTATTCCTTATTTTTGTGGCCTAGCTCAATGCACTGTTGTGGATGCCAATAAAATAAATTCAGAAAAGTCGAGTTGCACACTTCCAGAGCCTTCAGGAGATTAACTGCCTGTTTGTTTAAAAACTTGTTTCTAGTGATCTTGTTGCTTGTCACATGTCATTACTTTTTTTGGGGGGCAGGTTCCTCACTATTCCATTGATTAATAATTGGAACTTCTTTAACATCAGAGGGCCAGGCACAGTAGAACTGGCTGTAACAGTTTGACAATGGCAAGAGGGTGATTTTATTGTACTGGGTGAAGGTTGATGCTGGTGACAAAAATCCATTTGGGTACCAGTGTGCTCAGGGCCCCCAATTAGACTGAGCTGACAAACTTTGCGCTGTCACCTCAGAAGTATTTTTACATGGGATGTTTTCAGGAGCTTGCTTGTTTATGAAGCTGATACGAGCAACCAGAAGGTTCCATTGTTCCTGGGCCTGGCTGTAGACAGGTGGGAATTAAGATATACTCTGCATACCTACATCAATGTGGCATAGAAAGTGAGTTTTTGAGGGGAGCTATAACGGTTTGAACAATCTTAATGAATTTTTAATTAGATTTTACTATACAACTAGTTAATTTGTCACAGGCTTTCTGGGTGTATAGGTTTACTGAGATTTTTAAGTGTTAAGTGACCATATGTTTTTCGGGTTTAATATGGCATTAGCTTTTAGGTGATTCTGACATTTTTCAAGTTTTTAAAGCTTAGTAATCTGTTCCTTGGCTCTTCTGCATGTGCAGAACCCATACAGCATTGTATTTTAAAAACAAACAAAATCATTGACTATTCAATTAAAGCCAAACCATTTTAAGCCTGCTAGCTACTTGTTCATTTGCAGAGAAAATAACTCACATGCAATGTGAATTAAAAAGATCCGTATGTGCTCAAAACACCTAAAATAGCTATAGTGAAATTATGTGAACCACTAATAATTAGATTAATGAAGGCCAGTCCAATTGGTAATGGCTGTTTGAAGAATTCTTCCATTTCTTTGCCATTCCCAGAGTTAAACAGTTCCTGTTACTGCTTGTGTGAAGTAGCTTGGAGCTGAGCATGTGGATGCTGGTGCTTCAGAGCAGTGGCACTGGAATTGAAGCTGGTAGAGAAGTTGCTATGAAACTGTGTATACAAGCTTTTGGCCCCAGACTGGTGACTGATTTCCCCAGCACAAGGTCCTGCTCCTAAGCCTCTGTCCTGCAAGAAACCTGCCCTACTGTTTCTGCCTGTGTATTCTGCATCCACTTCTGTGGAACACTCATCCAAGGACCGCTTGACTTTCCTGCAGTGCTAAACACTTCTCCCGCTGTGCATGTCAGCAGCAGCTCTTGCTATTAGCATCTACAGGCATATTATGTTAAAGACAATTTAATAATATTAGACCTTGGCCTGGGACATTCTCTATTACCAGTGCTAGTTCTAACTTTGTTTCAGGCCAGAGAAGTCCTGGAGAGTACAACAGTTGCTAAAATACCATAATGGAAAAAAGAACTAATATTTGAGGCTAGTGGGAATATTCCACCTCTCAGTGCCAAGGTGCCTGTGAAGGGAGCTGTGGATCAGCAAACGGAGAGGCTTAGTAAGTGACCAGCTCTGTCCTCAGGAGTTTGCCCAGTCCAAAAACCCTGTAGACTGTTACTGCTCTTGCTGTAATAGATAATGCTGGCCAGCATTATTTACTAGGGAGGAGGAAGGATAATGCAGTGCTGCAGTGGCATGCAGATGCTTGCTGTCAAAGAATGGCTTTTCCTCCTTCATCCTCTTATCTCAGCTATGCTCTGCAAATAAACGAGGAAGGATAAGCAGTGTGGATGTGCAGCTCTGTTCTTGCAATAGGAACAGTCCTTTGCTCCTGGGAAATGCTTATCACTGTATCAGTGTGGCGATATGTGACTTTTGCAGACGTTGAGGTGTTCTAATAACTAAAACTACACTCTGTAGCAAAGGGAATGAGGAACTTCACATGGGAGGAGGTAAGGGGTCCTTGCTGCATCCCACTCTTGCAGCGAGACTGTCTCAACTCCTGTGTTTCCTTGGCCACTGCCTGAAGCTGAGCAATTCCTACAGGGGCAGCTTTGAAGGTGGCAAAGGAGAACAGACTGCTGAGCCTGAGCCTGCAGCCTGACTGCTGACACTTCTGAGCCAGCTCCAAGAGCTGAAAAGCAGTTAGCTGGAATGGGCAGGGGAATGTATGGAGAGGCATGTTTCTGGGAGAGAGAGAGAGGTGGCTAAATTCAGGACTCTGGTACTCATGGAAAACAAATAATGATGAGAGAGGAGGATTTTGGCACAACCTTTCTTTTAATGGATGTAAACCAAGGATTTTTCAGTAATATGATACAATAATACTTAAATAAATGTGGGGGACTGATCCCTCCAGCATGGAATTGCACTGTGCATATCTGCTTTTCTTCACGGAAGGGTCAAAATATGTTAGAATAATCTTTTAAAACAAAAAATAAAATGTTGAGGCTTTGTGGGGGAGAAATGAAGCTGAAGGCAAATTGTAGATGGGAAAACTGTCTTTTTTTTTTGAGATAGATGGCTGGACAGAGTCTGTTTTAGCTTAAACAAGGGTAATACAACTTGTGCAAGAGTGACAGCAGAGCCTGTTTATCTAACTTTTGTTTATTATTATCTAGCTTTCTGAATTTCTAAACCTCTGTTTCAACATATTTAGAATTCCCATTTCATTTTCACAAGATGCTATATTTTACATTATGCATTTGGCTGTATTGCAAGGGTTACAAAAAAGGCACTATATATGCATTAGCGCTGTACCTTTATATTTATCTACATGCCAAGATTAATTCAAGATGCGGTAATATTTTGCCTTACAGCAATTGTACCAATAAACCTTAACTCTGATCTTAAGAGACTTACTCTGTGTTCCTGTGACAGTTTGTTTATTCTTCACTTCAGGGCCTCTTTTGAGCTAAAACAGCCATTAAGAGCAAATTGTTCTGGACAGCTTTTCTGCCTCTGAGTAACAAAAACTGTGCAACTTATTTTCATTTCTTCCTATACCTTTTCCAGGTGATTGCTACAAACATAAATCCACTGTGGTATCCATCCAGCACTGGAATGCTCTAAATGCAGAAAACTGCAGAGAAGGTCATTAACAATGTGACCTTTCAGCATTCTCTGTTTGTAAGAATTGTCACATGCAAGGGAGAAATCCCACTGTACTTTGTGTACTTATTATGAATACGATGTGTACAATGTCTATATTGGAGGAAAAAATACATTCAAGTACTTTTTGTATTTTCAGTTATTTCTGTAGGTTCTTGTGCTGTGTAAGTGGCAGATAAAATTACAGACATACTGTAAAAGAATGTTTAGTCCTAAAATAGATCTAACCCACTGTAATTCAGTGGAAGGTGTAAGTGCTCTGTATTTATTCAAGTATTTCATTAATCCAATTAATCAACAATCTCAAAAAGTGACTGAGAATATATTCCTATATTAAACAGAAAATATTTTTTATTTCATTATAAAAAATATATTTTCTGTGAAAGGATAGAAGAAAAGAAATGGACTGTTTGCCTGTAGTACAGTGGAGAGATCAAGGGAAAATAGAAGCTTTTAAAAAAGTTAATAAGAGCTGGATTAAACCTAGGATTTCTTATAGCTCTCATGAAGCATCACAGTTCTTGACTTCACTAATCAAAAATTAAAAATGAATCATTATGAGCTATATCTTTCTCTTCACTAACTAAGAAATAACCCCCAAGTAGATTTAACATGGTAAAACTTGCTTCATGAAACCTCTTTTAATTATCAAAAAACTTACACTATTTCAGGTCCTGTTGTTCTGTTTCTTCTTACTGGAGGACTACTGAAATGGAAACAAAGGTCAGTTTAGTAATATAAAACTACTTACTTTAGAGCTACATGTTAAAAGAAGTTAATCAGAAATGAAAGTATCAGTCTCTATCAAGCTAAAATCTCAGGCTGACAGTGCAGATAGGTTTATAGTAGAATAACAAATTAATTAATGGTCTTTTAAAACATGTTTTGTTGAATTGCACTTGCAACATAATTTAGAATTTATCGGAAAGGAGGTAGCATTTTTTTGTTTGTTTGCATTTTCACAGAGATTTTTCTGTGGCTGCCACAGAACAGAAACAGGAGTTACTTCTGTAGTATGGCAGGTACTCTTCCTTTCTATTTGCATAATCTCAACACAACAGAGACATTGCACTGCTTAGAATGAAGAAAAAGAAATACACATGTACAGATCCATATGTATAATGTTTATGCAATTACTGATTTTTTAATGGAAGTATTTGTATTGCTAACCATAACTGAGGTTTCTATCTTGTTCCCTCTTTCTATTAAAAGTTTGATCTAGTGAACAAGTTGAACTAGTGAAAAATCTGATTTACTGTTTCGTATTGCATCCCATTAATTTTAAAGCTGCATAATTGTAAACTACAGTGATAACTCTGAACAAATTTATTTACAGGCAGTAAAAATTAAACCCTGAGAGGAATCTCAAACTGTTTTTTCTGTGCAATATCTGCTTAGGTTCAGGTATGATTGTCCTGTAGTGTGGATCTGAGGACCAAAGCATGTTTTACAACCTGAAGCAATCTTGTCTGTCTGGTTTTACACAGAGCATGTAAATTTCTCAGGTTTTGCTCAGTTAGCTGTAGCTTTCTGCAAAATTATATAGGAACATAAATAATTCTGATAGTTCATGAAATGTGAGTAAAGGCCTGTTCAATACTTTGGGTTTTTTGAGGCTCTTGGGAAACCTAAATTGAATTGTGTCGCTGAAGTTCTTTTGAATAGATATTCTGTAAAACTTTTAATGTGCCATACACTTTTTCCATTAATTTGCAATAGTTTTCAATTCTTTCAGTGTTCCCTCATGATGAAAAATTTTGGCAAATGCCAGTCCTCATTTGTGCAAGGTTTTCAACAAGGGCTGTTGGACATGTCCTAAAATGATTAACCTCAGTGCTGGAAACATTTCACTTTTCTGCATTGCTACTTCTGTTTAATACAGAGAGAAACTCTCTTCAGTTATTGTTGGGCAAAATATTTTGCCTCTGAGTAAAATTATGGATATATTGTTATTTGTCTAGTTGACATCTATGAATACAGAAAGCCCAGTGCTGCTGCTTGCAAGGCATCCTCAGTTCCGTGTCCACTTACACAAGGGGCTGTCCCTGCATTTCATCATTATGTGCTGTGAATGTCACAGGAGCGTAAAAGACAGAGTATCTGTCACAGATGTGAGTAAGACTCCTATGCTGCCACATCTTTCTTGTCCCAAATTACAGCACGCTACATCAAGATAAGTTTGGTCAAAAGAAGTGATAAAAACACAGAAAAGCTTTCAAATTGAGAGGGGTGAAAAATTCCAATGAAGATAATTATATACCTTAGATAAATAAGCTGTGACATGACACATCTAATGTTTGAAAACATAGTAGCAAATGTTGATAAGTTAGAGCAGGAATGGCTATTCACTTTGTCTTATGAAACACAGTGAATGAAATAGTCATGAAACGGAAATGTTTTGCCTGCAAAATTGAAAGGAAGTTTTTTCATGCAATGCACATTGTCCTTGGGGAAATCATTATTTGAGCATACTGTTTGATATCTAGAGTTCCACCCTCCTCCCCCCCCGGCCCCCAACAAAACAGAACTAAACCCCAGGCTTACTCAGATTTGACATAAGTAAAGAATTACATAGTTTAGAGAAGAGATAAATACTTATACTACTGACTCATGAGGGCTAGAAGAATCTTTAGCTGAGGCAGGTGTGACCCAACTACCTCTTGCAAAACACCTTGAAGTTTTATGAAGCAGCTGTGGCCAAGGACAAAGCTCTGCTGAACCGTGGGCTTGATCCAGCCCAACAATGGTACCCTGCACTCCGATGGCAGTAATTCCCCTGTGATGTAGAATGAGGTCCTCATGGTGTCCTGACACCTACTAGTTTTAGGGGGATCTGCATGTGTTTCCTAGGTTGCATGATGCAAGAAAAGTCCAGATCAACCTCCTACATTGCACTAGCTTGTAGAAGCACTAAGGGTTAAAGACTGCTACTTCAGTGTTGGGTAGCTTGAGTATATCAGGTACACCAGCTCTGCTGGCTCCCATGTAGCTGATGAGGAGCCAGAGCTCCCATTCCTCCTGCCAGGGGGCCTGTGCCCCTCCACAGAGGCAGGGCACTGCCAGGTACACCTCTGACAGCTTATGACTGGGGAAAGGGAGTAATGGGCACCTTCTGCTGATCTCCACCATAGGGTTTGTGAGATTCCAGGTGTGCTTTTCTTTCCTGATTTGCTCCCCTTCCAACAAACCTTGGTGCCAAACAACTGATACTTCCATGCACACTCTAGTGTCTTTTTGCCGGTAAAAAATGCTGATTGGAATCCTAATGAAAATCTAACTGATGCAATCAAAGTATCTCTGATCCTGAAGTGCATGTGGAAACAGACACTGTAAACAATTTATTTTCATGTGCAAAGGAAATATGTCACCTCCAGTGTGCCCCTGCTTTACATCAGACACACTGTTAAGAGTTTTATCTGATAATTAAGAACTAGCATGAAGATGAAATGTTGATTTTAATTTATACAAATAATTTCTATTAAAACCCACTACTTTGAATGAGAATATTTGAAACTGAAACCTTGGAAGTCCTTTGGAGTAAATAAGGTATTCAGTATCTTAATATTTACTGCTGAAATATGATTAATTATATGTTATGCTATTTACTGTGAAAGCTGGATACACTTAAACATAAACTCTCCTCAGTATATATGACTTGACCAATTTGGATGCTTTCTCATTCTCTTTTTGGCAGCGAATTTCATACTATCTAAGTGAAAGCTCTCATTTTTTCTCATTACTATTGTATGTCTGAATTCAAATCTCTCCTATAATGTTGGGTGTGGTTTTACTTGCTTTATCATAGGCATTTCCAATAGTTTTGTGTGGTGATTTGAAACCTAAAGACTAAAGACATCCCATTTTTTAAGTAATGGCAAATTGTAGGAAAACCTGATTATGATACTACAAAATCAGGCCTCTTTTACCCCTTTTGCACCTCCCTGCCCCTCGGGCAGAAACTGGCTGAGCCACAACTAGTTCAGTCAAGAAGTTTGTTTACAGCCTTAAGCAAGGGCCTTTCATTCTGCATATGTTACAAATAATAGCTTTGGACTAATAGAAGATCTTAGAACATTACTCGGACATCTGTAAGTCATTATTGGAAGTTACATTCCTGGTTGAAGGATCTCTCCAACTTTCCCCTCCTCCCCTTCTCCAAGATCTCTTCTGGAAAAAAAGTCATTCCCTGTATGTTGAAGAAACTGGTTCTGATATCTCCTACAGTAGCTACATTGATAATCCTTATGGTAGAAGTCTCATCTCTCTCCTATATATCAACAATGGCTTAGCTACATGACAATTACTATGATAACAGAAAAATAAATTTTGGTAGAGCAAATTGTCTGGTGAGCACATGTCTACATGCTGAAGTTCACAGACTCTTTAATCTGAAGTGGCCTGATTGAGCCACTCATGTCAAATAATGTGTGAATTTTCCCTGTAAGCAGAGCTATGAGGACCAAGGCCTTTGCTGAGTAATGCAGTATCCCACAAGGAAGAAAAGGCAGCATCCTACAATACAGTAGATAAATGTGAAAGACTTGCAGACAATTTGTATGTGCAGTTCCTTCTCTTTCCATACATGCTAACTTTAACATCAAAGTGATAGCACATTTCTACAGTATATAATTGATCAAAATATAATAAACATTATAAACAATTTTGAAAGTTTTCAAAATAATGCTTATTCTTTTGAACACATTACAAAGACAGTAAGAAAATAGAGAAAGGGGCAAGTTAAAAAAAAGATTGCTCACACTTATATAGCTAAAGGAGCAGTGGGCTTGTATAATGCTTTCTTTCTGGCGTGTGATAAGCCCCATGTGCAATATCTGTATTTGTTGGCAGATGGAAAGTGGGAGCAGCAGGAGGTGTTCCTCATTTAAACGGATCTGTTTTCCTTTTTTTAATAATAACCGAGAAATAAGCACTTTTTTTAGTGTGTTTGGCTATATGTACTTTGCTGCTTAAAATTGCCCTGAGCATATTAATAGTATAGCACAGCATTCAAATAATATCATGTGGTGGGTGTGGGAGTGAAGGCCTCATAGTTGGGTTTGGGAATATATACCATGGGAAATCTCTTATGAAATAACTGTTACTTCATGCAGTGTGGTCCATTCCAAATGCTAACCATTTACATGTCAGAGATTTTTCATGAGCCTTGCAGATAAGATATCTCTGTGGGGATTGATTTAGCTGTGTTCAGAAAACTAAGCTCTCACCAGAGATGGGGAAACCACTCCACCTTTCTTTCAATTTGGTGGTAGAATATTAACAAGAGGAGTATTAGTCTCTGGAGGTTCCTCCCACCCTTCAACACATCAGATTCATATTAGCAATATTTATTATCTAGAAGGGTGACTCAGTGTCAGCTGTTTTCATTTTTGCTTATAGCACCCTGGAGCAAAATGCATATGTAAGTAACAATTTACATTTTCATTTCTGTATTTTATTGCAGTGAAGCTGGTCACAATACCATAGTAACAGTTGCTTTGCAGATTCACTTTTGACAACATTTGATTCTTTGCCATAGCGGACGTGGTTAAAAGGCTTGCTTGTGGTAAGAACTGGTAAACCTGCAGTTCTGAATAATTAAGTGCTATTATTTTGTTGAAAGAATTTAAGAAGGAAACATTTGTCTTTATTTAAATAAAGCCAAATATTTACAAAAATAAGTACAAAGAAATATTAAATACGTTATTTTGCTTCAGGACTTCCTTCATAAATAATATGTATCCATATTAAATTCAACAGCATGTGCAATGTGTAAAGACAATTTTACAACTTCTACAGCTGTTCACCACATGTGTGGCTGCGTGGGGAAAACAAGTATGAGCTAAGAATGGTCCCCAGTTTATGACCCTCTGAGAGATATATATGATTACAGTAAAAAATGTACATATAGGTATTGTAATAAAATGCTAATCATTACCAAGGTCTAAGTTTTGAGTAGTACAACAAGACTCCATGTCAAAAATTACAAGTAAAATAAGAATATTCAACTTAAACTGCTGAATATGTTGGTTTGGACTCTTTTTACCCACAGAAATTCAACAAATACAGAAAATCAAGATGAGCCTTAGTTTTACTATTTAGGTTAGGAATTACTCTTAAATACTAACTGCATGTCTTGGAATTAGAAAAGACAGCAGCCCAGTCATATGCTTTATCTGTCTTTTGCTAGCTTGACCTGACAGATGCTAACTTTGCCTTTCTGCTGGATGGATGGTTTCATTTGTTGCCATCACACTTTTTACATAAAAGCTAAAAGGAAGTACATTGCATCTGAGAAATCACTCTAGGTTTTGGTTAAAAAAAAAAATGTTCTCAACCTATGCTAAATATGTCTGTTTTGTCATGAATGTATTATTATGCAGCTAAAAAGAACTAAAGAGAATGTTACCTTTTGTATTTTTAACACTGAAACTTGGGACCCAAGGAGTTCAGCTGTTTTGTCTTCAGGGATCTGAACTCCAGCCCATACAATGAGATAGAACTGTGGTTGAATATTTTTACTCTGAAGATGTAAAAGCATTTAAGAAATAAAGGTCGACACAAGACAGTATCTCTTCTGGTATACCTGCCTCACACATACACGTATAGCTAAGCAAGGTTCCAAGTGTAATGGAAGAGTCATTTGTGGTTTGTTTGAGAGGAGAAAGAGGGCTGGGGAGAAGGATTCTACAATCCCTTCATGGACGGTCAATGAAGTTCTCCCTAGCAGAGGGCCAGTACAAATCCTGGACACAACATGGAGGAATGAAGAAGGGCAGAACAGTACATGAAAGCTGTTCCTCTGCATTGGCATGGATTTCAACACTTAGAAGCAGACCTAAAAAGGTTTTGTGAACTTGCATTCCCTTTAAGTGTCAACATCTGAGGATGGTGCCAGATGCATCTATTGTCAGGCAGCAAGTGTTAGTGCTGTCAATACCTACAGTGTCTGGTCTGTAAGTTTCTCTTGCCCATGTGTGTCCCTGAAGAGCAGTTAGGGTAAAATTGTGTCCTGTGAGGTATTTGGGATGTGCCTACTTCAGCATTTTAGGTTGGATCGGGAGCAGGCTTTGGAAATGAACCTCACATGTGGGGCTTTGTTTCTCAAGGTGGTTTGCAGTGTCAGAGTACACAAATGGGATTCCTCCTGGATGAAGTTAAACTGTGACCCAGGACCTAACATACTCCACCAACTAATGGGCATGAAGCCCACACTGGAATTGGTTGGAAATAACTCCCACAAACTGTGTCAGACCCTCAACACGTGTGGTTTTGTTCTGTAGACCCCTTCCTATTGTACCTGAGTAGTTGTTGATAGAGAGATACCCACTGTCTGATCATTAGTACGTCTTGCTTAAAAAAAAAAAAAAAATTATTATGGGAATCTGTTCTTGTATCTCTATTCCTTCTGGAATTAATTACTGTTCGTTAACAAAGTGGTTGGTCTGTTTCATGGGAGAAACAGAATGAGACAGATGGAGACCAGCCAATGTTCTTTAGCATGAGGCCTTTCTCACCCTCATAGTGATAGTTTTGTGGCTCACACATTAGGGACAGTTTTCAGTGCTGTTAACTATTCTGCTTTTGTTGTCTCTTGATATCAAAATATCTTGACATCTAAATATATAGATACCTAGGTAACCTGAAAAAAAATGAATTCTCTTTATCTGTGAGATAATAAAGAGCTCTCTGGTTTATAGATTTTTCTATCTCTAGATTAACTCTCAGTTAAACTCCCAGTCCTTGAGATAAAATTAAACCTTCAAGCAGCAGCAAAATTTGAAAGACCCAAATAGCAAATTTCCTGGATACATATATTTGTGATCTCCACTAATAGCATAACTTGCTTTTGATTGATTCTTTTTGTCTGTGGTTTTTAATAGCACAGAGTGTACAATTTTGTTGCCCGTTTGCTAAAACACAGATGGTTCAACAGATGCACAGGTCACATGTGGCAAGTGTAAGTGACCTGTTTTGTACAAAAAATTCTCAGCTCTGTGATCTGGCGGGGCCTGGACTGTCCCTGCTTCTAAATAACTTCCACGTGATAACACTGGGGGCACTGGCTCTGACGTACTTAGTTTGCTGATGTCCTTCAGCTCATTATCGCCTTCATATTTGACATTGCCAGTTGTGTGGAACACATAATTCAGAAATACATAAAATTCTTGTTAAATTGTGCAAGGCAAGGAATGGTGGTAGGTTACAAGAAGCAGCTGTGTTTGGGCCTGTAGTGAGGAATATTAATGAAAATACAGCTAGCTGAATGTATGCTGGACTGGTTGGGAACTGGTATTTCATATCTTTTGTGTTCAGATATGTGCTATGATTGGTGCTGTCAGTCAGCTGCTTTCAGCTTATCTGTGTGGATTTCTCTGTTGAAAGATTGTCTTTCTCCACAAGCCCTATTCTCACTAGTTCAACCAAGAGACCCAGGAAGTAAAAAGACCAGTCTTTTCTCTCAAGGTTTGGTAAAGGAGCAGATGGGAGGTTGGGTTGTTTTTCCTCCTCTCATTACTAAAGACCTCTCTTGAACTTCTTTGTATGTTTGAAGGAAAAAGAAACTTGCACTTCACTTTTTTAATGTGTAAGTGGCAGCAACGACTGAATTTTGATAGCAATTCACACACATCTACACTAAATAATTGATACTTTATGCATTAATACATGACATGAAAGCCTTTCAGCAGCAAATTATATGTCAAATTTAAGTGTAAACCCTTCATATATCATGTGTATGCACTTGCCTTACCTTCCCACTCAGTCTCAACGAAAGACAGTTAAGATTGATAAGTCACATTCCCTGGCACTTGTGTTATTGTAATTTCAAGGACAATGAACTAACACGTGGGAAAAACAAACAAATAGCCATCAGAGGCATTAATCAGTAGCAGTCTAAAGCAAAATATGGAATGTAATGTGTTATAGATCACTTGGAGGGATGAAATTGAGAGCTAAAGCTTGCAAAAATACTCCCAATTCCTATATACACAAATACAAAAGAAGATGTTCTCTGAAATTGTTAATGCTGCACTGTATATGCGAAGGAAAAACTTTTACATTAATTAATAATTCCAGCTAGACCCAAACTGTAAGTCACATAGAAAAGTATAAAATTAAACACTTTTACATATTTGTTTTGCACTATTATTGGTAATTTCTATTGTAAAAGAAAAATAAAGGTGTGTTCTCCAGGATCTGTGTTAAACCTAAGCACGAAGCAGCAGTGCAGATTTCCTTCCTTGACATGAAATTTCACGGGGATGTGTAGCTACATTCTGAACATCTAGCCAACCTATTAATTTTGGGTCAGAAATATTGCTTAAGTAGTCTTATTTCAGGCATTTTTACTGTGCTGGATGAAATTTACTTTATGAAAGGTAATGACTGTATCTAGCTGCTTGAATTTTGGCTCTGCTTCATCTGTGAGGCACGCTGTACTAAAATCTCCTTCCATTTCTTTATCATGACCCAGTGGATCTTGTCCTTGCAATCAAATCAGATTGGAAAGAAAAAGAGAAAAAATAATCAACTAAAGATCAAAAGGGCTAAAAGAAAATGTCCAAGACACATAATTAAAACAGTGTATCAAGCTTCACTGCCCAATTACTTTGCCTTGTGTCCTTTTCTTTCACTTACCTTTGCTAATTGAAGTTGTTAGCTCTCTATGCAGCAGCTTTGTCTTGATGCTTTTCAGTAAAACTTTTGGCACTCTATGGAAATAAAAAATAATAAATTAATTAGGACGTTGTAGACATGAGAAGATTTTAGCTTGTTATATTTACATCTTGGCTACAAAGATTTTCACTCATAATATGGGACTAAATGCTGCAAACAACACATGCAATTTTAGTCATATGTATAGTTCCGTATTTTTAAGTATTAGAGGGGTGAATATGAGCTATTTAACATGTGGGCTTGAATCTGAGGTATGTGTATGTGTTATTAATTTTTATGTGACTAAGTTCTAGGTGTGTTATGCTCAAACATAAAGAGAATTGCCTGGAAATGAAGAGTTTAAAGTAATGTATTGTCTTCATCCTGTTTGGTTAGACTTCAGACTGGTTTTAAACAGACAACATGCAATATGAGGAATGGGATCCAGCCAGAAAGAAGTGATTGAGCAGTGAAGGTATGCTAGTTTCACATTTTTCTTGTTTGATCTTTTGTTGATTTTTCCCTTCTCTCATATAATCTCTCTTTCTTTCCCCCCTCTTCTGGTCTGTTGTGTTTGCATTTGGTAGGTTGAGGACCTATAAACATCTTATCAGAAATATGTTTGAAGGAGGGTAAGGGGCATTTCAGAGTCAATAGGAATGCTGGGTATAGAGGAGCCTATGCAAGGCAAGCAGGGAAGAATGGGAGGCACAAAGGAAATGGTTAGTCATGCTGGAGTGTTTTTGTCTTTTTTCCTTTTTAAAATCTGAAAGCTTTAAGAATGTGTTAATTGAATTGGATATGTAGCATTAGGTTTGAGTTTAAAACCCATGGTATCTTCCACAATTGCACTATATATGTCTTGTCTGTGTTTGGAATGACTCCAGATGTTCTGGTGCTCTTGAAATTCACTCCCTGTCTTAATCCAAGGTAACTTTCAAGTGTAGACAAGCCTAACAGTTCAACACTAACATTTACTTACCTTTGGCAGGAGTTTTAGGTGTTCAAGGAATGAAGAATCATTCAGTAAGGAATGTAGAATTTTACCTCATTAGTTAGTATTAATGAGTTATTTCCTAAGAAGCTTTAAATGGCTTAATTTTATTAAGTGAGCCTTCCTGTTGAAGGTTGTGTGGGTAGAGTCATATAACAGTGGAGTTACTTCAGCATAACAATACTTACCTAGTCATCAACCTATGATTAAGGCTCTTTAGACCTTTCCTTTCCCTTCTTTCAGCTGCACAATAAATCGCAAATAAATCGAGTTAAAACGCAAAGCTAATTTTCAGTAACATTTTACCTCAGAGAGGGACGGAGTGGATGTCCTGGGCAATGACTGCACTTATCTGAACATATTCCTTGTGCTTGATCCCAATTCCAAATCAGTCTTATGTACAAGATACCCTTGCAGGATGCCTATTCATCTATTCCTTTTTAAAATTTAGTGAATTAGGATATTTACTCTTTTCTAGACTTTGAAAATTAGCAATAGTTCTTTAGCATTTCAAGAACATGGCTGCTGTCCTGTTTTCCAGATCCAGAAAATAATAACCTGTATTACCTTAATGTAGAACATGATCTATAAATTTAAAAGCAAACAGGAACCGTTCTTAGGACAGTATAGTCCTTCCTAGCTTTGATATATATATATTTTTAATTTTTTTTTTTTTAGTGCTCTACTGGTTGGGATGATCTTTTAGCCTTGAAAGATTCAAGGGACTGAACCAAGACAAGAGTTTTGTGAAAATTAGTCCATACTAATGTCTGAAAATAATTTCTGTAATCTTGAAATACTGTATGACAAAAAACAGTTTCATACAAATTTGCTCATTTATGGAAGTCTGTGATTTTGATTAGAATCTCCAAGTCAATTTAGGAATAAACTTTTTGTAGAGCTGTTGTACCCTTTTGGTGGGTGAAGTACTTTTAAATTGTGCTGTAAATAGATAAGTGATCATCAGGTGCCTACATCCTGCAACAACTATTTAAAGCACAGTTATACTTGTGGCAGTGGATTTGTCAAAAGAATATGTTAATTAGCAGCAAGTGTATTCAGTGCTGTACCAGCAACAGCACACAGTCCCAGCTCCACAGTTATCCCAAGGCCCCAGTCTTGCATCATTAGAGAGGCAGAGAGGGTTCTGTTTCAAAAAAATGTAGAAATTACCCAGGCAATGATGGTTTTAGTATGCTAAGGTTTTGAATACAAGTGAACTCTAATTCTTCTTTTCAACCCCAAATAGTCTGTGAATATAAAATGGTATCCAAATCAATAAACCCTGTCACCGGGAAGGATTAGTTAGTTCAGGTTGGATGCCATTTTAAGGGATTGATAGTGCTTTTGGCTTGGGTGCCTTGAACGCAGCAGACTCTTCAGTGCAGGTTAGAGCTCTGCGACCACAATGTGAAGTTAGTAACTGAAGCTGGTCTGTAATTTTGTGAGAATAGTAAATGAGTAGTTATTATCCACAGAAGTATCTCTACTGAATTTTGTGGGAAATAAGGAAAAAAAAGAAAGTAAAACTGCCAAGTGATGTTAATAGTTTTAACTTGGTGCCTCTTTTTTAAGATTTTACATTCACTTAGGCTTAATTATGTCCCACTATGAAAATCTCTAAACCTCCTGCAAAAGTGAACTGTCACAGCTCTTATACATCTTAGTGAGGATAATACATTACATTGCTGGATAGGGCCAGTGCCTGCTAAGTGAAATAATCCTGCCCTGGACTGAAGTTAATTGCTAGATAGATCAGTAAATACTTAAAAAGTAAGTGAAAATGTAAATTATGTATATAATTGTGTTCCTCAGCTACAAAGATGAGCACTATAGTTCAAAGATGAACACTGTAGTTAAGATTACAGGAATTTTCAATGGTTTTAATAGAAAATAGGTGTTTTCTGTTTATTCTGCCACAAAACATAAAACAAAAAAAAATTGCCAAAGCCAACTGTCTATGTTCCTGGGTGAGCCAATCCATGCACCTAATTGTACTCTAATGTGGCAATTTGTCATGTCTTCAGTCTTTGAACTTCATAGATATCAACTGAGTTACATATTAGTTTATAACTAAAAATCAGTGTTGAGTGTGTCTTAGAAAGTCTTGAACTTTTTCAGACACCACAGAGTAGTGTAAAGCCTGAACTATGGTCAGTACCTAACAGAATTGGCTCCATGGTCAAGAATCAGTTCTTATCAAGATGAGTGAAAATGGTGAAAATAATTTGGCTGGGGTCAGACCTATGAACAAAGAATTTGATTTTGCCAAGACTTGTGCAAACACATTTGACTTGACACACTTGAACAGCTGTCCTGGCTGCTTATTTGAGTGAACCTGATCTGTGTGATTTAAGCTTTCCAGGACTGGGACCTAAATGAATAATTAAAAAAAAAAAAATTGGTTTGTTTAAGTTTCAATCCAATTTTTAATCACGGGTATGGAATTTCAGCTAGTGGAAATATAGTAGCCACACAATATGCCTTTAAATGCATATGTTGCTGCAGAATATTAATTTTCTTTGTTGAAGGGACTTTCCCCACCTCCACATCTCTCTTGTGAAGATTTTGCATCCCACATATGAGAGTGATAAGAGAGGAGGTATGTCATGTTCCAACATGCACAACCTTTCAAACACTAAAAATAAATAAAAAATTCTGTAAGCTGGTTTAGGCTGCCAACAAGTAGTCCAAACTTGTATTTTACATGTTTCTGCGGGTTTTACGAGCCTGTTCGCTGAAATATTTAATGTAGACTAAATGCTTGTTATTTGATTTACTTTGATTGACTTGCTAGAGGTCTCACATACAGTTAATATAGAAGTTTTGAGGCCTGGTCTTTGGAGGACCCAGCCATTGAGTGGTATGTGCAGCAGAACTGTACAAGTAAGGCTCTTCCAAACAATACAGATCAAAGTTAAGTGGCAATGGATTCTTCTAGGCTGCAAATTGGCATTTCAAGGGTGGCTAAATTGTGTCTGAACTCTCCTAACATACCTCTTGGGTAGATCTGAGAATTCAGCATTCACTATTCAGGGACAAATGGTCTGAAGTCAAACAGCAGTATGAAAAACTCAACTCTCCTCCTAATAAGAAAGCCAGTTAAACCAGTAAAATTTTGTTGAAACATTCTGAAACTCCTCTGTACTTCCCTGTATCTCCACATAGCCTCCATGCCTATACAAGCATAATTGCTTATTTGGATAATAACAGGACCAGGGCTCAATTTTGTGATGGGAATTTTGCTGTATTAATGTTTGCCCAGTGCTGGTATTGCTCTCGTTACCGTGACCTATAAAAGGTACATGGGTACCGAGAGCAGCAGACACCTGACCTTGCAGTCTCACAGGACGATGTCACAAACTAACTCTGCCATCCTTGCTGTAGGAGAACATCAGGGCTGGACTGGGCTGGGAGGGGAAAGGCCTCACCCACGGTGGAGCTCTTACTGACCCTTGGCTCCACAACTCAATCTCAACGTTGGGTGTTTTGACATGCTGCAAAGTGCCTTCTGCACTGAACAGCATCTTCTGTTATTTTCTACCCTAAAGTGCTAAACCTCAAGTGATCTGGATTAGTTTGCTTAGCTGTATACGCTGTCAGCTGGGGGTGTTGGCCAGAGCCCCTCTGCTGAGGGCTTTTGGCTGCTCCTGCCGGGCGCCCCGCTCCGTCCCTGCGCTGCCCCCGCCGCCGGCGGGACCTGTGGCTGCGGGGACGTACCTCGGCGGGCGGGGGGCTGCGGGGCACTGCGGGGCACTGCGGGGCTCCGCCGGTGCGGGGCCCGAGTGCGGCCCGGGCTCCGTTGGGGCC
Source organism: Xenops minutus (assembly GCA_035221455.1). NCBI lineage: Eukaryota > Metazoa > Chordata > Aves > Passeriformes > Furnariidae > Xenops > Xenops minutus. Next base: position 16,221,985 of record JAWWEE010000004.1, on the reverse strand, counting down.
GCGCTGCCGGCGGCCTCGCGCGCCTTCGAGGCCGGTTATTTAACGCCGGGGCCGGGGCCGGGGCCGGGGCCGGGACGAGGCACGGCGGCCCGGGCAGCGTGAGCGGGGCTGCGGCTGCCGCGCCGGGGTGTCCCGCCGCTCCACGGGCTGCGCCCGCTCGTCTAGCGCTGCGGGACACCCCTCACGGCGTGGGGTTGGCTCGGGTGGGGCCGGGCCGGGCCGCGGGCACGCGGGCGGTGCTGCCGGCACGGGCCCGTCCCCGCCCCGCGCCAGGCCCGGCCCGGCCCGGCCCGCAGCGGGGGCAGTGCCGGGCCGGGGGCAGTGCCGGGCCGGGGGCCGG
>JAWWEE010000004.1:16187568-16221253 GCA_035221455.1 Xenops minutus | reverse complement strand
TCCTGTCCCGTCCCTCCCGTCCCGGCCGGCCGTGCCCATGGCGTAGCCGCGCGCCTGCCCCGCGGGACGCGGCGCGGACAGACAGACGGACAGACCGACCGACCGACCGACCCTGCCGACAGGTAGGTGCGGCCGCTCGGGTGACACCGTGAGCACGGCGGTCCCGGGCCCTCCGCGCTGCCGGCGCGGGTACCGGGGGGGAGCGGTGGGTTGAGGTGCGGTGGGGAGCGGCAGGACCGTGCGGGACAGGGCGCGGGCAGCCGGGGTGCGGGCGAGGGGCGCTGCAGGTGAGCCGTCCCGGGAGAGCGCCGTGCCCGTGCCCCGCCGTGCCCGCGCCGCACTCGTACCCTTGGGGGGCCCGGTGGGAGCTCGGTGGCAGTGAGGGTCACACCAGGGCCATACCCTGTCCCGTCATTGCTGTTTCACTGAGGAGTGCTGACCTGTGGGGTTGCTGTTGCGTATTTTGAAGGGGATGTACTGGAGTCAACTCACTGCAGCCTTCTCAGTGCATCTCTCGTAGTAGTAACAATGTGGCATTAAAGTTATCTGTAAATTAAGTAACTTTTAAAATACGAACTTTCCTCAGCTTCAAGTGCACTGGTAATTCCAAAATCACTGTCATTGGTGTCGAACAGCACAGGAGGTGATACGTCTTGTCCTTTTCAAAAGAAAGGACTTCAGGTGTACTGTGTGTGTAGTTATGCCTTTTCCACTTGCTGTGGATGTAACCAGATGTGATTCTACTTATTTCAGGTCTATTAAGCTGTTAGCAGTTAAAATTTATTTGCCATCATTTATTATTTTCTTCTCAAACGTGGTATCATCAGGACAGTTCAATTTATACAGAGACCACCTGATAGGGTTTATAACCTCCTAGACACTTGGATGAATAAGTGCCATCATTTTGTTCTAAGAAAAAGATTTTCTTGTTGTATCTGTATTTATACCAAACTAAGTTTTTAGTTACTTTTTTTTTAATTTATTTATTTTTAAGTGAGGTCAAACAGGCTGGTGTTAGACTCCCTCTGGGGAGAAAACCCTGAGTGAGAGAGCTGCCTGCTCAGTAGTTGTGGGACCAATTAGGTTTGTCTTGCAGTGACCTGGAAGACTCATACTATTGTGGTCTCATATGTGAAAGACTTTAAAACTACACGTGTAAATAAAACATCTTCCCAAGACAAATCTATTTGTTTATCACATCTTGCTAAGATTACTTTATTTCTCTTGCAGTCCACGTTTTTGGTTTTTTTACATATTGCCAGGCACAACAGGGCTTGTTAGCTGGGTCCTAATTAGCACTGCACAGGTGTCCTGTTAAAGTACTCCCAGCAAGCGTGTTAGTAAAGTGTTCATGGAAGATACTTATTCATTTGAAGAGCTCTGGTTTAACCCATCAAAGCTTACAGGGCTTGAGTTCGAGCCGAGGAGGAGCTGCTCCTCGATTCAGACCTGGGCCAACACCAGCTGCTGCAGCTGGTGCTCGGCTGGGGGAGGAAGGGAGGGACGGGTGTTGGAGGAGGGGGCACGTCGTTGGCTTCCTTCAGTGAAGAGCCCTTTACTCTGAAACTTGCTTCCCCCAATTGTTTGCTGCAGTCCAACCTTGTTAAGTTTAAAGTGACACTTCAAATTTTTCTCTCCTGCTGTGCTTTCTGTCTCTGGGGAGGTCTTGTTTGGTTGTTGATAGTGATGCACATTTTGTGTGTCCAGAGCCTCACCTGGTCACAGTGTGTAAATGATAGCCGCCATGGATTTGAATTCTTTTAAAAAGTAAGCTTCAGGGTTTTTTGTTGGCATGCAAAACCTCCTTTCATACCCCAGCATCTTGATGCCTACCTCAGGAACCATTTATTGAACTCGATTGCTAAACCAGCAGGGGGAACACAAAACTTTCTGTCTATGAAGTCTCTCTTCCTACCACAGATGCTATTTATTAACACTGTGGGCCTATGCTTTTGATAGTATTTCTTAGAAGATGAATGTCAGTTTACTCGGACCCCCCCATAAGTTGAAATAAACATTATTTTTGAAATCTTGTTTGTTAAGTTCCTCTAGCAGGCTTGTCTCCCACTCTTCTGAATGGATTTTTTTGTCATAGTAGCTATAACTGGACTTGCAAAAACATTAAAGGTTTATTTGAGAGAAATTTCTCTTTGAAGGTGTTTGAAGTGAAGGAATTAAACCTAAGAAATTATATTTTGAGTAATCCCCTAAGTTTTAGATAATGAACTAGACAAAATATTTTCACAGTGAAACTATTACGATGTTTTGGATTGTGTATAGACATCTTGAGAGTTAAAGTTGAGTTGCAAAGAAGTTGTATTTTCACAAGAAACTATTTCTAGTATCTAGGGTTTCCATAAGAGAAAATATTTTTAGATACTCTCTTAGGTTTTAAGTCATTACTAGTTTATTTTTGTAAAGGTCAACGGATGCTCCCAGCACAGATCAATGATTTTCCTTTTGATTTGTATTGGTGTAGTGATTAAGTCTTTGTCCCAGGAATACTGAATGTGAAGGCTGTTGCCAGAGAAGGTTATATGGATGACTTGCATCAATCCATATTGCTTTCTGGTCTGTGAAGTCTGATGCAGTCAAATGGCAAACTTAAGGTATGGATATGCGAGCAGATGGCTGAACGCTAAGTGAAGAATGGGAGTTTGCAGCATGGCAGCTATTCCTCAGTAAGAGCTGGGAAATGGGCTCTTACCCTGCAGTTAATGTGAGATGTCTTGCTGCTTATACTTGGTGTTTAGCCATCTTTTATTGATGGTGGGATGAAAACATGCCAGGGAGCATTTGCCACAGAGTAGCCAGTTTGCTGCTTGTGAATTACAGCAATTGTATATTCTCCCAGCATTAGATGTTTGAGCAAGTGGAGACAAAATACGGTTCAACTGAAATTAGCAGTCCCAGGTCAGGTTTAAAGGAAGAGATGTAAGCTTCCCTGGTTCTAGAATGGCATGGACTGCATACTGCGGTAGGAAATGAATATGAATTTTGTATCCGTTGTTTCAGTGCCCAGATATATGTGTATTCCAATGGCCATGCGTTTTGCTCTAAGAACCTTATGTGATGCTTCGCCCTAATGAAGCTACAAAAAGTTGCATGATAAATTCTATTGGTAATCTCCCTTCTGCATTGTTTTCATGGGAGAACAAAACTTTCTCCACAGATGGTTCTCTGAAATGCTGAAGTGTGTAATTTAAAAAGTCAGAGTGAGATTTCTGTTTTAATGTTATTTGAAAATAGTGGTAAAGCTTTGCCTGATTTGTCTTACAAATCTTTTGTTTGATACCTCCAATAACACTCTGTTAACATTTAAGACATGAATTACCAAGTCTTGGACAATTTATGTGAATCTCAGAAAACACTCTGTGGGATACAAATGCAAATATGTTTGTAGTTGCATTACTTTTGATCTAGTTCCACAAAATATTTGTGCATTATAAATAGGCATTACTTCTGTAGCAGTAATATTTGTGGTGATTAGCAGTGGTATGCTAGTTTCTAGTCACTTCATGGATAGAAGCATGTTTTGCCATAAAAATGTACTAGCAAAGAAGTAGTGCAATTGAAATTGCTTTATCCATAGCTGTGGATTCACATTTTTATGTGCTGGCAGGCATCCAATAGAGCAGCATTTCTTGTGCTATTACAGCAACAATTAACTCTATCGTAGCCAAAATGAAACGGATTTACATATCTCTAAAAATCAATGAAAGAGCGACTTTAAAGCTGCCACTTTAGCTTACACTCCATATTTTTTTATTTCCAGTATCACAAAATACATTTTTTTAAAAACCCTTACTTTATGACCTTGATTATCTAAACAGTCACACTTGTCAAGTTCAGCAGAGAACATTTTATATACTGCATTGTAAGTGTAATATTGTTGACTTGTATGCTTAAAAATAAATATATTTGGGAAAATATGCTAGTTTCTGATGTATCTATAATGAAATAAATGTTTTTTTTGAGAAAAATGTAAAAATAATTATTTTGTGAGTAGTACCTTAAAGTGAGCTATATCTATTTATTATTAACAAATGTAATTCCATTATATTTATCTCTTTTCTTTAGTAGTCTGTCTAATTTCAGTACAGTAGTTGGCCAAGTTCTGATTTTTTTTTTTCCTTTCCTTTTGCAACATGTTGTGAGGTTTGGGGAGTCAGCTGGAAAGGGCCCCTCTTAAATAAGTTCTGTTGTGACCTTGCAAGAGACCTGTTTAAGTTGCAGGAGAATAGCTTATCTAGAGGTCACGTGTCTGAAACAGGTTAATTATAGAGCTACGGTGTATAGGTTGTTTTTCTGAACAGAAGGCAATAGGGCTGTGATACGTAAGGTGTCATTAATGATTCTGAAGAATAATGGCAATTCATTTATTCCCTGATTTCCTTTGTAAGCATAGGCATTTTCTGCTAGAAATCAGTGAGGTTTATTGTGTGTGTGAGGGACAATAAAAAAATCCTGAAGTATTCATGAACTTACTGTATAGTATAAATCTGCTGAATTCATGTATTTCTTTGCCAAGAAGCTGGAGATGGATTGAAGACCAATATGTCCCCTTTTGTCTTAGATTTATACAAATAATTTCTTAGACCGTAGCTGCATTTGACCACAGTGTGATTAAGAACTATGGTAGTATTTTATCACCAATGCAATACATTCTTTTTGACAATGATTTGAGTGAAACAAAATGCTGTTTTGATTTACAAAACACCTGTTGCGGTATTTGAAAAGCTGGGCCTTTTTTGCTTTAAGGCCATTCCACTAGTGGACCAAGTTACTTCTCCAGTATGTACAGCTTGTATTCTGTGGTGGATTAGTTCCTCCCTCCAGCATTTAAAGTGACCAGTGTTTCTGAACACTTGCAGATCTGGTGGTTTGGTTCACTCCAGTGATAAGGTGTAGTGATTTCCTTCTGGCATACAATATGCAGAAATTATTTTTATGAATATAGGACTTCATTGTGGCCTTCCCTCTCCCTATACTTATGCTCAAAGATTTTTACAGTTGTTGATTATACAGTTAATGTAAAATGATTAAAGGAAATTCTGAGTGGTAGAAATTCTATGGAAGTGTATCTTGATTCTGAGTGGAACATGCAATTGATGCATACCTTGACTGAAACAAGTCCCCACTGAACTGCTTATAAATAACTTTTACGAAAAAAGTTTTTGCCGCAACCTGAGCGTGTTTTTCTGCCCAACAAGTTGAATTGCACAAGTTGTTTGACAGACAGGGATTGGTTAGACTACTCCTGCACAAAGGGAAACTCCTTTTGACTCATTCTTTTAACTGTGTGGCACTTTAAGGTCTTCCCTATTTGTGTGGGAGAAGTTTCCTATCTGTAAGATGTGCATCTGAAAGTTTAGTGGCTAACAACTAACTTCTGAAGAATGTGTTTGGCATTCTTGTTTAACAACCTGAAGAAATCTATTAACCTCATTGCCTGTAGAATATGGCTTATTCTAGAGACCAAAATTCAATCCACACTTCTTTTGTTGCTCTGTTTTGTTTGTTTGGCTTTTTTTTCCAAAATGTGCTTTTGATAATGCATGCATTTCACTTCAAAGTACCTAGTAGTTAATGTTTTAGCCTGTTAATTTATATCCTGTAGTATCTTATTGCCCATGGCAGGGGAGGGCTGGCTTATATCAACTCATCCAGTTTCTCTGTAATGGGAATCACTGATTTTTTTCAATCCTGCTCCCTTATTTGCTGACCACCTTTTTGTTCATTTGTTTTTCCCTTCCCAAAGAGGGTTGCATCCCTATATAGCAAATTCTGATTAATACCCTAGTCTTGCTTTTCATCAGTACTCTGTGGGTTTCTTACAGTTAACTTAGACAATTTTGGGTATTTATTAGGTCGTGGTTTCAAAACGACTTTTCTAAATGTCTAGTTGTTATTTCAAGATCTTAAATCCACCAGTGATTGATTTAGGGTTTTTTTTTCCTGGTAGGAAACTTCCAGGTAGAATATCTCTAGATGCAGTTCTAAGGTTTTGGAGTTCAGTCTTGAAAAAAATAACAGCGTCAAGCATTCATTGACAGAGTAATTTGCTGAAATCTTTTACACTGAGTGGAGGAAGCCTTGCTGAGTTGTTCCTAACTTTCCATCCTGCTGTGGCTTCAGTTCTGCAGAGATGCCTTCCCTAGGGTTATATCTGTCTTGATAGGTCCATTAGAGCTGTTATCTGTTTAGTTTAGGTGTGCAATTAGAAACTGAGCCAAGTAAAACTTAAGATAAATGAAATTTGCGTGAGGTTGTTGGCTGTTGGCTGCTACTCTGTTTGTGAAAAGTAAGATAGTCCAGTGCCAGGAAACCTATTCTGTTTCCAGTTAGAAACCATAAAAGAGTAAGTAATTAGTCCAAAGAAATTTAACTATGAGAAGGGAAGGTTGTTGAGATTTTTTCATGCAATTTATGGTGATCTTGCTCAGCCTGAAGGTTTCTATTTCTAGTGCATGTTTTTGTTTTGGGGTAAACTTTTCAGAAGCAACAAATCCCATTTAAAAAACATGAGCCTGGTTTCTATTAGTTGTGGTGAGGTATTACTGGTTAATGAGTTAATTGGGAACTTGAGTTTTATTTAAATGTATGAGATTTCATGTATTACTGTGTGTTATGTATGTTTCTAGACCTCTGTTTTTTTTCTTCTGCTACCTGAATGTACATCAGAAAGGTGGCATATAATTGTGCTGCTGGTATTCCCTCATAAGGATGTGGAGGTTTTTTCATCCATCTTTTAACAAGCAGATGGAAGCAGAATACCTAAACTAGTGTTGTCTTTCTAGGTAGGTGTTACAGGGATGCTGCTCTGCCCATCCTGGGGTCCTATTAAGATAGTTTTCCTTGTGAAAGATTAGACTACCTATGAGTTGCACAGAAAATACATGGCTGAAGCTGGTACTAGATTGCAGATCACTTGAGCCATTATAGTATAAGAATTGTACAGCATCACAGCATCTTGTTTTCTCCATTCCCTTCAGTGATGTTCTGACGTAGGATGTGCCTGAGGGCTCTATATTAAAGTATAAAAGTTCTGATTTGGTACTGAAGTTAGTTTGTCTGACGTGCCATCTGGAATCCCTTCTCTAGAGGTTCAGTAACCTCTAGGAATTTCTGCTGTTGTCAAAGAGCAGTTTGTTCCAGTCTACTCCTTGTGGAAGAATCTCAACTATTCCTTCAACTAAAAGACTCCTGAATGCACTTCCTTCCCTTCCACCTATTGAACCCTCCTACATCCTGATCCTGTAAGAGACTATTCTCTTGTTTTCACTTGATAAGCAAAACCTTGCCCCTCAGCCTAGGAAGATTCAGCTGCATACCTCCCTGTGTTGAGGGGAAGGGAACTCCTGGGAACATATAACAGAATAATTTCTGTCCTGTTTCTGTAAACTGTCTTTTACTTTTGTGCTATGTTGTGCAACGATTATTCAGCTGAAACTTCCAGTGTCTGGTGTCATCTAAACTCACAGTAATAAAGTCAGGTGATTAAAAAGATAAAAATGTTGTGAAGCTGAAGGGAAAGTTGGTTATGAAATGATACTGAGAATAGACACAGTCTTCCAAACTGGAGCTTCATGCCAGCTGTGGGCAAAATATGTACCAGGTAACAAAACTCACCTCAGTAAACTATTCCTAAAAAGGTAGAGTGGTTTCACAACTTTAATGGACTCATTTGTGTATATTTTGGGGTTTCCTGTAATTTGACAGGCTACATGGTAATACATTAATAAGAAAATAAATAAACAGAATCTTAAAACAAAAATCACATGGAATAGAGGGGCACAATTGCTAAATGGCATAAAACATCTTCCCTTGGCACTTATCCAGTTCCCATAGCCTTTAACTGTGACTTGTTGAAATGTCCCATTATGAGCACAGCAGCATGTGAACTGCAGGACATCAGAGTTCCTTTTTCCCTGGGCTTTTGATATGTCAGAATTTTTAGTTTTATTACTATTCATATATTCCCTGAAATGGAAACCACTTTGTTTCCAAACCAGAACCTGTCCCCTTAATAGTTTATGAATAAGTTACTGTTTTGAATTCTGAATGTGGAACTTCATGTATATGCCTTGGACATAGGCATTAAAAAATACACACATTTTCAATTCCACATGAATATTTGCTAATCCTATTAGTCATCTTTCTGACCTGTACGTGTGCAAATCACAGAGAATGGTCAGAGGATAAAAGTCATCTAATAAAAAAGAAATCTGCAAAAATACATATTTAATATGAGTTGGCTTTTAAATAAACTCTTTCAAAAAGTTCTATTCCTGAGTTTATAGAACTACTTGTTTAGTTAACTATTTGTGTTGGTTTTTCTTCTTGAGCTTGGCTGTACTTGATTACAAGTGATTGGCTTTTTCCTTACACATGGAATGCATGTATTCATTGTATTCACATAAGGAACCAGCTTGGACAAACGGGCAAAAAACTGGTTAAATAAGTTAAATGGTTGCCATGCGTAAAACAAGCAAACAACAAGTGAAAAAACTTTGGCTGTGAAGGCTGCCTTGGATGGCCTAGAAACTTGGGTTCACGTTGCTATGGCAAAACAACACAAAGGGACAGATCCTGCTGGCTTTGCTCAAGTATCCCCATTCACTTTGTTGGGACTTCTGATGGGACTTAGGGAAGGATTTTTGGCTCGCTTTGGGAGAGAAGTGTTTGTCAGCACTGTTGTAGAGAGCTGTGCAGCCTCTGGCACCATGCATGGAAAGAGGAGGGAATTACTAGAGTCCATATAGATAAGGAGGAGAGGAAGTGGAAGTTATTTTTCAGGGAGTAAAGGAAAAGGTTAGACAATGAGGAGGATAGAATTAAGGCAAGGGAAGAACTTGTATGGGAAAGGTAGGTGCTGATTAATGAAATGGATGGTTACTATTGGGGAAAAGCCTAAAGGAACAGAAATAAAAGGAGCAAATAAAGCAATAAGATCCTAACTCAGCAATAAATGTGGTGAATTCCTATGCTGTAAAAGTCTTTAATAGGAAACAGAACACCCTGAAATCTGTGGCTCTGGCCATCTACAGGCGTATATGTTGCTAGGTTGGACTGTGCAGAGAAGTTCTGAAAAAACCCTGAAGACAGAGCTTAATCCTAGGGTGTACAGTGAGTCATTTTCATTTGTGGTTCTTCAAGCACTTTAGAGCAGAGTCCCATGCCCTTTATGGAGGGCAATAGCCAGGTGTGGGGTCGATACATTTCTGCTGGTGGCAGAACAGTGCAGAATGTGATTTCTTAGTAACATGCCATCCGTGGGCCACAGAGCCTTATGACCTGGGAGTGCCTGTCAGTGAGGGCTGGAAAGTCCCTAGGGAAAACTTTTTTTTTTTTAAGAATAAACAGCGTGCTTCTAACCTGTGAATTCTTTGGTCTTGTTGTAGTATAAAGGTGACTTTTTACTTCAAAGGATAGCTTTAAAAACTCCACAGAAGACTGAGATCCTGAGGACAATGAGTAGCAGATTTTTACAAAGAAAATGTTCAGTTAGTGAAAGGCAGAGAGATAACAGTAATGTACTCAAGTGATTAGTGTTTTGTTCTTACTGCTGCTGACTCTAACAAATGCAGATTCCTATAAATACCACTGTATTAAGGGGCATCTGTTGTCCTCTAGTTTAGCTTAGCAATGTGATCTGTCCTTCCAAGTCAGTGCATTTTGATGTCCTTCAAAACCATCATGCTTTTCAGTGCTTTCTAGCTAAGCTTTCTGCATCAAAATTCTCATGGACTTCAGAGGCTCCTAGTTTAAACCAAATTAAAACCTCCTGCTGTCTCCTTTCCTTGTCCTGGTGTACTTCAAAATGGGTTTTCCTTAGTTTCATTCCTCCAGTCAGCTTTTAAACCTAATAAAATCTAGTGGTAGTAAGATTCTTCTTGATGTTCCCAGCAGTGCTCCTTCCTAGTTGTATCTGCAAACTGGTATTTCTCAATGAAACAGGCTCTTTGTGCTTTTTAGACCCTTGTTTTTACCAGATCTAGTGGCCTTTACAACAGCAAACTTGTGAAAATGACCCTAGCAGACTGTGCCTCTTAATCGTGAGTGGCTCTGGCCGCAGATGCCCTCTTTTGCCAGCTTTCCTTGCAGCTAGTAGTATAAAGCATGAAAACATTATGTTTAGTAAACGCAAAGCTCTCATGTGTTCTTCTCTTCCTCTTCCTCACTGGGATTTTTTGGTTATACTTTTAATATGCCCTTTTGTGATCTCGGTTACAAAAATAGCCACCCAGATATACCCCAAAGGAAAAGATGATTCTCTCGGAAATTTCTTTTGAATCTCAAGTTGACTAGCAGTTGTGTTTACTTCTTGGATAAATAGTTTGGGTTCCTTATCCCTTTGCACAGCTTTCTTCTCTTATTTCAAAGGACATGCCTCCCTCTTTTGTGGAGTGCTTCAACTTTTCCTAGTTTGCAGGTTTTATGTATTCTTTTAGTGACAGCAGCTTTCACACTGAAGCAAAATCCAGCAGATTTTGCACTGTAGCTGAATTTTTTGTACCTTTTTTAAATTTGTTTCTCTTTGGTATAGTAAGATGGTCAGCTAGTAGCAGCTTTGTGGCCGACTCCTATCACAGGTGAGGATGATCAGATTTTGCTAAATACTGACAAATTGCCTGCTTAGTAGGTTTATTCTATTGGTAGCAATTTCATCTGTCTTTTGACTTGAGTGGCAGCTGTGTAGCTGATTGCTTGGGTATCATTCATCCTAAAGTCATGAAACTCACTGTCAGTTTGTCACCTTTTCACATTGTTTGATATCTACCCTCCTTTTTAAGTTTGTGAGTGCAGGTCTTCAGAAAGTTCTTCTGAATGTTCATATACCGTCTACTGTGAGTTACACCGTCTAAGTGTTATTGGTCAGTGAATTCTGTAGGAATCAAATCACTCGTACAGATGGAAATGTGTATGTATTCTCTCTCCCTTTTAAATCATCTTTCCCAAATCAAAGTCGAATTGAAACTTGACATTTTAACATATTTAGATGGTCGGGTCAGAATGAGATTCTCAGCAGCATTGCTTTCTCTGTGTTTCTTTCCTTGTACTCCCTCTTTCTGCACAAGTCTGTGCCTTATAAAAATGTCACTGAAGAATGAGGGCTTGCACTGGTGGGAGCACGATCTTGTGGGGTTTTTTTATTTGGTGTATTGGCATAAGTGCTGTGATTTTTTCTGATTTCTCTTGTGTTCATTGTTGTCAGTGTAATGGTTGTACATTGGTAACTTGGATTTCAAAATGCTTCTTCATTACCTATTTGCACATCTGACATATTGCAGGACATTGAGGGTCTGCTATATGTAACACTGACTAGAAACCTCATTATTTGCTCTGTTTGATCATTTTTCTTTGTGGCATTTAAAAATTGAGCTAGCAACCAAATACTATCACCAAGCACAGTAAGGTTTCTTTTCACCTAGAGAAATAGTAGCAAATGAGCTCAGCTTACATTTGACTTCCCAAATGATGTTCAGTGTCTGTCATGGCTTGCTGTTTTGCCACTAAACTTTCTTGATTTGGATATCCATGTTCTGTATCAAAGGATTTTTCAGGTATCTTGTCTATGAATTGTTATTTCTCCAAATAAAGGTTGGCCTTAATTTACCAAAAAGTTCGGTATCCCTCATGGATTTCAGGGTTTAGCTATATAACCTTACACCCTACAGGAAGATGGGAGATACCGAGGAATGTATTCCGGTAGGTTCAGGGTGAATAATTTTTACAAGCCTTGTAAATTACTCAAGGAAACCATCATTTTCTGAGGTTTTCCTGTTTTGTGCTATCTCTAGTTCTGTTTTTTGTGTTTGTTCATCCTTCTCCTGAACTTTCTTGAAGATAAAGCCACCTTTTGCAAAAAGGCATGGAAGAAATCTTCAGGTAAATCATGCTTATTTGAGGTCTTTAGGGTGGATTGTTACTGCTTTATGATACTCTTGTTGCTTATTTTGCTATTAGTGGTAGAAGTTCATTGCAGTATTTTGTTACATGAGTTGTGTTGTGTGAGAGTGTTGTAGTCTCACCTAATGTTTTTTTTAAATATATTGTTCCTAGCAAGCAGTGGAAAGAATAGTCAGTGCCAGAGGAATTAGTAAGTGGTGAAACATTCATCCTCAGTTACAGTGATATGTTTTAAGATGGAGTAAGCAAATTATACAGCACTGATATTGTTACATGAATGATATATAAGTAGGTATTTATTTCTCAAAACCTTTTTCTTCTCTTAGAATAGTAGTTGTTCTGAACTTCAGGACCCGTTTTTGAAAGAACAGTGATGGAAAAAAACAAAAATGCAGTTTGGATTTGTGGGGTTTTTTTGTGTTTTTTTTTAAGGCTACCTTGCTTTAAATATGCCAGGATAGTTTCAGAGGTTCTTAGTTTTTATGATCAAGGTTTTTTGTTAGTATGACTAAGTATTTTGTCACAGATAGTGACAATCTCATAATTTAATTCTGATGGAAAAGAAGCTCTAGTTTGGTATACCTAATCATGCACTAATCACACCTAACTTTGTGAATAGCAGATAACAAGATAACCAGATCTTGTTTACATTATGCAAAGTGATATGTACTTCTTCAAAGTAAAGAGTAAACTCCTTTTCCCCAGATTGAGAGCCAGTAGGTAGATGATAAAGATTACTGGGTAACATTACTAGAGTTATCATTTCTTTGGGGGTTTCCTTCATTCGATTCTGTTGTCTGACAAAGTTTCTAAGATTCTGGAAGGGAGGTGATGAGGAGAATTTCACCCTAAGATATTGTGTGTCAAAGGCAAACAGGAAACAAAAGAAAATGTGTATCTTATATGGCAAGCTGAGCTTGAACGTGAACTGCGTGAAAATGTTGTGACAGCTCCTTTGTTGTCCCATACATTGCTGTCCTGCAGAAGTGTGTGTGTCTGTGCGCTCCCAGCAGCCTGCAGAGCCGCTCCTGGGCTCTCCTCCCACACAGGTGGGATCTGGGGCACTGTCAAGACCTGTCAGAGGTTCCAGGAGCTGGGTGTCTAATGAAGAATCAATTGGAGGCTGGAGTTGTGGCCTTGGGCACCGACAGCCCTTTCTGCATGGGATTCTGTGGTACAGCTCCCCATGCACAGGGCAGTGCTGTCCCTGCCAAATGACCAGTGGAAAAATGCTGCAAAGATGTTTCTGGTGTTTTTCTCATAGTCCTAGGAGTGGTGGTCTTAAGTGCTGGTCTAGATGCAGTTTTTTGTTGGTCAGACTTTTGGTGGTGCACAGCATAGCACGTACAGTATAACAGAGCCCAGTCGTTTGTCTTTGTGCTTCATTCCATTTTAATGTCAGCAAGAACCTTCTAAATGGTATTCACATTGCCATGGTTTAGAAGTTTTGGTCCTGACTTAGCATTTTTCTACCACTTAGTCCTGTGATGGTGGTTTGTAGTTGCTTGCATTGCTTTACAGTGAGTATTATGGAGCCAAGGCACCATATGTCATCTTCTGTTCCTGAAGGCTGGTAGTGAAATAAAGTAGATAATATTTTTAATTGGAACACAATATCAGCATTATGGTTCCTTAGTTTATGTAGCCTTATTCTAGATGTTTAGATGATTAAGAATAAGTTAAAAAAATAAGAGTGGAAGAGGGTATTGTGAATTGGGTGTTCTGCCTCAAAAATCCATAGCATGTACGTTGGGGTCAGAATTTGCAATGTTTTTAAGGTTTTCAGATGTCAGCTGTATCGTCATCTTTTTGTACAGCACATTAAAGTTGTTTAACTGAGCTGGTCTATCGTGTCTTGAAATCTCTTAAAATAAAGATTCTGGACAGCCTTATATTTATATTTAGTGTCAAGTGGCATTGAAAAGTTTTCACAATTTGTCATACTGAGAAACAATGAGTTAAATTTATCGAGTTACCCGTAAACCAGCTAAAGCACATATGAAACATTTCTTTATGCTATAATAAAGGTAGCAGCAGATAGTTGAACAAACAAATGTTTATATGTCCTAGAGAAAGTCTGATTACTTAAAATAAATATGTCTGAGGGTGTGAGTACCGTTGGCAGGCTTCAGCAGGACTTTGGTATTAGTTGACAGAAGAGACTCTGGGCTTTCACTTTCAAGTAGATCATAACTTGCAGTGTATAATATGAGAGAGCAACAGCTGCCAAGAAGTCCTGAAATACAGGAGGAGGAGTTATTGGTACCTGGGTATCTGACAATATAAAGTGCACTCCTCTAGTAGCCCTTTTAAGAAATAATTTCTTTTTTTAGAAGAGAGACAATTTTAAGTTTCTAGTAACATTTCTATAAGTTGTATATGTATTAATATGTACTTTTATTTCCTTCTGTAGGCAATTAAAAGTCTGGAAGATTTGATTTCAAAGCACACCACAAATTTCAAAGAAAGTAAATCTACATGAAGGGCTACAAAGGGAATTGATTTGAGAAGATACAGCATTTGCAAAAATGTCTTCAAGTTGTGTGACTTCAGTGTTTGCTTTGATGGTTTTGTGCTTTGCAGCTGCAGGTAGGTGGTATTATATAAATTATACATTCAGTGTAATCTATTGTATATATTCAGAGTTGTTGATCAAAAATACTTTTTCATGCTGGAAAAATATAGGTCAGCTAAAATTTGTTTATGTCTAGGTTTCATATACAGCTATTGTGATTATAACTGTGTCATATAATAGGAGAAACAATGCTGTTCCTATAAGAATGTTTTCTTACACCTATGTTCACCCTTAAAATCAATTAAGAACTGCAACAGTAACATTAAGTTATTTAGGTTATTTACATATTTATTTAAAAAAAGGGAATTGCATATATATTATCAAAGGGAGGGTTGCTATGGTAGCCTTTGGGAGTGGAAGCAGGGTAGCTCTGCCAGCATGTCAAGAGGCTGGTTTTATTACCCCAGGTGCAGAGTTATGCTGGTGAAGTTGAGCTCAAGTCTCTCTACAGAGCTGGTCTGAAAGGATGTATCAGCTCAGCTCCATGCTACTTTCAAGACCTGTAATCTGAAATCAAGTCCCAATTATTTGACTTCATAAAAAGAAATGTCTGACATAATCTCAGGAAGGTTCATAATAGGTCTCTGAATTTGTCCATCCTTCCTGCCCTGTTGGGGTAAACCTCATCTCAGTTTTTCCTGACAGTTGTCTAATCTCTTTTATAGAAAACTATCAGTGGTGATGGCAAAGACCTTTTAATAATAGTTGTCAGTGTTACTGCAGGTCTTGGTAAGTTAGGAACATGCATTGCTGTTTATAGGGATTGCTCCTGTCCCATATTTTGGCCTAGATAGGGATTTTTAAAACAGTATGTTGCAATAGCTTGTAACAGAGAAAGGAAATATCTGTGGAGTTCAAGTACCTAGTTTATACTGTAGTTTCTTCAAGTGCTGAAGTGATTCTTCTCAGTATGTTTGTTTGTCAAAGTTCTTTCTGTGGTTGCAAAGGGAAGCCTCTTATATGTCCAGCTTGCATACACTGTGGGTCATTGGAGAAGATGCCAAGTGGATATATAGTCAGTCAAAATGAGATAGTGGGAAAAGTGGACAGATGGCTTGCTTAAATCTGAGATGTCCTCACTGTGGAAAAGATGACCAGCCTTGGAAGAGACAGGGCTGAGCAATGAAATGTGTCACAATTTGTCTCCCTTTCACGGTCAGCATGGAAAACTGTTGTTTCAGGCCCTCAAGCCTTGTGGGACTTTCTCTGGGTTTGACCTTCTGAAGGCATCCCTCCAACATTAGTAACTTGGATTGTTTAATAGTACGTGATGCTAACGTTTTGCAATAGCTTCACTAGAGATGAACTTTCAGCAATACAGGGTGTGTCTAAATGTGTCTGTGGCTGGAGCCAAAGACTTGAATGCTGGTCTTGGCTGAGAAGAGCCATTACTTGGAGCAAATCTGAATCATTATAGATGTGTAAAAGTCTATTTTAAAAGGAAGTGTAGAAAAATAAAAGCTTTTTTAATTTATCACAACCACAATTCCATTTTGCTGCTAAAGTAATTCTTGCCTAACAAGTCAGGTTACCTCTTTATCCCAGCTTTAATTAAAACTCAGTAATTTAAAAGTGCTATCAAACACAGTACTACTATTAGAAAGTTTTTCGGTGTTCAGAAACCTTGGCATGTCTGTCTTGAAATTTATTGTGGTTTTTTTGGTTTTACTCCTCAATTCTGTGTTTTCCTCTGGCAGTTATTCTTGAAACAAACTCTTAAAAAGCCTTGGATTTGAGCAGATGCTTATTCATAAGTAGAGTCACAGAATTATTTTGGCTGGAAGGGACCTCTGGAAGTCTAGTCCAGCACCCTTTGTGGAGCAGGGCTAGTTTCAAATTATTTCTTTCTTGGAGACTGATCCTTCCTTCTATCTGCATAGGAAAGAGGTAGGTAAAGGGAGTAGAAGAGGTCACAGTTAGGGGAAGGTGGGGAAGCTCTGTTATTGTGGTTTCTGGCTGTGCCTGTCCTGTAGGTTTTGGCTTTCTGCCATGCTTTTTATTTTTTCAGTAAATTCTCAATGAGAACAATTAGCTAGTGTCCTTTACAGTGTATAGTGAGTTCAGTAAGATAAGTGCAATAAAGAACTGATGGACTTTGATGAAGAGGAGAGAGAGTCAGAGATGTCATGCAGATGTAATTTAAACTGAGGAAGGACAGCTATCTGAATAGTTACATAGAGCTTTTGCAACTTACTTGAGTCCTATTAATGCAAACAGTTACACTTTAAATGCAGGAAGTTTGTGGCTATAAGTGAAACATGGTTGGGAGCAGGCAACATGTTCCAGGCATGTGGAAAAAGCTGTGGCAGAGGCCCATGAGCAATAGTGAGAGTGATGGTCAGGGTACTGCAGGCTTGGCTCTTAATTACCAGTGAACAGAATCCTTACTCTTTCAGTCTTGAACCATTAGTGTACTAGTATAAATAAAACTAGAAGTCTAAATAAAGCTAAGAAGTATAAATAATATCCCTGCGTGCTTGTGGCGAAGCCTGGAGGAGGCAGGGGGCAGCATGCCACCTCCCTAGGGTATTGATTTTTATATATTAAGGCTTTTTCCAGCTTACTCTTTGTTTCTGAAAAGTGAGGCTACTGCAGGAAAGCACACCTTTCTTTTGTTTGCCAGCCCTACACTGACTCTGCTGCTATTGTCTTGGGTTTTTTTGCTGACTTTACAGTATCTTCAGCATTCTTATCTTTTCAGGTATATGTGAGCTTCTAGACAGAATCTGTATTTTATTTAGTTTTTCTTTCTATTCTTGCTTTTCAAGGTATTAATGTGTTAAATATATCTCAAAAAAATTCCAAACCCCTAGAGTTAGAAGACAAGATGCATAGAGATGGATATTCAAAGCTGAGCCACAAACCTGCATGTTTTCCATGCTAATACTTGAAGAGTACGGCTCACTAACTGCATTGAGAGTGGTCTCTATAAATATTCAAAGAACATTTATTTTTTCTACCTTCTCATACTACCTGGATGTTTGTAGCTAAATGCTTATCTGAATCTGATTTGCTTTTATCTTATACACAGATGTCTTGTAAGCTTGTATGTATACAGCTTCAATATAACAGAAAAAGACTGCAAAGAAAACCTTGATTACTGTGAGATTTTTCTTCTTCATGGAAAGTTCAAGGCAGGATGGAGAGAAGAACTGCTGGCAAACTATCTGCCTGACTGAAGGAATTATGTTTTTGAAGTGGGCTTAAATTAAGGTCTGGCAAGCTGCAGTAGGAACTCCACACAAAAACACTCAGAACTGCACACACTACAGCCTTGGATAACCTCGTAAGCAAGTCTGGCTTTGCAACGTTGGAGCTAAAATATGCTGTCCTAATGTGGCTTAAATCAAAGGCTGAAATATATTTATTTTACTTGCTGATAAATTTGTGCAGTTGGGTGCATGGTGCAAGTCTTGATAAAATATCTTAGAGGATAGCTGAGACGCGTACCTGCCCTAGACCCCGAGGGCCAAACCTTCAACGAGATAGGTTCTTCCATGGAGGAATGGGAACATTTTTTAACTTAAATTTTTATTTTTCATTTTTCTTTCCTGCATTACTATTCAGCTGGAAAGAGGACAAAAGGGTGATATAGCCTGTGGATAAACACTGGCCAAAGTCCTAATTCCAGCCTTCTGGGGTAGATCCTCTGGTGGTGCAAATAAATCCTGGTGCTGACAAAGCAGCACAGCCGTGGCATCTGATACCATTCTGATACCAACCAGAATTTGCCCATTTAGCTATGTTCACTTTTCTTCAACCCCCCCCTACATTTGGTATGGCCTGTGCTTGCCTTGTAGACACATTTCTTCTTGTGACAGAGTTTCATGATTGCGGTCAGGCTGATAAAGAGCCTATAAGAACTGTATATATTGAAGAATTTGCCCATTTTCTGTAATTCTGGGCTTACTGGTTTATCTGCTTATGTTAGGTCCATCTCTATGGTTTTCTTTCAACAGCTCTTTACTTCCTGGTTCTCTGCTGTACTGTTATCCCAGCTTTTTTTTCCTTTTTGCATACTTTTTCTTATAAGTAATCTTACATTGTTCAGAGCATGTGTGCTTTATTTTCAATAGATGGTTCATTTGTAAGATGTATGTTTTGTGCCCCCCAGATATGGTGGTGATGGATGCCATGTTAATAAGCGTAACAACAGGAAGAAACAGGCCTTGTTATGACATCTTTTTTTTAACAGCGAACTTCCCCTGACCTTGAATACTATTTCAAAAAGTGATATAGGATCCTTCAAAGCATAATAGAAAAGCCTTCCACTGGAAGATGAAATTTTTAAATTTCATTAACTGGTATTTCTTTCTTTTTTTTTTATGTCACACAAATTTCCTTCTATTTTAAACAGTGTTTGCTGGGTATTTCCCAGATGTAATTAAATTGTAATTTTTATTTTTACCTTAGAGTATTTGTTGCCAGTTTTTTGTTAGTTTAAATTGTGTTTAGGGTATGAGACCCCTGGGACAGAGGTTGACTCTTGAATTTTTAGGACTGAAGTAAAGCACAGGCTAGTTGCAGCTTCTGAATGGACAGACTGACTCTCTACCTCCCTTTCCCTTTATGCCTTTCTCATAATCAGCTGACTTCTGCCTCCCTTGTAAAAACAACCTCTGCTATCCCTTTATAGTCTGCATAGCCAGACTTCTGAGGATGAGATTAACCAGGACTCAGAGCATTTGAAGACTTGCAGTCTCAGTGAAGAATTAGAGGAGCAGCGGGCTGGTCTGTGTGCTGTGCCATGTGCCACTGCTGTGCTCCATGGTGGAAAGGCTGGCAGCCCTCCTGCAGGGGCTGCAAAGGAGTGGTCACGCTCTTCATGAGAGGCTAATGTGCTCTTTGTTCTGAGAAATACTATTTGGGAACCCCTGACTAGCTTTTACAGGTGGAAATTATTTGGGTTTTTTTTCTTTTGTTTTATTTTAAAATATTCTTTCAGCACCCTGATGGTGATTTGAAGCATCTTAGTATCAGATGTTCATCTTTTAGGGAACCTAATGATGAATTCCTAAGTTCCTGTCAGTGAGCTTGCTGAGATAACTTTGAGAGGCCGAAATATACATAAAAAAGATAGTTATGTTCATTTCACACAAAAAGAAGTAATATAATTTGAACAGTAAATTATGTTTTTAAGTGAGCAATTTAAATACAAAGACTGATGAAAACTGGGAAGCTAGACTATATCTGTGGGTCTGCTGACTTAATGTTCTTCAGCATTGCTGTTTAGTGATCTATTCCTTTGTAAATTACATTTTTAGTCTTGGCTTCTGTCTGTCTTTCAACCGACTCAGGTGAGTCAAATCCTGTGCTGTTTATGTGTGGTTTATGCATAAATAGTATCTTTTCATCTTCCTAACACATGCAAAAATTCTGAAGAATTTAGAGAGTCAGGATACAGAGAAAGGTTATGTATTTTCAAAGAGGTAATTGGATCACAGACTTGGAATGGCTTGAACTGAGCAGCCTTCATTTTTCCTGTATCAGCAAAGCTGTCAAGCTAAAAACAGTTGAACTTCAGCAGAATTCTGCATAATTTTACACCCATGTGTGGCAGTAGGATATGGGGTTGTGGGTCGTGATTTAGCAAAACAACTGAGTGTATATTCAAGTGTTTAGTGATAAATGCTCTGGTTCAGCAAGCATGAATGCCTGGTTCTTTGATTAAAACTGACTCTGGATGATGCCAAAGGAATCCTAAGAAATATGAAGCCCATAATGCAGTACTGGAATTGCGCAGATGCAGGCAAATGGCAACGTTGCTGAGGGTCCCTGGGGGGAAGTACTCAACTGATGAAAAGTAATTTTGTGGAAAATGTTATGACACAGAATGGGCAGTGGCATTAATCCTTGTCTTTCTAAGGAAATTTATGGAAGTTTTTTTTTAAAAGAGTAACCAGTCTTCAACAAGTTCTAAGCATCACATAATTATTTTATAAATACTTTTCTAAAAATAATTCTTTTGTTTTCTGAAGGGAATTGGGATTTGGGATTTTGCTTGTAGATCTTTTAATATCCTTTCTGTATTCCAGGCCCCTATTAACTCTTTCTTAGCTTCTCAATATTCCATTTATCTTAAAAATAACATGAACCCTTGATCCCTTTAATTAATAAGAAAGTGAAAAGAGTATATTTAGTTAACTAAAAATTAGGCTTCAAGGGCTGTAGCACCTCCAACCCAGCATTCCCAAATGTGATTCTGGGATGTTTCAACAAGAAACAGAGCATCTGCTATTAGAAAAACAATTGCTGTTTTCACATGAAAATTGTATTGAGTTTCTGCAAGTCTTTCTTTTATAAGCTTCCTCTGAAATATATTTGCATGAATCAAGGCTATTATTTTACTACTGGTTACGTTATAGTGCAGAGAGAAAATAGGGGTCAGATACGTTCCTTTGCAAAGAAGAGAAGTAATTTCATTCTCTGTAGCTAATGACAAGAACTGAAATCCCTTAGGCTGTAAGCCATAGGAGAGATGAATTTGGAGTGAAAAAAATATATTTAGCACAAAGATTCTGTGCCATGTTTCATTACCTGAAGGCACTGAGCTGGATTCCTCTTTGGTGTAAACTTGTTTTAAGTCAATGGAATTTCACCAGGGATAAATTTTGACCCCAGGTGACAAAAGGAAGAGTTTCTAATAATGCCATAAAGTGCAGCTGCTTCAAGCACAGTGTACTTTTCTTTGTAAGTATACTTTATAAAAGATGGAGCTATTGTTTCCTTTTTTTGGCAGCTTCTACACTATGCAACTTACTAATAGGCATTTAATAAAAAAGGGATTTTACCTGTCAGGGCTGGAAATAACTGAACAGAAAATGTCATTACTCTCATTATGGAAAGGTAGTGCATAGGAGAAGTAACAAAGGAATTTGGGGTTAGGCAATGGAACCATTTATAAGATTTTTTTTTTTTTTGCTGTTTTTCCTCTGTAGCAAAAAGTTTAAACTTTCTGGAGCAGGTTTGGTGTTTTGGTGGTGGTTTTTTGTTGTTTTCTTTTTAAATTTTAAATGAATGTCCTTTACTTAACACTTGGAGCCAAGAATTTATTTTTATGGTTATCTTCACTTCTTTTCCTCTTTTCTTTTTCTTTGCTTTGTAGGTCACCAAATTTGCCTTGTTTCTGGAAAAGATAGTTGATGCAATCTATTTTGGACTAAATAAAAGTTTCCTTTATTACTTTCCATTTAAATGGAGCACTAATACATATGTCCTATTGGAGATGGTTATTTTGATGTGAGCTGTGAAGTGAAGATGACTTTTTTCCTTCACAAGATTATGTGCCTTTCCTTAATACATAAAAATCAATGGGGATTAAGTAGCCACTTAATGTCACAATGCCGTGGCAGTTCTTTGGGCTTCAGAAATGGTATGAAAGTGAGTAAAGGTGAAAAAGTTATTTGAAAATGTAGCTGTTGCTGAAGTAGCTTAGCATAGTTCAGTTTGCACATTTGGGGTTGCTTTAAGGAAATCTGTAGAAGATGAAGAACTTTAACAGTCATGGCCACATGTTTTATATATTTGTGTGTGTGTTTAGTCCAAATGTGTGATTCCTGGTTACACTTGGTCTGCTCTGAAGGATAAAAGCTCCCTGTGGCTCAGGGCACTGCTGGACAGGTGTGCTGCATGCTCTGCTGGGTCTGGGCACTGCAGTGGAGTCTTCTGCCCGTGGAGTGAGGTGCACTTTTCATACAGCCAATGCACAGCAGCCCTGTGTGACCTGACCTGTGTACGTTCATTCTCTGTGGTGACTAAATGTAAATGCCTGTTCTGAAGGGCCTTTGGGAAAGGGTGGGGTGAGTTATGGGCTGTCAGATTGATTCTTTCCAGCAGTGGCTCAGCCATGAGCAGGGACTCCTGGAGAAGAGCACAGTGATGCTGGGTCACCAGCTGGATCTATTTGTCTTGTGGAGTCCTCCTGCCTGATGGCCACAGGTGTAACGTAAGAGCCTCTGCTTTTGACTGAAAGATGAAAGGCTTGTATCAGGATTTGTGACTTTCTCTGTGATCTCCCCATGAGCCATTTCATCTCTCAGTCTTGGTCTCTTGATATGTAAACCAGCTGTGTTCTACCCTGACATCTTCCATGCAGGACTGTTTGAAGAGTTAACGTAATGGCTTTAAAGTTCTTGGATCACATTTGGGCTAACTGCTGTTGCCTCATTAATTTTTCAAACCTCCTCATGCCCTTTTTTGGAGGTATGAAAATGGCACAGGTTTTATTTAAGGGACTGTCAGACGTTTTGCCTGTTTTGCTTGTGTTTAAGCTCACGAATGCTGAACTGCAGAAGTTTGTTATGATGTCTGATAAGGAGCAAAGTGGTTGAAGTTTTGGCAAGTCATAAATTAGTTATGAAGTCCCGAAGAGTGTCATAACTCATGGGGTTGCTTATTTTTTTCTCTTCCTACCATGCCAACTCTTATTTTTTAAAAATCAAAGTTACTATTTGTAGAGGAAGTAGAATCAGTCATACTCAAAGCAAGGGAATGGAAAATCTGAGACTGTACACAAAAGGGTTTTCAGGTGAAATGTGAGAGTTTTTGCATTTTTAGAAGAAGACTTAGAACTGCAGGCAGGACTGCATTGCATCTCATGCATAGTTTGAGCAGTGTGGTAGAAATTAATGTGTGGGTTCAGTTTCTTGGGTTAGAGCAGACTTCATTTTTGGAGATGATTTGTTAAGCTGTGTAATTTGTAAAAGTTGCCAGTTTTCTGCATTTTCTGCTTTGAAATCTTAGATCAATCTGGCAAAATTTCCCTTTATAGCACTAATGAGTTTAAGGCAGTAATTAATTGTTCTGTGGGATATTTTCACCTTCAAGCTGAAAAAGTAATGGGTATTTGCATTAATTGGCAAGAAAACTGTTCAGAGATTACTTTGGATATTACTAGTCTCAGTTGCTTTTTGGAACTAGGCCAGTAGTAGTTGTTTTTTATGCTGAAATAATGCTCATGGCCATATTGTTCACTGTGTTAATTTTCATTCTCCCAGCACTAATGTTTGATCTCTGTGATCACATGTGTCATCACAGATGGAAGTAAGAGAGTTCAAGTATGCATCCTAGGAAGGACTCTGAGGTTTTTCAGATTACAGTTTTCTTAACTGTAACACTTGACAAATGCTTCTCCAGTGTCTCCTGTTAAAAAGCCAGTTACCCGACTTTATTACTAAAAGGAGAAAAACCAAAAAAGTAACTGAAATGTCATAATAAGGAGTGCT
Source organism: Xenops minutus (assembly GCA_035221455.1). Lineage (NCBI taxonomy): Eukaryota > Metazoa > Chordata > Aves > Passeriformes > Furnariidae > Xenops > Xenops minutus. The sequence continues at coordinate 16,197,541 of JAWWEE010000004.1, read as the reverse complement.
TCATGCCAGTGGCAGAAAAATAAAAGCAATCCTGAAAAAGAGCCAGTTCTGTTGCTGGTGTTCTCTTGAAATCTTTTTCCTTTTATTTTTTGAAATTAACAAAGCTAGTGTTTTTTCTAGCAATTTCATGCCCAAGATAATGTTGAGGACTGTGATGGTTGATTGTCAGTAAAACAATTAAAAAAATTGAAGTTACTTAATTCTGAGTCTCTGTTGTATATACTGGATCTCAAAAGTACATTTGCAGCAGGAAGCCTGTAAGTCATCTCGTATGAATGCAAGGCTGAACTTCAACTTTATTGATATGATTCAGTAGAAAAGAATTCTAATGAAATGGTTCTGAGTATTGAGCTGCTTAATGGTGTTGTTAAAATCTCCTTGTATGTGGAGAAAACTGAACCATCCCATTCTTCTGTTTGTTTCAACATCACACAAGCACTATGTAAAGGATTAACCAAAAAATTGTCCGAAACATTTCAAATAAAAGTTGCTAACAAAGAACTCCTTTATTTTTTTTCTACCTTGAGGAGTCCTAAAATGTATCTTCCCTCTTTGTCCAGAGAAATAATAATGCACTTGATATGGTTTTATAGGTCAAGTGTTCATGTATCTGTCTATGATTTGACAAGATTGCTCAAAGGAAAAGGAGAGTGAAATCGGGGTTTCTTAGGGAGGATTTCTGAGCAATGAATCAGTCTTTTTTGGCCTAGTGGACTGAAGTAATTTAATTGGAGCAATCGACATTTTTTGTACTAGTTGACTAAACTAATTAGGTTGATTCAGTTCTGATACCCTGTGTTGTGTTCTTGTTCCAGTTGCTTTCCTTACATTTTTGGAGGGAACTAGCCTGTATGCTGGTGTCCCAGTGCTCCTTGGTGGGTTCTCTTGCTGGAATGCTTCTCTGGGGATTCAGTTTGCTGCTTGGTGGGCTATAAGCCCTGTAGCCAGAGAGGGTTGGTGTTCAGACCATAACTTTCTGTGGAGTTGCTGCATTTTCTGCCCTTTGTTCCCTTTCTAAACCAGTTAGTAGGTGTTTGACCCTGGTACAGTTATATATGGGCATTATGCCTCTAGGGCAAGTTAATGGTAGGAATTTGAAGGTGATGTAGCACAGCTCCTCCTTCTTTAATGGAATTAATCCTAGAGTTCACATCCAGAAGTGGTAACAAAGCTTGTGTCCTGGTCTGAAGTCTTTTGGCATTCCTTCTCTGTTTGTGACACAAGGGTTTCTTTGCTTTTTCTTCCTAGCTGCTTCTTGTTAGGTCCACTGTGCTATTTTGTTAAATAGGCCATGGCTGGTATAGTTGGAGAGAGATTTACTGTGAACTTGCTGTGCAAGGGTTGTGCCCATGAGGGGAAATCATCCTATTGCTCACTTTCACTGGGACCTGACAATACCTGTGATGCTCTCTGCTCCGCCCTTTCCTTGGTGTATGTTCTTCCTCCTGTATTCAATACCTCACTGTAATTGTCTGTATCCAAGATGTGTATCACTATGGGTTTTTTTAGTTGGGATGATCTCATCACTAATGAGTATTTGATGCCTTTGTAATGCTCCTAATATACACATAGAACAGCTGGCACAGACTTTTTAAACAAGCATCTTTGTAATCTGGATGATCTCAAAGAAGATTTAAATACAACATTGAAAGCTTTAAAGAGAAACATTTTTTTTTCATAAAATGGCTGAAGGGTGTATAGTGGGTGATACATGGGTCTGTCTTTGCATTTATGGTGAATAAAGACTGCAGTTAACTGTCCAAGGGGATTAACTAAACTGTTAATGCTTGACATGAAGGGCAGTAAAAGAATTGGTAAATGAGAGTACGCTTTTGTCCTTTATTTCTAAATATGTTTGGGTTTTGATTTTTTTTTTTTTACTGTAACCTTGTTATCCAGAAAAAAAGGGTCTTTGTGCTCAATAAAAACTTAGTTCTTTTCCAGCCAAGCTTGTGGCACTGGTGGTAGGGCTGAGAGTAGTGGGACTGTTGAACTGCTCTGCATGAATTCTCTCTGATTATGAGTCATGCCTGTGTTGACCTCAGGGGGCAGGGGATGGGATGTTTGTTATTCAGTTGTTTGTATCCAATTAGAAAATGTTGATACCATGCTTCAGTTAATCAGTTGGAGGTGATGGCTCTTCCAAAGCAGGACACAGTCAGGCTTATGCTTAACCAAGTGACTTTGCTTGCAGTGTAATGTTAAGATTGCCTCTGCATTGTACAGCCAGTTAATTATCACAAATCTCATGAGATATTACTGAAATAGTGGGTGTTAACTTTTGTTCCCTTCAATGAAGTTAAACCACTGGTCCACTGATAGGAAGACTAAGTTTCAGCCTGGTTCCTATGTGCTTATTTGAAGTCCTTTTGGAGTCCTAGCTTTTGAAGTCCTAGAAGTGGCTGGTTTTCCCTGAACCATTATAATTGCTAGAACAAACACAGGGATCCTTGAAAGTGTGTGGGAGGGGTAGTGGAGCCTCCCTTTTTTTGCAGCTGCTCATGTTTGTACTAGGTCAAAAATGAATTCCCTCTTACAGAAGTAGAGTATCAAAGTATTGTTCAAGTATTTTGAGTAACTTGATCTGTGGTTCACCTGGTGGCACAGTTAGACATAACCACAAAGTAAAACATAGCCTGTCAGAATTAGAACATGTGGCAACAAAACGATTTGACTTACTGGCATAGCTATACATCCTTACACAAAAGTACTTGAAACGCTGACAGAAGCGCTTTTTTTGTTCATGTAACATATCCATAAGGAGGGTTTGCCAGCTTAGCAGAGTTTCCTGCAGTGGTATACAATATATTATGAAAAGGAAATGCACTGCTGTACAATGCAATGCTGGAACTTTCATGCTTTTCCTATGAAAACTGTTGAATAAATGGGAGTCAGCAGTCCTTGTCCGAACTCTGAGCTGGAACCCTTCACACTCAGTGCTACACCTTAAATGCTACAGTGTAAGCAAGTGAAAGTCTGCAACATTAATTTGTCTAAACTCCGCCAAACCTATATGATTTAGCTGGGCCCTGCATTAGGTTCTTTTCTGCTTGTTTTTTGTTTGTATTAAGACACCATTTATTAAATATCTAACTTTTGTCAGTCCCTAGCTGTTGTTCTTTCTCCAAACCCAAAACCTGGTATTACCTCCTAATTATGAATATGTTGAAATGGGTCGCTTGAATGTTATTTTTCTTCTGCAAAACTGGTAGTAATAATTAAAGAAATATATATGGGTATGTGAGATGCATAGCAGTGGCCACCTTCAGGCTGTTATAAATTCCAGCAAACCAGATTTTACTGTATGAACTGCCACCCCCAAGTGCTGACTCAATGATAGCTTTTACGTGTACCTCAAATGTTTAGCAGGAAGAGGTATTACTCATTACCCTCCCTCCCCCTTTCTGAGGGACTGTTTGAAAGCTTGCAGAGTGTGTGAGGCTCCTTGGACTGCTGACTCCACTGCGAAGTTACTTTGCATGGGTTAAGTTCCAGGATATTGTGACTGTTTTCTTAATAACGCTATCCTTTACTGATTGTACTTGAAAACAAATTGTGCTGTTGTAAGTGTTGCCAAGTCACTTTGAAAGTCTCACTATAAGGTTTCTCACAGCTCATCCCATATGCAGGGCTGAGCCATTGGTTCTTTTTGTTGAAAGGGAAAAAGCCATCCTGCTCACTGAGGTATCTGCTTCCAGTTAAGTCAGGGGACTTGTGGTTAGTTTTTACAGAATTTACCTGTATTTTTTTTTTTCCTAAAGTCTTGTTTGTTTGATTGTTCAAGAAGGAGCAACTGGAGTTTTTGTGTACTGGAAAAGACAGCAAATTGTACTTCATTGCTGGCAGTGAAGTGTGTTCCCTGTGTGTTTCTTGCCATCTGTAGTGTCAAGGGGGCTCTTGCCTTTGTCATGCAAGCCCTTAAACAGGAGTTGAACCCTTGCCATACAGGGAGGTGGATTTCAACACCTGTGGGGTCTCTGAAAGGGAAGTACTTCAGATGTGCATGTGAACACTTTATATTTTTGTGAAACCTGAATCAGCTTTGAGGTTCCTTGAGACTTTTTTCCGTGCAGCAATGATACTAAGATACATGCCTTGTAAATGCTGCGTTAGCATTGGGCACAAATGACTTATTTCCTGAGTTAAAGCTACTTTCCCTAACTGCTCTTAAAAAAAAAGTTAATAAAAGATTATTTGAGGAGAAGAGCCATTGTGATTTCATATGGAGGCCATCTCAGTTCTCCATTTATATCTGATGCTCGCCTGGGAGTATACTCTGTACTTAGGTCCAGAGCTCAAATTGTTTTCAGCTTACTATTAGTTTTGAAAATGCATTTAACAGTTAACTGCTGATGTGCCTGCCACTTCTGGTTACAGCTAACAAGCAGCTGGTCAGTACATTAAGCAAATTTGGACTAAGTTAACTCTTGTAGAACCACATCTCTGCATTTATTCAAATGCCCTTGTAGAACTAAATGGGGAGAAATCCAGTAATATAACACCAGGGGCACCTATTTAATAAACATGTGCTCAATGAGCAGAAGGAAGTCAAGGAGGAGAAAATCTTTTGGTATTTTGGAAGGCAAGAAGGGCTGTAATGAGCAGGGTGTGAGTTGCTGCCTAGATAGAAGATGAGTGAGTGGTAGCATTTAGTAAGAAACTCCTTAAACAAAACTTTATCTCATGGGTAATGGAAAGAGATACAATAGTGAGTGATTAATTTCAGAGCTCTGGCTGATATTTCAGATGGCCTTTTGAGAGACCTTTCCTAAGTGAACAATTTTACTTGTTTGTTGAGAATGATTTTGTTTTGGTGTGGGGTTTGTTTGCTTTCTGGTGGAATTCTGGAGAGCAGAAAGGAACCTCAAGGGTACTAGTTAGTATTTTCTTTTACAATTGAATATATATTCCTTTATCTTAACTTTAATAGTTTTGAAAATCTTGTTACTGGATTTATTCTGTCAGAATATACATTTTAAGTGATTGAAATCATGCCTGTTCACTGACGCCTTTCTCTTGTCAATGAAGACAAGGCGCAAGTATAGGATATATACGGCCAAGTCTTTTTACATGTGGCTGCCATCTGTGTGAGCTAAATTACTCCCTATGAATCAGGCAAACAATATGCATGCTCTCTGTTCTCTATAAAGTTCTGCTCCCAAATTGTTTGGAGTCATCCTTTCTCGCTCTCCAGTTATTCCTTTCTCTGGCAAATCTCCCATAGACCTCATCTGGATTCTTGCCTGATTAAGGACTAAGAGCTTGACCCTGTGAGATAATAAAACCCCAACATCCCCACAAGAATCTACAGATTTCAATGGGAGTTGGAGGCAGTATGTGCTGCTAAAATGTTCAGCATGTATGCTGGGTTTAAGGTAATGATTTCAGGACTTGGCTGTGTTACAGTACACATACTTGTTGGCCCTAACTTGATTAAACTGCAAGTATATTACCATTATTTGAATCCTCTATGGAAAGGAAAACACATAGTCTCTCTGTGGATTTTGTGGCTTATTTGGAATGAATTTTCATTTTCTGAATGTGTATATTGGGATGTTCCTCACCAGAAAATTTCAGTTGATTGGTACTCACACTTTTTAGGGACTGTGTTCCTAAAAACAGGGATCCAAGAGCAGATTGCTTTGGGAAGTAGAGGCCATGAAATTGTCAGAACTAGGAAGGGTCGTAACTTTGACTCTTACTGCACACAGCCTTTGAAAATGATTCACTGTTTCCTTAAAAGATTTCAGTATCTCCAAGTTATTGTTTGAAACAAAGAAACAAAAAGCTAATTATCACATCCTGGAAGAAAACACGTTACGGAATCAGACATTATAATGAGATAATAAGCACAGTTGGGTAATGACCTTCAGCTCTTTGTATGGATAATGCCCCTTAGACTTTCTTTATTTTAACAGAGCAGACTACCCAAACCCAAGGCATCTGCTTTAAAAATTAAAACAGAATTCCCCCAGAACCTTATAGTTTAGAAGGGGAAAAAAGTGTTGAAATCCTCATGCAAACCCAAGTTAGCTTTTAATTAAAAAACAGGTTAGTGCATAATGCAGTTTAACTTGCAAATAATCTCTGATACAAGAAAAAAACATTCTTTAATGTTGTATTGCTACTTATAGGATTCTCTCTGAATGCTATTGCACTTAGCCATAGAAAGAGGTTTGAAGCTCCATTTTAAATTGAAAGGATAGCCTTAAAAGACAAAAGTTTCTTGAGTTGAAGGCTACAGGATGCCTACCAAGAAAATACATTCTATTTAAAAGCACATGGCAACCATAGGTAGTATTTAGTTAAAGCACCATTTGTTGAAAACAAATGTATTTGTCACCTAAAAAAACTAGGTAGCTTTTTGTGGTGAAGCTCTTTCAGTCTTTCAAGACTGGCACATCTGGTTTTATACATGTTTTTTGGTGCATGTGTTTTTTTCCTCTGCCTATAATTGACTTCATACAAGGTTCACAGGGCTGGGTGTCACTGTGATTCCTCACTTAGTAGTATCTGGTCAAACAAGATAACACTTGTGTGTTAACAAGTATGATGTGTTGTATCTTCCAGCAAAATGGACTTCTGTTGTGATGACCTAGTGACATATAGTGTTTAAACAGGTAGGAATAGCTGAGCTTGAATGTGTGTAAGTCAAGCAGAATGCATTGCTAAGGCCCAAGTGATGCAGCCCAGAGGTTATAATGAAGAAAGGGTATAAAACAAAGACTGGCAAAGGTGTTCTTGAACATGCCACCAGAGGGACACTGACAAGCTTGGAAATGGGCCTGTGCAAACCTCATGAAGTTCAACAAAGTGAAGTACTAGGTTTTACACCTGGATTGGGGTATTCCCAGTCACATTTAGGGAATTGGTGGAGAAGTGATTGAGAGCAGCCATGTGGAGAAGGACTTGAGGGTGACGATTGATGGAAAACTTAACATGAGCCAGCAGTGTGTGCTTCCAGCCCAGAGAGCCAACCATGTCCTGGGTTGCACCAAAAGGACCGTGGCCAGCAGGTTGATGGATGTGATTCTCCCTTTCTGCTCTGCTCTCATGAGATCCCACCTGGAATACTATGTACAGTTCTGGTGCCCCAAACATATGAAGGACATGGAACTGTTGGGACAAGTCCAGAGGGGGCCATGAAGTTGGTAAGGGGAAGAACACCTCCCCTGTGAAGACAAACTGAGAAAGTTGAGGCTGTTCAGCCTGTAGAAGACAAGGTTATGTGGAGACTTCATAGCAACCTTCTGGTATCTGAAGGGGTCTAAAAGAAAGCTGGAGAGGGACTCTATCAGAACTGTAGTAACAGGACAAGGAATAATAGGTTCAAACTGCAAGAGGGGACATTTAGGTTTGATATATGGAAGAAATTCTTTCCTGCGAAAGTGGTGAGGCACTGGCACAGGTTGCCCAGAGAAGCTGTCAGTGCCCCATCCCTGACAGTGTTTAAGGCCAGATTGGATGGGGCATTAAGCAACCTGGAGTAGTACGAGATGTCTCTGCCCAAAGCAGATCCCATCCAACCAGAACCATTCTATGATTCTGTGAGTCTAAGAGGAAGGAGTCCCAATTTTCCTTTAATAACTGAGATTTTAATTCCAAGAGTCTGTGAGTGTCTGTTGTTTCCCATATGTGACTGGTATTGTATTTCAGGGCTGGATTACTGTGTTCAGGGAAGTAAAAGATCAGACAGGGCATGGGACACTTGCAGTACCATGTCACTGGCCAGGTGTTGGATGATTACATACTCCCACCATCAGTTTCTCTGTGATTTTGTGTTTAACAATGGACCCTTCTTTTTTTTCTTTTTTTTAAAGGAAGATATGAAAATCACCATTGAAGTTTATTCATGAAAATCATTCAGAGAGAGCATGCTGCATTAGGTAAACAGGGTTAATTTGAATTCTCACTTAAAAGCCACCAAATTATTTGCCTAAGGACAAGCTCACTTTATCAACTGCTAAATTTCTTTTGCCCTATAAATTAGTGGTAATAATGTTAACAGGTTATAAAAGGGGAAAATAGAGCTGTGGACCCACATTAGGGCAAACCATTTATCTTAAGTGCTAAGCTGCACTTTAAATGATAGTTATGTTCTTAGGAAATGGAGGCCAAGCATTTCAGAAGTCCCAGACCCTCAACTTCTTGAAAATATTCTGAAAAATATTTGTCTAGATTTATGGACCTGGAGTTTCTGGTTTAAGTAATCTTGCTTTGAGATAACTTCACTGCAATGGTGGCAACACTGGGCTGTGGTGGAATGGCCTGTGGACTAGTGGAACGTGGCATGGTTGTTTTTCACACTTCAGTATTAGCTTGACAGCTGAGTTTAATGTGTAACATCAGTGCTGGAAAACAGGCTCTCTTTAGAGTGTGGTGTAAGCACTAAGCTTGTTAAAATTCAGGTATTGTTTCTGTTGCTTCTGGTCAGCCTTTTTGTATGGATGTTCAAAACTGATTTCTTAGGCCAGTTGACCTCTGTGTTTGTATTCCACTCATCCTGTTGAGTCAGCCTTATTGAGAAAACAAAGTTCAATTTCTTTCAATTTGGGGAGGAAAAAACAAAGATGGTTTCTGCTTTTCATAATTATAATCCAAAAGCAGTTGACTTGGAGAGCAGATCTATTTATTTAGTTGTCTGAATATTGACAGTTTTATATGAACAGCAGCAGAAGGTGAAAAAAACATACATTTGGTGTGGACAGATACTGTGCCCAGAAAACAAACCTCTGGATGTTACTGATGAGATGATGGGGTTTTTTATTTATTATTTAAGCCTTTTTATGGCTAAAGTCCATAGATATATATATCTGTTCACGATTAAATGGTTTCAGAGCTGAATCAGAGGTGCTTTTCCTCCTATAGCAAGCTTTCCTCTCCTTTGGGGCAACAAACTCCATATCAAGACATCGTGTACAGTAAAAAACAACCATGTCAAGGGATTTGTAGTCTTTAAGACAGGTACCTGGCAGCAGGTGGTCATTTTGGCATGACCCCAACAGTCAGTAGCGTGGAATGGATGCTGACATTGAAATACATGCTATTCACAGAAACAACATGCTTTAATCATACTTTGATCTACTTTTGATCACTTGGGCCTTCATCTGTATTTAATATTCAATCTCTGTAAGTGTAGTTGGCCTCTTGAGTTAGCCTGCCCTTTTTTCACCATGTCTTTTTCTCCCTGGAAGCTTCTTCTGAACAGAATAACAGAAGTTTGGTTGTTTGTTCAGGACTTTCTGGGATCTATGAGCTTGGTTGAAGCTGCGTATATAAGAATGAAAATACTGCTGCTTTTGAAGGAAAGGATTGGACATTTCAGATCATAATTTTCAGGTCTTTAGTGGTTTGGAGTTTTTGTTTTTTTGCATTACTAGTTGATAAATGATCGCTCCTCTTTATAGTGGAAGAAGTTCAGTGAGTGCAGAGCAAGACAGCGTTTCACACTGATCCAAGAAGAGTTTATTCCAAGCTTGTCTAGTTTAGGGTATTTGTGTACCAGTGGCCTCGTTTGGCCATGGCCAGAAGACTTTAACTTTTAATATTGACCCTTCCTACATATTTGTAAGTGTCTCCCTGGACATGCTGTCATATTTTAGCAAATCACTGTGTTGCATTAGATATGTAGGTGAGGTTTTATGTGGTAAGCTATTTTAAGTCTTCGGACAGGATGGTGGTCTTGTGAGGTGAATGCGTAGAGAAACTGTCTGCGATAGTTCTCAAATCTATAGCATCTTGTAAACCTACATCTTGTCCCATAAAAAGATGCTGTAACAGTAGCCTGGGATGATAATAAGAATCTGTAAACCAAACAGGATTTGCTCAGAATCATTGTAGTCAAACAGCAAATAAAACTTCCCGATCCTCACTTTCAGCCTTTTTTTTTTTTTTTTTTTGAAGTAGCTTTTCCACCCCACCCCTCTCCTCCACCCTGCAAGCTAGAGGTAAGTCTAACTTGGACTGAGAGCTG
>JAWWEE010000004.1:16116219-16178310 GCA_035221455.1 Xenops minutus | reverse complement strand
TTTCTTTTTTTCTTCTTTCTTTTTTTCTTCTTTCTTTTTTTCTTCTTTCTTTTTTTCTTCTTTCTTTTTTTTTTGTATAAAGGCTTCCCTCAGTGAGAAACCCTTTATGAGAAGAAGGTTGTGTAGGCGGTGACAATTACTCCATGTAGAACAGTGCACTTCTCCCATGCACTTGCATCTTTAGAAATGAGTGGTGAAGGTCATAGGAAGAACTTACTGCTAAGTCTTGCTCAAATGCTCCGTGGAGCTTTTGAGTTTAAGAGAAAATGGCTTCCCCTCCCTGTTGTCATTCAGGAGTAGGTTTGAGGATCCTGTCTTTTTTCTTCTTTCTTGTCATTATTTTTACTAGCTGATATAAGAAAATGCCCTTAAATCAACCTTCTCCAAAAGAACTTTTGTGAAAGTCTGTCATTTGGGCATACTGAAATCTCTGCTTTAGTTAGCATCCTCCACATCTTAATGTGCTTTACAGCATATAAAGTGATGAATTCTAACAGGATCTGCAGTAATTTATATTACTTTGTATCTGACAGCATAGAGATCTCTGGTGTTCCTTAAGTCTGGATTTTTGGATTTGGTCTTTATGTATAATGACTAGATTTGTGTCATTCCCTCATTCAAAAATCAATTAGAATAAATCTGTCCTTCTGAGGAGTGTTATGTCCCATTGGTGTGGGTTGTATCCTCTAGTATGGCATGTGGGAACCATGCTAATGTGCTGTGGAGCCCCCAATACAGATTCACTCAATTTGCAGGAACTGCTCACACTTTTCAGCTGACAACACTGTAGTAACCACAATGGAAATACAATAGAAAGCACATTAACCTTTACTATTTGAATAAAATCCATCACAGTTATGAGCTGGTCTTGGATTGTTGTGTTATCCCCCTTAGTGTCTTACTCCCATTTCTGCTACCTTCTAACAGCAGAACACGTGTTACTCATTAGTAGCATGGATGATATGGGAAACAAGAATGTTGAAGTTGTATTGAATATGTTCCAGATGTTAGTATCAAACAAAGTTGGGTCTGCATTGATTTCCTTTAAAATATTCTTATTAATTGGAAGTGAAAAATAATTTGATTCTAAATGATCCTCTAGAATTCTGAATTCATGAAACATTTGCCGTCATAAAACACGTACCTAATAATTGTTTCTTATAAAATTAACCTGCTTTCCTAACCTGCTTTCCATCTTCTAAAGGCAGTAAGCAACCAAAATTTGATTGTGGTAGAAGCCAGGATTTGCTAACAAGATTAAGTGGTTACACGCTCCAAAGTTAAACAAAAGCCAAGGGGATGGCTGTGCGTGCGCACTTACGTTCCCAGCAGAGAAGGCACTAAAGGCGTATGACCACACCAGAATGGATAAACTGGAAGATACCTTTGACTCTTTAAGTGCCAGTTTGATGGAGATGCAGGAGAATATCTCTACATGTTTGGAGCTGATGAGGCAATCTTGATGTGTTAGTTGGATGAACTGGCCCTGAAGTGTTGACGATAGTGAATTTGGCAGGATATTGGTGTCTCTGAAGCAGGTGAGATTGGTAGGAACAAGGTGTGGGGCTGTAGCAGGAAGCTGGCAAAGCCCAGTCCTGGGGTTTGTGCAGGGCGGGTGGAGCAGTGGAACAGTAAAGCCCAGGTGAGATGGAGCTGTGGTTTCATGTTGGCTTTCAAATATAAGTAGGTGGTGTGCAGGCAATAAACAATCAGATTAGTAGTGTTATAGAGAGGGCTTTCTGTTTGGTTTTTTTTCAGTGGTAAATATGCATTTTGTAGAATTTAAACTACCTTGGGGAAGTAACTGGCTCTCTAGTCAGAGGAAGGCAGCAGGAAGGAGGGAAGATAAACAGGAGGGGTCTGTGAGGGAACCAAGAGCTGCTGATTTGGATAGAGGAGAGCTCTTGCTGCTCCCGCTGGAGTGACAGTACCTCATAGGAGCATCTACCTTTCTTTGATTTGGACAGATCTGAAGGTGTGGTAGGAGGGACTGGAAAGAAGTGTTGTTAGTGAATTTTGAGTAAAAAGCTAGAGCATTGCTGGGGCACACAGAGTGTAAGACTAGACTCAAATACAGCATAAATGGAGAGATGGCAGAAGGAGCTGTTCTGTACCATGTACAGGCTGAACATTCAGTGGACTTCATGATCTAGAAGTAATTTTTCCATTCACTTGGCACTGTCCCCCGGCATGCCAGTGTATGTTTGGCATGGCACTACACCCAGATTAGTGGTTGGGCAAATACACAAATACCAGTGCATGAGAATTGTAGTTTGGTACTGCCAGCACGTTTAAGAGGAGCAGTGTTCATGAGAGTTTTCAGTTCCTAGAAAGGGTCATGTGGGTCCAGGACAAAGCTACACAAGCACCTATGTGAAACTTGGTGAAAATGTGACAGCTGGAGTAACCTCTCTGTTATTTACCCCACCAACATGCCTTGTACATGGGGAGAGTCACAGCTCTGTGGTCTGACTGCAGTGGAGCAGCCTCCAGGAGATACTTTGATCTTTGGTTCAGATTTCAAGGGCCATACCTTGGTCACTTAGGACGCTGGTCTGAAAGCAGCTCTGTCAAATGCAGTAGCTCCCCCAAAACATTGGTTTCTCACACTGAGCAGCTCAGAGCACCCCTTCCCTCAAAACAGAGCTGCAGGAGGTGGCTGTGGCCCAGGCCAGCGGGGTGTGTGGCCAGACACCGTGCAGCTGCACTGGTGTGAGCCCTGCTCAGGACTGGCACAGCACATGGGCTTGCTGCCATCAGGGCAATGGAGCTTCTGCTGGAGATCTGTGCCCATGCAGCCGGGGTGGAGTGCAGGCAGAGCAGGCATGCCTCGGTCTGTATGCAGATAAGCCCAGCTGCGCATGGTTATTCAGGATGTGAACTTCTGCTCCCTCCGGGAATGTTTCCATCTTGCATGTTCAGCAGAACAGAGGACCTTGGAAAAGGATCTCTTAATGCACATTTGAGGTGCTGAGGAGGGAGACAGACCCTGAATGTACTGGTCACCATAATCTTTGTGTGGATGAGTCCTTCTAGGAAGTGAAGGGAAAAAATGAGATCCCTTCTCCTCTAATGTGGTAAATTTGTTCAGAATAAATGCCAGATGAAGGCTAGAGTGAATGATTGTAGATGTACTGCATGGAAATAGGTGTTTACAAGGAAATCACAAGGGAGTTATTAGCTCTTTCTCCTGAATCTTTGCTAAGGAAAGCTCATGTTTTTGACAGCAACTCCCATTTCTGGCTTTGTTCAGTCTTGCAGCTTGTTCTTTGTGTGTGTCTTGTGTGTTATGGTTGAAGCATCTTAACAGACATCAACTCCATTCTGGTGTGCAAGAAACAATTCAATGAACAAGTGCTCCCGGCCTCTGTTTTCCCCCTAGCCCAAGAAATGCTTGTGGAGTTTAGAAAAGCTTTTTCTGCAGGTTGCATAACATGGTCTGCTGCAGGACTTACACATCAGTGGCTGCACTAATTGGTTAGTAGGATCTCTGCTCTGCTCCTGTACATCAGGAAAATGTGGCCTCTCTACTGGTTGCGTTATTGTTACAAATTCTAAATATTTCTTCAAACATTACAAAGGGCAACCTTTTAATGGATTTTTTTTTTTGTAAACTGAGTATCATTACTTGGACTAGTCCCATTTTGTATGTGTATTCTTTAAAAGGAGTTAAATAAAACCCAAAAACCCTCAAGTCCTCCCAGCTGGTGGTTAGTGCCACTGCCAAGCTCCTCAGAGAGCAGAAAGTTTGTTTATGCTTTGTACCCCAAGAACAGGCATGTGTAATTTATGCCTTGAGCGTTGCCTTTACAAATATTCCTGCTTTGTGGGTGCTGGGAGGATATGCACCATGCACTGGTGGGTTTCATGGGCAGCCCCTTTGGCAGGGCAAGGCACGCATGGCCCAAGACACTGCAGAAATCTCCCTATGATCAGGGACTTTGTTCTTTCCAGATAGTCTGGTTTAAGATGGAGTCTTTGGCTTCTAAATAAATGGCCAGCTGCAATGTGTATCTTGAAAGAACTGTGTTTTTAACCAGTAAAGTGTAGGTCAGTGCTAGTATAATTAAACATATGTGTATACCAAAGTCAGATATCTGTAGTGCTACTATAGCTGGCTCTAGACTTGCCAAAACCAGATAGAGCTCTATGATTTGATCAGTTGAGGATTTTCTTTAATTTTGAACTTTTTTCAAAAGAAGATTCAACTGCAGATGTACTCTATCTGGAAAAAAAAAACCTATGCTTCTAGCTTATATTTCCCTTTTATGCCTGGCAGCCTCTGAACTCACTGGTTCATGTGAGTCTAATTCTTATCTGAGTGACTTTGGTGCAAATTAGGGGTTAAGTCGATTATGTTCTCTTGTGAACTTCTGGATCAAAAACATACTGTATCTGTTACTGTCAGGGGGTGAGTTTGAGCCATTTTGGAAAAGCAGGGCTGTGTTTCATAAATATTTGTCTGGATTCAGTTTCCTGAGATATAGTTTAAATGTAAACTGCTCTGTACGTTTCAGCTTTTGTGCTATCTTGCTATATCACATCACAGGGTCTCACGTACTATATAAGAGTATGGCACTACATCATGCTGTGGTGATTATTTGAAAGGGCGTATACTCTGTTTTGGACTAGATATCTGTTATCAGTGTAGATAATTGCTGTCAGACACAAAATAGACTCAGTAAACAAACATTTCATTTTTTCATGTGACAAATGCCTGCTGTTTTGTACAATGTATTTGAACGGCGTTCACTATAAATCAGCACTGCTTCAAAAGCAGCAAATCCAACTCACCCAAATCCTTCCTGATGTAATTACCTTTATAGTAGAGATTAGCTTTTCATTGTTATATATACACGAATGCATGTTTCAATGTTTGGCGATAACAATGCCTGACATAAACAAATAATTCACATCTACGACAAACCAATTCCTCTGACCACTATCACTGGTGGTGTTTTTTTTTTTCCTCCTTGGTTTCCTCCCTGGGAACAGAAAGACTATATGCAGTTTTGAAATTCATAGTTGAAATTTAGACTTTCAGAGAGCAATGTACCAATGAGTTAGCATATTCAGGAGAACTTGAAAGGGCAGTGGGAATAAGTGTTTTCATTTTGTGGAGAATGAACATGAAGCTACTACTTATGTTACTGTGGGTTTTCTGAACAAAAGGATGATCGTTATTTGACAAGTGTAAATGATGTATTGCTTCTTTTCTCCAAATAATGTGAATCTGTGTCTTCCTCTGCAGGTCCTGTGCCTCCAAGTGAATGTATATTATCACCTGTTAACAATTCGCACCCAGTCCATGCCTTATTGGAAAGTTTTACAGTCTTATCTGGCTGTGCAAGCCGAGGCACGACGAGCCTGCCACAAGAGGTGCACATCCTCAATCTCAGAAACCCCGAGGAGGGTCTCGGCCATCATGAGAGAGAGGTAAAGGGGAAATTACTTTCTGTCCAGATCCCTGGAAACAAATGTGTCTGCAAATGGAATTGTTAGACATTAATTTGCTGAATATAGTTATTTCTGAATTGTCACCAAAATACTAAAAAGAACCATATGCAATTTGCATGGATATTGTCCACCTATGCTTTGCATGTCATACAAGTAAACTGCTTCCATACCCAGCCACACTCTCCATCACCTTTCACAACTGTGAAGTATACTTAAAAATGGTGGTGGGGTGGGCAAAGGAAATAAGAAACAGGTTTGGATCTCCAACAGGCCTTTGCAGAATTGGCTGTCTTCAAAAGCAGATCGTTTACATAAATGTGTTGTAAATTAACATGAATACCTTTGGATCCCTGCCATGACCACTATAAACAAATACTGAAGTTCAGATTCTTTTACCTCTGTGATACAGCCCTAGTGCTTCACTGAGGGGGGACTGCTGTACAGAAAGCCAAGTTTTGTTGACTATGGGAGTCCAGTTACTTTTGTATGTGCGTTCCACTCAGAGGGACTGGCAAGAACTTCAGCTGTTCTGAAAGCAATAGCACAAGAAGAAAATTTTTGATGTTAAGTTGTGCTTTACTGTTGTTTCCTCTCAAAACACATCAAAACAGAGTGCCAAAGTACAAAGAAAACATTGCAGGCCATGACAGCTGAGCTTCTTGGTTCATGTTCTTACATTATTGCACACAAATCCTTAGTACTGTGTCCTCTGAGAGCAACATGTGTTTACACAATTAGGGAATTTTTAGGGAGAGAACAAGGATGATGAACTAAGAGGGATTTTGTTGAGCATGGGCAGAAGAGTGCCCTTGCTGTGCGAACATGGCATTGGGGGAATTTGTAACTTCTTAGTTACTAAAGGGTGCCCAGGGATGGGATGAAGCAGGCTGCAACTGGAGCTTGTGCCTCCCAAGAGACCAGAATGAATCAACTGCCAAGTGCACATTTGCATAAACCCAAATTTCCCTCTGGTCCCATGCCACTAGCGCTGCTTGCATAAGAGGGCAGTTTCTGCAGTTGTGCACACGCACAACGTGAGTGAGTCACACATGCATGAGGATGCAGGCTCTGCCCTTACTGCCTAATCAGCTTGGCAGAATGATAGAAGATTTAAATATTTGGCTTTGAATAAAAATACTTGCTGTGGAGTTGAAAGAGGCTGCTTGTGCCTCCTCTAACATGCTTGTGGTAAGAAAGCAGTTTGCCTTAAGCTGTCTTTGTCTGTGTAATTCAGGGATACACCAAAGTGTAGGGCACAGAATATATTTCATGATTTGTAGCCCTTAGCCTCCTTTTCCTATCTCCCGACCAGTTTCCAGTCACAGCCCTTGGAGATGGCTGCTCTAAAAATGCACAGGAAGCTGGAGCAAGGCTTGCTGGCAACAGTGTCGAGCAGAAGAGTGTAAACAGCTTGGAAAGATTGGATTTTACTTATGGGATCAGACTCTGAGAACAAAGCAGAGCAAATGTTATCTTTTCCATTATTGCAAAACCAACTCCAAGTGGCCTTCTGTCTAAAAGTAGAATGTATCCATCACCTCAAGTTACATGAGCTTGATTTACCAGCTGAGGTATTTCCTGTTGCCTGCAAATGCTGATAGCAAAGGTAGAGATCTGTTTGTCATACAGTATTTCCAGTATACTCCAGAATAAAACCAGTGCTTTTGTTTGGCAGTACATTAGTTAGATTTAGCAGCATCGAAAGCATGTTTAAAATAAATTATGTATTTTCTCAGAGGTTGGCTAAAGTTCTGATAATACGAAATGCAAGATCTGAAAATCTTTCAGTGAAGGCTTGCTCTGGGGGAGGAGGTCGGGTTTTGTTTTGTTTTTAACCTGCCTTGTGCTAGAATGCTGCTAAATTACACATTCCTTGCTTGCTGGGAGGAGTGTAAACTTCCCCTAGCAAATTCCTTGGAGGGCTCATGCATTAAACATAGTTGTGCAGTTATCTGGGTTCTCATAAATATGCAACATACACATATGCATTAATTTAACTCACTTTGACACTTGTGTAGAATATACAGACAACAAGGGTTTTCAAATTCAAACATAGGAGGGGTGGCTGATGCTGGGGGAGGGGCATGGCAGGGGCATGTGTTCCTCCTGTAACACACGCAGGCTTTTCAGTAGAGGCTAGTAAGGTTTGGGTGCTTTTTCTTCCATGTAAAGTGGGGGGAGAAAAAAAGACAGATTGGAAATATATAGGATTATGTATTCTGAACAGTCTTTTCAAAACTGAATTGGTAATTTAGCACTTGCATGCTAGGGTTGAAATCTGGTAAATGTAAAGTCGTATCATGAAATGCTGTAACTATATCTATGATCTTCAAGGAATTTGTTTGTATTTTATTTTATTAATCCCTGTTGGGGTGACATATCACATGTTGAGATTGGGAAGACACTTTCTTCAAGTAAGAACCCCCGAAGTTCCAATCTCTTTCAAGTATTTCTTAGAAATGTCTTATCACAATTCATATTTGGCCTTGCTTTATCATAGGAAATAGAATACGGGTGCATGTAATAGCCTCAAGTGTTTATATTGAACTTGGCATGAGAAATGCAAGCCTTTTTTGTTTGTTTTATTTGATCAAATATTCCTGGGGAAGTGAGTGCGTGTGTGCATTTCTGTACTGATCTGGGTCTCAGTTGAATGCCAGGAACTACTGAAGTCTTACAATAACTTTCTCTTAAGTTTTGGGTGTCTTCACTGCTTCAGTTTCCCAGTTTTTAGAAGAGAGGTAGTTGCCTTCTCATGGAGCTGCTTGTTCTGAGAAAGAAGTATTTCTTTGCAGAGGGACTTGAAAGCTCTAGAGATTTGCACCAGAAAAATGTGCGTAGAAAGGCATAAAAGTTTTAAGATGAAAGTCACTCCTCAGGTATATTATCAAGTCCTAAGTTAATGAAGGATTCTTTTATTATGCATGTTGTTTGAATTTCCCTGAGCTGCTTTGGGAAGACAGTCACAATTGAAATAGTTAAACGGGGGAAGGAGTGGCATATAAAATTAATCTCATGTGAATACTTAGGATTGAATACATATGAATGCATGAAATCAGAGTTCCTGGCAATGGATTCACTATTGTTTTCGTTGACATCCTCATCCTCAAAACCTTGAAGATGTTATTCTTGATACAGATGTTTAACATGTGTTATGTGAAATGAAGGCAGGAAAATCAAGGACTTGTCTTTATTTTTTATAATTTTGAGTAATGCCACTGAGCCTGTAATATTTGACAAGCCTTTCCCCCCACTGTTTAATCAGTGTTACTTGGCAACAACTTAATAATAATTAAAAAAAAAAAATCATTTGAAAGTAAACATGGTGTTAGTTCATGATATCCTAACTATAATTAGCTTGATACTTGCTAGTGATGTATCTCAGGTACCTGAGCTTGACCCACTTAGAAGTTGTAAACTGATGGGAAAAATAATTTGTCTATTATTCAAATACTTTCTGAAGAGATCCTCTAAGTTGTAAAAATGGATCAGGGAAAGACTCTGAAACAGTCACCTAATAATGTATTTCTACATTCTGACCTTTACAAAGTATCCTGAATTCAGAATAATTCTTCTCTGTCACAACATTTTTGTATTTTAGGACTATGAAGATCTGGGTGATGAAAACCTAGTTAATTTTGCCCATTACTCTCTGTATTTACTGTATTTCCTAGTGTGTTTGTTTTAGCTGTTTTCAGAAGTTTAATACCACAATAGCCTTACCCAAGGCTATGTCAGTGAAAAATGTTTTGTTTCATGCTCAGGCATCCAGAGGTCCAGGAACATCCTTGAGATTCAGTTCGGATAAAGGGGCCGCTTTCTATGTGTGTGTTAAACATGCTGACCTGAGGCACTCATGCCATGGCTGGAGAGGGCCTGGAGGTCTTGTGCCAACAGCAGGCACGAAGGGAATTCAGAGTTTGTTATTTGACAGCTGGAGTTAGTGAGGATTTTGTTACCTATTCATTTGTTTGAATAAGTATACACTGCTGCACGTGGGTATATTTAGTACTTCTAGTAGGTCAGAGGGCCTTTACTTTGAAGAAAAATAGTCGCTTTAGAAGAAGCTTTCAGAGATCAAACAAAGCACACTGCCAGTGCCAAGGTACAGGCTGGATCTGAACACTGCAAGGGTGTTTTGCCTCTCCACTCTTTGACCACCTTAGACTGGCAGCAGTAGTGGGTCTCTAGCTGCAGCAGCAAACTCACAAGTTTCAGTGCAAGTATGTAGAGAGGTTTTGAACCTTTAGCCTCTTCAGCTGGTCAGCTCTCCTGTTATATGGGCCCATCAAGATCAACTTCATCACTTCACCCTGTTACTGCTTGTTCCTTGATGATCTGTTGCTCATGAAGTTGTGCAGAGGCAACATTATTAGTCCAAAAAGGACCTGCAGAGTGACAGTGGAAAATGAGTTGAACCACCTGCAAACCTTTTTTGTCAGATTTGAGTTTGACTGATATTTTTCATTGCAGTCTTCTTGCATGGTGTTTCATGAGGGAAGGGTGCCACATCAGAAGATCAAGAACGGAAAGTCCAGATAAATTACTGCTTCCACCAGTGCTCTGTGCCAGTGAGGTCTCAGAGTCAAGTTGTGAGTGACGCTGTGGCAGACATGCTCCAGGAACACTCTGTTTTTGTTGCTTGGAAAGCAGTAGTGCCCCATCACATGCATCTCTGATCCTGGGTATTTTCCAAAACTTGCATTACAGACTGTGGTAGCTCTACTGGCTCACCAGAGTGGTTTTGCAGGCTGCTATTACTTTCTTTACACACAGCCTTGCCCAAGAGCCTTTTCTGGGCTGGAGTATTGGACTGAATCAGAAATTAAGCATGATAGAGCTTCTAAAGCCTTAAAGATACTGGCAGCATGCTCTGCAGAAATGGTAATAATTCAGTGTCTGTCTCAGATAATGCCATGTCTGCCGAAAGCTGCAACTCCCATGCAGGTGATGCACTAAAATGACACTGATGTCTTAATTGCCTTGACTGAGGAATGTGGCATTCTCATGTCTTTAAGAAGTGGAGTGGTTTGGTTTTTTTTTAAAAGCCCTTACGACAGTCTTCCCCCTCTTCTATTCGTTAGCACTTTGAGGCATCTTTGCTTGCATAAAATCCTGCCCTTTTTAATGTGGCTTTTTCATCTTGTTTGTCTGGACAGCAGTCTTGTGGGTTGTTTTTAGCCGGCTCAGAATTTGCTGGTCACTGGATTTGACAATGATTTCAAGTTCTGCTCACCAGAACTGCCAGGGGAAGTCCTGTGTTGGCCAGAGGAGCCTGTTTGTACAGAGCCAGGTGTCCTGCAGGAGCATGACTTTATGCGTGTCTGCCCTTAAAGAGGCAGCAGTGACATCTCATGACTTGGAAAGTGCTGTGCAAACCCTTAGTATTTTTTGTTTTTATACATGGAGCTGTTTGTTGTATGCAGAAAGTGAGCCCTGTTTTCATTTTGGAGAGCATTGTGGAGTGGTGTCTGAAGCCATGCCAAGGCCTACCACAGAAGGCAAATGGGTTCAGAAGGAAAAATGTCAGAATGAGTTTTTTGATCACTCACAGTTTTTGGTTTTGCTGACTGCTGTTTAAAATGTCCTCATTGAAGCTGAATATTGGACTCTCTTGTTTTCCTCTCATTTAAGTGCCTGCAGGTAGTGATGTGCTGTTGCAGGACTGTAGAGAGCAAGAGGACTGCTTCTGCTGTTCTTCCTCTCTCACTGTGGCTTGTATGTGTAAGCACACTGTGCACATGGGCTCACACGTTCTTTCAGGCAGATGGAAGTATGTTGCTTTTTGATCATAAACCGTGATTCACATTTGTGGTGTCCAGTTCCTTCAAAGTGTGTCCCTGACATGCCTTAGAGTATTTATAAATTACTGCTTTGTCTGTAGTTACTTTCCCCAAGAAAAGATAATTAAGGAAGTGATGACATTTCCAGGAGCCTGTTTATATCACAAACCCTGTGGTCAGGTTCCAGTCTATCTTTGGGCTCGTGTGTGTGTGTGTGAGATGTTGGAGCAATGCTTGTCATGAGTGACCATGTTTATGTTGTTCTCTAGTGTCTGTTTGAACCAAAAGTTGGAATTAATGAAGTTGTTCTCCTTCAGCCTCCCAGCATAGGGGAAAATTTCCAACATAAATTGTGTGAAGTTTACCGTGTCTGACAGCCATGCTCCTGCATCAGCTGAAAAAGTCAAACCATGCAGTGGCAAGATAGAAGAACAACAAATGTTTTAATAGGTTGGGTGTTTTTATGTAGATCTTGTTTTTGATAACACTCAAGTTTGTGTTTCTCTGTAAGAGTCTCTTATTTTCCCTGTGAAACACAGTAGGAAAACTTGTTATTTAAAGGAGAAGATGCGAAAACAGCACCACCGTGAGGTATAAACATCTGAAAATTAAATTGCTTGAAAAAGTTTGAAGGAATTACAGGTAATTCGTAGCTGGTACTGTCTTTAACAATTGCCATGGAAATTTATAATAAATATTTTTAATATGATTTGAGTTCATGGTGTACGTAACAAACATGATGGTGGCAGGAGTGTTTCTAGATGAGAGGTAATATTTAGTAATGACTCAAATGTCATCAGTGGGGGGAAAGTGTTAAAAGCTGTTATCTTTCTGGAGATAAGCAACATTCTCATACCCTGTTTGAAGTTCTGTCTCACTCTAGCATCATCTCTTAAAGAAGCACGATGTTCATTTCTTCTGCACAGACACAATGTGCAGGTGTGTGTGAATATGTAAGCGGGGTTTTGAGGCCTCTTGGGACAATGACTCTGTGTGACATTGCTTTTGCAGAGAACTCTGCACAGTGGCACTTGCTTTTTAGCTGTCTCTTCAGAACAGACCATTGGAACGTTCGTTCTTTCCTCCACTAATTGTCTTTCAAGTGATATTTGCAATGAAGCACATTGGACACTGAAAATGCACCTGAAGCTGCTGCATGCAATGAGCAGCAGTTGGTTCTTTTTCACTTAGCTGGAAAGCAAGCCAGTGTTTTCTTCAGTAAATCTATTTTCAAGCAAGAATCAGCAAGATGCTGCAGATATGAAGTGCATAGGATGGCATCATTGTGCAAGAAAATTCTTGATAGCATCATGAGTGTCTTCTAGAGTATTGTGTGGCATTTCATGCTATTGATTCTGCAATTATATAGAGATCTGAGTAGTCTTACTTAGGTGGCCAAGCCTGATGAAATAGAAAATTTGGTTCCTTAGGGGTTTTGATGGGTTTTTCTATGTAGTCAATATCATAAATTCATTATTTGAAATATTCCCCAAATGCTGTTTTGTTCGTACAGGGACTAAAAGTTCGCTATGTAATACAGAACACTGTAGACATGAAAATTGAATTGAAATATGTATGCACAGGGAAAGCTGGATCTTGTATAATTCAGGTAAATGAATCTAATGCAGGCAGTTTATATGTGTGTATGATCTCTGTCTATTTATCAGTAAACTCTTCAGGTTATACTTTGAAGACCATTGTCACAGAAGTAGCTCACTCAGTATGACTTATGGCAATACAGTTATTATCCTTTGTGCTCTGTCCTTACACTGTGAAAGTAATACCCCTTTGTAGTGCAGATGGGACTTCAATAATTGTCTTGCCTGTTTGCTAAGATTACTCGTATCTGGAATAGCTTTGGTCCTAATTCTTTTATTACCTAGGTATTTGCATAAATGATTAGCATTTGGCATCTCCAGTTTAGAATAACAGCTTCGGAAGACTAGAAATTAACTGGCTATGTTTTTGTCTGAAGATGTATTATGTGACTGAGCTGTGAACAGAAATAGTCCAAGATTTTCATGAAGTTGGAAGCACTATTTTATAATGTCTGCTTGCGTCAGAACTTTTTGATGCTGTGTGAGCTGTGGTGCTTTCTGAACAGGCACTACATTTCCAATAAAACCTTACCAGCATGGTTGCCTTCTTTTACACTTTTGAGGAGAAAGTATTACTGATGCAATAAACCGCCAGTTAGGAACCAGTTACAGGCAACTGTACTGCCAGGAACTGAGCAGTATGTTTAGGGTCATGCAGAATACCACTGTACTCTACTGTACTCATTTTGCACATGATATCTTTAATAATGTTATATTACTAAATTTGACTTGTAATTTGCTTTATTTAGTCTGTTGTATGGAGCAGCTCAATTACGAATCCACATCAGGAGATCTAAGCATGCTGTAATTCCATCCTGTTACATAGACCCTCAGCTTGGTCATTTAATATTTAAGGCTAGAAATGTACCAGGGCTTAGACTAGGGAGAGAGCTACAGATAATTTTTTAATATGCTGCAAGCTCTTAGGCCTTTGTTCTGACAATGAACTTTCTTGCCTGTTGTATACAACTACTGTGTCAGTGGATGGGCAGGTCGGTTTTCAAGCTAGTTCGAATGGTAAACTTTAGATCTTCATTAAAAACAGCTCTAAGTACAACAGGTGCCACATTCAGGAGTGATGCTTCATCCTCATGGACCTTTGAACACATACTTTGAGGCTGCCATTTCTTCTCTGAATCATTAATAATGTGTCTTCATTTTAAAGAGGTCTCTGGGAGCGTCATGCATAATTCAGAACAGTTTGTTAATGGATGTTGGCATGTGCATGTGCTGCAGGACTTGATATTTCAGCTCTTTGTGTCTAGCACAGCACACCCTGACCTTTAGCTCCTGTTGCAGGACAAATAGGGAGGAAAAAAGAAAGGAGATTACAAACACCTCTCAGTCAAAGGTTTTTGACAGTAATTCTTAATAGAGTGCAATGGGCCATAGATCATAGCTGGGTAGTCCTTATCAACCTTTCTGTTTGCTTGTCTTCTTTTCGATGGAGCCATCCAGGCACTTTTTGACTGGAGTTTTCCAGTCTGGGTGGTGGATCATAACAGTCAACAGATTGTGCAATAGTATTCTTTTTTTATGAAGTAATGTATGGGACCACATCAGTCTCTGGTTTAATGCCAGTAGCTTCAGTGGAATTATGCCAGGCGTGAATCTTTCCCATGATTTTTACAACTGAGCTATAACTGCTGTTTAGTCAATCTGATTCTTCCAGTATTGTGTGGGTGAGAAGGTCCAGACAATGCCAATCCATTTGCAATCATATATTTCAAATAAAGTAAGCAAAGGGTTGATTTTAGAATTAGAGTGTTAATGCGAGCAGTGGAAATAAACTTTGGTCCCCCATGCACCTGGTGAATGCTACCAGGGTCTCAGACCCATTCCTGGCAGTAACACAATAAGAACAGGCTCCTTGCCTTGTGGCCCATGCGCTGCAGCCCTGCTGCTCTCTGCAGAAGGGGCAGGGCCCTGCCCCAGCAGCATCCCCCATCAGTGCTGGCCTGGCAGAGAGAAGAAAGCATGGTTTGTCTGTGTGAAAGTGGCACAGCCTTGAGTTCTCTGGGAGAAAAAGTAACTGTGGGTATGAGTGCTTGTTTTTAATGGCATTGCAGTTTTCCTGGAGTTGGTTGTTTCTCTGTACTGTTTTGAAGATCTGTCTCATTGCTGGGGTGAGTTGTCAAAAAATAGGTACTTGCCCTGTCTGAATAAAGAGTCTGCACTGGACAACCTTCCCAGAAGGGAAGCAGTGGGGTCTCCTGTGCTTATAGGAAAATTCATATACACTCATTTGATTGAAGAGCACAGATATGTAACCCTTTGCGCAAAACTACCTTCAAACAGTAACACCACAAACTTGGAAACTGTTGGCTTCTGAAAGCTGGACATTGTCATCTACTGTAGCTGGTTTGGTATCTCCTCTGTAGCAATGTTCACTAAGCATAACAAAAATAGGAGGGTGAGGAAAAAACAGTGTTCCACTTCGGATTCACAGTCTCTGTCAAAAGAATACACTTTTTCTTCACTTTCATCTTATAAAAATGGAAAATTGGCCTGAGGATCCTTCGCAAAGTAATTGATAAACACTTCTGAAAAGTGATGCGGTACTAGATCCCACTACTTGTGGTGGATTAATGGATTAATCCTTGACTGAATTCTCTTATGGCCAGTGTATCAACATTATATTTTTTCAAGTGAATTTCAGTAGAAATTTGAACCCTTCTGTACTGATTAATAGACACGAGTGAACTGTAAAACTACATTTTGTCATATTAATTTCAGTGACTGTCGCAGTGCCAGAATAAATTATGTCCTATAAATATTATATTAACAAAAAGAGTGAGAATGCCTAGGGCAGGGATATGTATGAGTTTTCAAATTTCTGTTCTAAATTTTGGCTGTTTTGAATGAGTTAATTTAATCTTAATCAGCAGAGTAATGTGTTAAGATGTCCTAAGTCCATCCTTAGTGCATTACTTTTAAGTCAGAACATGTGCTTCTGTGATCTGAGCTAAAATTCTTTTTCTTCTTTTTTAGAGAACAGCTGCCCAAGCCTAGGCAGTGTAATTCAGTACAACAGAGCATATTTTGTCCTGGCTTATTAGCACAAATTTGTAATGGCTGTTTTGGAAAATGTGCTATGAATTGATCTGAAGGTCTTTGTGATGGAATAGTTAATTCAACCTTACAAATCCTTGGCACTAAACTTTCATCTTTCTAGAACAAAACACAGAGGCTGTGATTTGATACCTTGAAGTCAGCAAAACAAAATGGTACTTTAACAGCAGCATTTACTTTGATCAGTTTTCAGCATTTGCGTCCTTGCCTTTCACGTAGTACAAATTGCTTTACCAGAGTAATGGGGCAGGAGCCCGCAGACTGTTTTTGTAGTTGGTTTCTGTGGTGATACTCAGCTCTCCATGAAACTGTGATCTCTGGGGACAGAAAGCTCTGCAGCCGCCTTAACCTTGCAGCTGCTGGAGACCTTAAAGGAACTCTGTGCAGCTGGTAGTGACCAGCATGGATCCGGACAGATACAGCTGGCTGAGTGGTGCCAGCAGAGATTTCATAGACATGGTGCCTCTGAATGCGGTAGCTGTAAGACTTTTTCTTTTTTAACACTTTTTTTAACATGTATGGTAAAATGCATTCTAGCAAAAATGACAGAACTCTGTGGTTTATGTCCAAGTTTGCACTTACATGCTTTTTGAAAATTCATTTTTAAGTTTTGTTTTAAAGTTTTCAGAATAGCTTTAATCTATACTTTTCACACGTGTCTAAATTGTTGTATTTCTCATAAGTTGGTCACATATTATTTGGAGGAATGTGTGCCAAAGGGGGCCACAAAGAGCAGACATGAGTCTGGAAGAGGAGCTTCCTCTGACAAACAGCTGCTGAAGTTGAGCCTTGCTGAGAGGACCATTGCTGACACACATGTCCAGGTCTGGCCTAACTATTGATTGCACAGTGGAAATGCTGGCTGTGCAGCAGCGCAGTGATCAAATGAGCCTTTCATTGGGAGTGAGGGATGTGTTGGACCACATTGACTTACTTCCTTTACTCTTGTTGTGCTACTGTCTGCTTGGTTCATGTGCTGTCTCTTAATATGTTTTTAAAATAACATGGGCAGAGCAATAGCAGCTGCTTTTTAAATGGACTAGGTGACCTAAAAGTGGTCATTTAATGATTCTGCTTTAATTTTATTTTGGTATTGTTTGACCAAACTGGTCACAGAACTGCCTGAGATGCAGAAGACTTTGACTCAGGTAGCATGTTTTTGAGAAGTATAAAATGTGTCTATTTTATAAACTTGTGTGAACCTATAAGAATGGGTGGAGAATGTATCTTTTTGGATATCTGATTTTTATTTTTTATTTTTTAAAAAAAAGCTTATATGAGAATTTTATTTAAAAAAAAAATTATGGCAGAGTTCAGCATGTTAAGGATTTCACATCCTGCCTTCAAAACCTGTACAACACTGAATACATGTAGAACTGGTGGAGTTCAGACCAGAATTCCCAGCAGTGCTAGTTCTGAAGCAGAAGTGAATTATGAAAAATATGATAACCAAGTAGGTCCTGATCAGTTTTTGAGGAGCTCTGTGGTTTTGGGTTTTTTTCAGTCTGGAAAGCCAAGTTGGTGCTGAGGACTCTGTTATGCAAACAAGTATAGGCAGAATGTATATGCTAAGGAATATAGTGATGGAGGCTTCTGCAGAAGTATGCTTATGTTAACTATATTCTTTCTTAAGTTTAGGACTAGGAATATAAATTCCATCTTATGTGTTTTGTTGCTGTCTTACTCATGAGCAAACTGAGGAGTGCAGTAATGCAAAATTACCTTTATTCTGAAAATTTTCACAGAACCATTTAACTTACTTATGAAAAGTTAATTGATTTTGTGCTGAAATTGTGTAGATTTTCTTGAGGATCTGTGCTTTTCAGGTGAAATTGTAGGAAAATTCCATAATATGATACAATTTACTCTACAGTTTCAGCCAACGGCATGGATAGATGCATCACCACTTCTGAACACAGCTCAAACTTTGTTGACTATTTTCATGCATGTATGGAAATAATCATATGTGTGTCATATACATATCTAATTTCCAAGGCCTAAAGGAATAGAATTACAGAATCTGGTAGCAGATCCAGTTGCAAGAGTCTCTGATTTTCTCACTAAGGTAGTGTGATTACTCTGAATTCTCTCTCATGTGACCAAACCAACAGGAAGAAATCTTCATAAGGTCTAAAATATCTGTCTTGTCTGATATATGTAGGCTTTGAATGAACTTGTCTGAGATCAGTTGAAACAGAGATACTTCTCCATTTCCTTACTATCCAAAGGACTTGGCCTAACTGTTTCTGAGATGAAGTTTTCAGTGTGTTAAATTTACTGTTATATTTACTGTTTCATTCCTCCTTTTAATAAATACCAGAGGTTTTAAATAGCAAAATTTGTTTTTAGCTTTCTAATAGGAGCTATTTCTATTAGGAGCTATTTCTTTGCATTGACTTAAGATTCTAACAAAAACAGAAACAGGGTGCAGGCCCAAATTGAGTTCTCCTGTTGGCCAGTGCAAGAGGATTGTTACTGTTTTTCTATTCTAGGATATTTAAGCTCATAAACTATATTATAGCTAATTTCATCAATATTTACATTAGTCTTTGCTTCCTTTAGGATCTAAAGAAATCAGTTATTGTTGCACTTTGTGCCATTTGAAGCTGAAAAAAATATCAGAATAAAATTTGAACTCTTATTAGCCAGATCAGGACTGCAAAAAATATAACGGGGCCCGTTTGGTAAACTGAGATTACAGTATTTTTATTGCTTTCTAAGAAAACAACCTCAGAACAAGGTAATTATGTTTAATAGTTTAAACAGCTTATTAGTAATTAGCAGTGATTACAGCTGAAAACCCACAAGAATTAATGACAGCTTTTTAATAGTTGTGAATTTAATAGTAGTCCTAAACACCTTTTCTTTTCTACTTTCACCTCTCCATTCTAGACAGAACAATGAAGTGGAAGCCTTGTAAAATGCATAATTTCACTTTCTTTCCTATTTTCAGCAACAGAATTCCTTTGGCTCTATAGCTGATCCTGTAAAGCAGTTTCTGTAGCTAAGAACATGGCTGTTTGGCATTTCAAGTCTCTGTCGTCCTGCTAGAATTGAGAGCACTAACACCCTCCAGTTTCCTAAAATGAGCTATTTCATCCTTTAGAGACAGAAGATAGAGAGAAATGTGGTTCATGGTAATCTGTGGTACTTAGTGTTTTCTTTTGGAAATGCATAAATATCACTGGGTCTTCCACCAGAGAGGCCAGGTGGTGACAAAGATGGCAACAGAGGGCAGAAGATGGCAGTGCCTGGCCTTCCTGCATGCAGCAGTGTCACTGCCCAGCTGCTGATGAGGAGAGGTGCTCATTCTTTAAAGCAGCTTGGGTTTAGTACAAATATGGATTTATTCAGTTTTCTAACAAGTTTTAATCAAACTTAACAAAGAGGATGTCAGGGATGTCTTTGATGCCCCCAGAGATGTGCTTGTGGGATTTGATGTCTGTGTCACTGTGGGGACTAGAGACTTGGCCAGTCCTTGTGCGTGTGTAAGGCTTTCTGGTTGGTGTGGGAGCACAGCCAGCTGCTTTGCAAGTTCTTGAGCAGTGGACACCTCCAGGTGTCTGTCAGACCTGAGACCAGGGCTTGGTGTTCACAAACTTTTCAAGAGAGAGTAAAGAAAATTGAAAAATAAAAAAGCCCACATCAACTTTTCCTTTTGGAGATATTTTCAACAGTAATGGGTGCCTAATTTTCAGTTTGGTGTCTAGCTTTCATCACATTGGTTTGCTAGATGAATCTGCATTTACTTTAATGGTTAGCTAATGACTGCTTGCCACTGTCTAAGAATCATGCAATAGGCTATACGTCATGGCTTCTGTGTCTCAGGTCTCCATTCAAATTCTTTAGCAGGACACATAATTAATTCTAAGTTACCTGTATGCTCATTTCTGTTTGCCACCACTCAGGTTGGTGGTTGTGTTTGCTCCCTCTACCCCTTTTTGAGAAGAGCTGTGGTTGTCTGTCAGGGAACCTGCCCATCACCCGTTATTGTGGAACATCAGCTTCTCTGCTCAGTTTACAGTAGATCATGTCTCCATTGCACACAAAAGATTTCTTCCTAATGGCATGAACTATTGGGCTAAATGCTGATTGCTTAAGCAGCTTATTAGATGTGGTAAAAACACTGGTATCAATTGCAAGTTGTTACATGCTGAAAACTGACAGGCTGTTCTGTCTTGCCTTTGGTGAGGGTTTTGTCCAACATCAGACCCTTTCTAGAAGGGCAGCACTGGGATACAAGGAGCTGGGCAGGAGGGGCTTCCAGTAACCACAAACTGCTTTCTTCAAAGCCACCTGTAAGGACTTGCCTTACTTTTGTGATGTCCACTTTCCTGGGATCATTTACCCTATGTATCCTTTTAGTCCCTGAAGTCAGGCCTTTTATGTCCCTAGTGTATGTTAAAATTTCTTCTGGGATTCCTTTCATAAACTGATGTAGTGCTCGTTTGTGTTTTTGGATTTGTTCCTCCTGTTTTTTGTTTGTTTAGTTTTATTTGTTTTGCAGGCTAGATTTATGCCCCTAATAGAATCAGCAGATGAGGTTTTGTACTCTAAGCCAACTTCATAGGCTACCATCTAGAAACCAGAAATCGGAGTTTGCTTTGCAATTCTTTTTATCTCCTTGTTCTCCAAGTCTCAGCTTAGTGGTTTGACCTTTTGCAGAAGCTATTTTTCATCTGCATTTGCCAAGGTTTTCTTAAACACTTTAGCAGTGCTTTGCAAGCATAGAGCACAAATATTAACTATTTCATATTTTATATTCTCTCTGCTCCCTTGACTGATTTCTCTGGAACTAGATTAGTCTGTAATCTTGAGTCAAGAGGTCTGAATGCTAAAAGTCATATATAAAAATTACCTTTGATTCATTGTTTCAAATTCCAGGAAGTATTCACATATTTGTGTTTCTCTGTAGGTCACATTACATTTGAATCCAATTTCATCAGTGCATATTCACCAGAAGCCTCTGGTGTTTCTTCTCAACTCTCCTTTGCCTTTGGTCTGGAAGCTAAAAACAGAAAGACTGGCACCTGGAATCCGAAGAGTTTTCTTTGTAAGTATACACAGTCCTCTGGCCTGCTCTCTGTCACGGCTAGTTGTTGCACGAGACATGGAGTTAATGGCATTCATTTGGAAATTTTTCAAACTTATATTAAAAAAACAAGTTAACAGTAGGTCAAGTTTCATTGTAGGGCTCTGGGGGACAGTTAGGTGGTAGGGCAAAGCAGTTTGAGAAAAGTAGCCAATTACTTGTTGTGTGAATTCAAGGAAAAGAAAGCAAAACTGCTTTTTCAGGATCTGCACATCATATAGTTATTAATACTAACAGGCATCTTAGTTCCAAAGCTGTGAGGTTATAACAGCCTGTTATAACAGTCCTGATTAGAAGTCTGATAGTGCTATGAAGCAAAAAGCCTCAAAGTAATTAGAAATTTTAAGGGTGGATGCTAGTTGTGTGGTCTGTGACCAAAACAAAAATTTGTATGTATTGAGCTCAATATGTACAGTTACAGCTTATGTCTCTGATGAAGCTTGGTCTATTGAAATGACCAAGCTAAGCCCAGAATGAAGTCATTTTTATTTCTCAGAAAGACTGGAGCACTGCTTATAATGTCAGATCCAAATATTACCTAGTATTTGTAAATCATGTCCTTACAGTTTGCCAGGACATTCAAGTTTGCTATTTGTAGTGAAACAGACAAGTTGTTTGGATTAAATTTTTAATGTGTGACATCATGTCTAATCATGGGTCGTCTTTATGAAAGTTGCAGCTTTTACTATATCCAACTCTAATTGCAGAACTAAACTTGATTATTTTTAGCTGTATCCTTATAGGGCTTAATTGTTCTCCTCCAGCACAGCTGACACTGGTAGGCAAGACTGCAAGTTTTTGCAGTACCCAGTGGGAACTTAATGGTGTCACTGTGCATCAGTGGGACAGGAGGATGGGCAGTGCTGCAGCACTAGAACTCTGGGAAGGGACACTGCTCTCTGTTGACCTGATATGGTGGCGACACTGTTAAGTGCATCAAGAATACTATTGCTTGCTGGATACCACAGGCTTTCTGGGATTGTTTTCTTTTTTCCTGTCATCAAGGTACAAGAGTAGGAGTACCCTTGATATTTTGAACTTTGAAGGACTCGGTCCTGTTTCCAGTACAGTGTGTTACTGATTGGTGTGAAGTACATGGGCTTGTTTGTATTCTAAGGTATTCTCAATCTGAAGGTTTTCATTACTGTTTTGGAGACTCTTCACTGTTACCTTCTCGTTAACCATTCCCGTTATATCTCCTTAATGCAAACAGTACAGTTCAGATCTGCTCAGGAACAACATTCTGAACAGCAGTGTGATTAACAGTCCTCATTCCTCTCCTGGCCAAAAGAAACAACATCTTTCATCAGTTATTAATGGCTTGGACCTACTTTCAGTTTAGTTTTGATCTCCTACAATTACTCTACAGCATCACTCTCATTTCATATCAATTAGTTTGTGTTCATCTAGTTTGTGTTCTTCCTCCTCAACCAGGATTTTCCCTCTCCCCTCACCTTGCTCTGGGAGCAGAAAGGTGCTTTGCTCAGAGCCATCCATTTCTGCTTAGTAGACTGCTAAACACAGATGTTTAGACTGTGATAATTCTGAGCTTGCTTGATTTGGCTCAGCAGGTCTTCAGCAGCCTGTGTTAAGGCATAGGGACAAAAGGAATATGCCTAAGGCTTTGCCTGTGAAAACTGTACCATTAGACAAGTGTTTGCTTCAGCAAACTGTTTCAACAGGCTTGAAAATGTGAGCAGCAGCATTTCGATTTATGCCAAACAAGAAGTTGCCTGACCTCAAGAAATACCACAGTAAACTTGGCCACTAAAACTGCAGGAAAGAGTGCACTGTTTCTCAGGTGGGACAGGACCTGGTAGGCACCACAGGTTTGCTGGTGTGTTGGTAGGGCTCAAATCAAATACCTCCTTTTAATACTCTGTCTTAGTCTCTGCTGGTCGTGGTAAGGGCAAAAAGTTGTGGTGCCTCTTGCCATCCTGCCAGCATGAGGCCATGGCTCTGGGATAATGCTGCTGAGCAGATATGGGACCTCACCTTTTTGTTACAAGAAGTGAGCTGGACCCATCCCTCGTCACATTTAAATATCTGAATACTGATCTCATAAGCGTTTTGGATCTCCTTAAGTGCTGTATGATTTATGTATTTTTCCTTCCATCATATTAAGGTTTCTATTTTTCTTTTCTATAAAGAGGTCAAAGAATGAGATTGCAGAATGCCAGGGTACTGATCCACCATTATCTCTCCCAGTTTAGTCCCTGTTGTTCCTCTCACTCCAGAACTTCATTCTCTGTGTTGACTCTCTAAGGAAGTATTTTTGCTTCAAACATAAGTGAACTTCAATCTCTTATCAGGGGCTCATTGGCCTTCCTGCTTTTCATGACCCAATTTTTGAGCAGGTAGGGCAACTTGGATGCTAAGCCATGAGGGTTCCAGGCTGAACAACTTACTGTGGTCATCTGTTGCTTTTCCACAATTCCCTTCTGCTCAGAACAAGAACAAATGCATTGTTTTCCCAAAAGCTGTCTGAAAGAAGGGCACAGAATCACACAGAAAAACATGGGAAGTGCAGAAGAAGCCCTAGTAGCACCTGTGGGTGAGTGCAGTATGCCACATAGAAGTCAAGAGGCTCTAGTTTTGCACAGAGCTGTTTGCCTGTGTTGTGCCATGCCCGTTTGCAATTCCTGGAACTGCCTCTGTCCTAGGAGAGCTTTTCCCTTTGCTGTTTCAAGGGTTTTCAGGTGAGTTGTGGGGCAAAGGGACATTCTGCTTCTACTCTAGTAGCAAAGAGGCTCCCTGCCTCTCTGCCAGAGCCTTCAGTAAGTTCCAAAGAATTGAGCCTGGAGTGTAAATAGCAGCTCCAAGGGCTGCAGAGTGCAGAGTATGCTTCCTTGGCCCTTGTTTGAAAATACTTAGCTCTGTCTTGTTCATTCTCCTTAAAAGTATAGCCAAGCCAGAAAATGGGAGTATTTTGAATCATAAAAGATGTCAAATTTGAAAAACCTTTTCTAATGCCTGCGAATTCTGTGCTCAAAACAGAAATCTGTGGCACACATACCACAGGAGTGTCATAACTATTGTGTCTGTCTCTATGGAGGCCTTGAGCAGGATATTCATTGACTTTCCAGCTCTTCCTTCAGACTTTTTAAACAATATATTCATTCACAGTTTTATTAATATACTATATGTAAAATATGAATTAAATTAATTTCATTGATTGGGCCCCAGTTAGAAAGGCAAATGTTGTAAAGATGTTTAAATGATGACCTCTGGGACTTGCTGCTGCTGAAGACTACACTGCTAGAGCCAGCTCAAAATTTGTAGTTAAAAGATCATGTAACAATTAGTGAAGTCGTAGCTCACCATTTCTTTTCAATACTAGCTATTTTTTTCCTTGTGAAACATCATAATAAAGTTCTTAAATTGTTAGAGGAAGATGTGTTTTTAATAAATAAATAACTAAATGAAAAATTACAAATTAATTGTATTATAAGTTCGAGAGTTATTTCTAACAAAGAAGATAACTCCAGGATATGAGCAGATAATGAATTGGAGTGCTCTGTGAAGTGCTGTTGGTACCATTGTGCAGGTGGGGAAACTAAGGCACACTGAGTTTGACTAATTTTTGTATTGGAGCTTAGAGCTGTGTTCTCATGTCCTCATAAGGAGGATAGTCTGCTGTCTTTGCTCTCTGAATTCACTGTTTGAGTTTCCACTAAAGCTATGCTGCCCCAGATTGCTTTAATTAGGGGAAAGGATGAAAAGATTTAAAGCTTTTATCAGTCCATATCCAAAAGACCAGGAAAATACAATGCTACTGAGTTGGGCTGGAGTTTAACTTACCACGTAGATCAGGCTTAGTTTTTTGCCTTGGGCCTGGTTCTTCATCAGTTAAGAAGTTAGAAATGAATGTGGAAGAAAATCCAGCCTGTGAGTGTATGGTTATAATACAGGGGGAAGCACAAATACCTTCTTGATAAACACTTTTCAATATAAAAATGTGTGATTTGGTGTGTACATGTACTTTTGCACTTATTTTTGTCATGTAATGCACATAGTTTCTCTCAGCCCAGTGACTTCTCGCATGCTTTATCTTCACAAAGACAGCTCATCGTTTCATTTTTGCAAAATGTCTACTGGTGGCTAACCCTCACAGTGGAATAAATTGTCATTAAAATTATGTAGCATGCCCCAAACAAACCGAAGTTCATGTTGGGTTAGCATCACAATTTTTTTCATGTCATGTTTTGAAAAGTTTTTTCTAAAAGTATGGCATCGAATGGAAGCATGGTGATGCTTACAGAGTGACAGTACTTTGGAGAAAGCCATCAGGACAGGGCAGGGGTGCTAAGGGAATTTGTCCTTTACTAGTCCATTGCCTGTGTTGTTGTTTTGCTTCTCAGAGTGCTTTCCTCATCTGTAGATCAGAAAGAACACTAGGGAAGAGTCTTAAGAAAAAATGTGGGCACCTTGATAAAAACCTGACAAAAATGTGTCTGTGTGTATGAGAAAGAGGGAGAAAAGAATATATGGTGACTACCTAGGTTAGTGTTAACAATACATTTGGCATGAAAAGGGTTATTTTCAGGCTCTGCTTGAGTTGCTTGTATATTGATGGGTGAAGTAGGTGATGCTGGGAAATTATTGTAATTTTAGTAAAGTAAGACTTGAGTTTATTCTCATCATGTTAAAAATAAATATACCTTAGTATTATGGCACTTCCATACAAAACTGCCTGAAATGGGCTAGTGCATGAACTCTGCCTGACCCAAGTAGGTGAAAATTGCCACTTCAATTACTGGTGCATCATAGTAGTCTGGTTGTGTATTTTTACATGTCACAAAAATACAAAAATTTAGGAACAACCTTTTTCTGTTCAGGTGCTCATGGGCTTATCACTCTGAAGAGAAGTGCATGAGTGGGAAGCTCCATTCAGTTCACCAAGGAGAATACTTAGCATATGTGCTAATTTTTTTTTTTCCTCAGCAGAAATAAATGCCAAAATTAAATCGTAAGGGGGAGTGGGAGAGGAAGTTGAAGGATGTCTTCACTGGTGACTTAGATAGGTTAGATTATGGCAGATCACAATTTTACATAAGTTAGGCAACACCTGTAGGAAGTGCTTTTGCCTGTGATCTTGTTGTAGGTCAGTCTTGCAGGAAAACATTACCAGACCTCTCCCACCACCCCACTTTTAAGTTTTCATACAGCAAAATAATTTCCTTCCTTCCCATCAAGTCGTCATTTCTCTCCTTCCCTAAAGCCAGTTTATTGCGAACATGTCTTGGCAGAAAACCAGAAGTTTTATGAAACTGCACAGAAAGAGGGTTTTATAGGTGCTACTCAGCAAGTAATTTTTTTTTTTTTTTTTAGATTTGGTAGCTTTCTCAATTGCTTTTATAGCCTAGGAATGTCTTTACTCAGCAAGTGAAAATAGGGAGAATTAAATCAGTGAAAGAAAGGACCCAATCCTTTGTGATTTCCTGGCAGAAATCACTGTTAGAATAGATCCAAACCCCCCTTAAATATCTACATATGTGATTTTATATAATATATGATTTAAGAAGTAATTCTTCAGCTCTTTCTCGGAGTTAGTTATTCAAGCAATTGAATGAGTAAGAGTTATGGATGGGAAAGCACTTATGCAAGCAAATTAGCTTACTCACAAGAACTTCTTTAATAAGACTGAATGTGTGTGTTAAGTTAGTAAAATGGAGAAAGCAAGAGCAGAAATGATAAATACAAAACCAGATCACATGCTCTTGGCTTGAGATTTGAAAGGATAAAAATCTTTTAGAAGGCTAAGTGATAGAATGAAGAGTGTAATTATTAGTAATTTCTGTATTTCTAAGAAGAAAAAAAGCCATGTTCTTATTACTTCAGCCAATAGCTGGTTTATTCCTTTCACTTCATGAAAATATGGTTCACATATTTTGGGTCACTGCCACCAAACCACAGGCTGTTCTATGGTTTGCACTAGATTTGGATGACTGACAAAACTCACTGAAAAACAAGTGCTATTTGTTTTCCTGTGCCTAGTATTTAACGGGAAATAGGGAGGCTAAATTTCCAATCACTGGTTAAACAGACCCAGATGTGAACAGAGTGCTCGGCTAGGAGAAGAGTGAGGAAGGATAGGAAATACATGAATAGTGATAAATAGTGACCTTTCACTATTGAAAGTAAAAGCAGTAGATTTTCAGCACTGTGTAACAATGTGAAGAGCAACCCAAAAGGACATTTACATTTCTGTAGGATCCTGGGTTTGTTTTTTTTTTTATAAATCTTTGTAGTTCTTCCACTCAGGAGCTAGAAATAATCCTGTAGTTGCTCTTTTCCACTTGGAAGAGTTCATATTCTTCTTTCCTCTCCCCACACTGTTTCCTTGCCTTTTGAAAAAATGTGAAAATCAACAGCATGTGACTAATTAAAAGCAGTGTTTAGTAAATGTATCTCTTACTATGCTTTTTGCAATAGTAATTATCGCTGTAGACTTTGTCTCCTGGCCTGATTTAACCCCTGCAGAGTTCTGCTTGTCTAAGGTCTATATAACTGGGTTTGCTCCCAGAAATATAAGGGGGAACCTCAGGCTACATCTGGTGGTGGATCTTATGTTCTTGAAAAGAGAGGAAGAATTTTGTTGGCAGTAGGGGTGGCTGAAACGGATAGAGTGGTAAGTACAGGCTTGAAAGCAGTGCATTACCTGCATTCAGTCAAAGGAGTTTGAGAGCAATAACCCTAGTAAGGCATCTTTAAATATCTAGGGGCTTTGGTTTGTTTTTTTTTTTCACTCAAAGCTTGCTTCAGGAAGATGTTATACAAGAGAAGTGATGTTTCTGGCTTAGGAAGTAAGATACAGTACATGAAATAAATATGCAGTGTAAAAATTTTCTATGTGTGATGTCCTGCAATAGGGGAATTTAATCATGTGTAGCTGTCTTCTGCTTTCACAGTAATCACTTTGGTTTGGGCAGATATATTTCAAAAATATCAACTTGCCAGTAAATTTCAGAGTAAACAAGGCAGGTTTATGTGCCTTACTTTCTCCTTTCCTGGGACTTTAAAGTACTGCACTTTTTTCAGAACCTGGTTTTTTAAGTGCATACTGGATCCCAAGCCATCTAAGTATTTTTCAAAACTCAGTTTTTATTGCTTGGTGTTTCAGCTTTGAGAGTGGACTGTTTTCATGGGTCTTTACTCCAAACAAAACTTGGTGTTAGGAATGTAGGTAGGCATGATCTGGATGCTGCTGCATCTTGCATCTCCTGCTTGTCTTTCTCATTGCTGCCACTGACTGATCCTAAGCGTTCCTCCTTCTCCTGGTCCCAGACTCATCACTTTGAGAACCAAGATGGCTGGTGGTCAAAGAATGTTCTGGGATACTCTGGGATTTAGTGGTGCAGCAGGCTGAAGGGCCTGGAACGGGCATCTGTGATAGTCTTCTGTATGGTCATGGCTCCTTCCCTTCTTTGCTTGCTTCAGTAAACATGGGCTTTAGCCAGTGGAGGTTTACAAAAGCAGGCAGTGGATTTTGGCAGATCGCTTGCCTTCGTGACATGGAGATAATAAATCACAGCAGGTTCTGTTACTGAGTCATTGATTCCAGTGGAAACTGTAGCTGCAGTTGCATAGATAGGCTTTAATTCTCCTCTTCACTTCTTCAACTAAATTGACTTAACTTGAAACAGAATCCCTGAAAAAGCTTCTGCTACCTTATATTGCTCATATCAGAGTGTTATATTGACTCTATTAAGATGTTGTTAGATTAATTTGAGATAAGTGGACAGTTATGAACTGTTAATAACTGGGTGCAGTTATTAACCCCCTGCTGAGCCCTAAACTTTGGGAACAGATTTCCCCTTTGCATGGGTTTTTTGTTTGTATATTTCTTTCTCATTCTAGTAATTGTTCCTTGGGGTTTTGAAAGTTGCACTTGATTTGGCACAATTTCAGCTTTGATGGAAAATCCCAGCATCTTATTTCCAGATGCATAAGGATGTGCAAGAGTCTGATCTCACATGGTTCTGCTTTTATCCTGAGAAAACATTGAGCAACCTTAATTGTATAAGGATCTTAGGTAGCTGGCAAACTGATCATCTCCGAGGAAGTAGAAGTAAAATCTACAATGTAATTAAGGTAATGCTTATTTTATGTGTTTCTTTTCAAAAATGTGAGAACTGGAAGTGCAATTTTGTAATGATTGTATGTGGTCTTGAGAACGCTAAACTGAAAATGAAAAGTTTTACTACTGCCTGAAAGCATTGCACCTCTGGGGCTGGTAAGGACTACACAAAGCTGATAGAGGATTCATACTTGTTGCATGTCATTTCAAAAGCAGCATGTTTCTTAGTCCCTTACCAAAGAGAATTGTTCTCTTGATGATTATAGTATGTTGTACATGGATTTATTTTGAGTTTTGGAATACCTGATTTCATCCATGACTACTTTTCCTCTGTAAGGGGAGCAAAGCACATCAAAGTACAGTATCAAAAAACACCAGCTGAGTCTGATCCCCATGTGGGCTGCTCTGAAAGTTGGTTCAAGTTTTTTAATTTTATTCTGAGCAGATTTATTCCTCTCCTACATGTTCCACCATGGGTCTGATACTGTATAGCTCAGATAAAAATATGAAGGATGCTGCTTTTTTCTGCTGCTCTATTTGCCTATATCTTGGCTTTAGAGGTGGATTAGTTGGTCACTTGTGCTGGCAGAGCCTTGGTGAGTAGTGGTGTAGCTGTTCCTGTGAGGGGAGGGATTGGTTCATGCTGTGTGGCTGTGCACACTTAAATTTGTATTCTGAGTCATCTCCCAGAGGTGCCTACCTCTCTATCTCTCTCTCTCTCTCTCTCGGCTAAATTATGGACCTGCTTCCTACTGGGGAGTTCTGAATTATAAGTATGTTAAATACTTAAAATGTCATAAACAAAGTAAATAACCCCCCTGGATCAGATTCAAATAAAAGAAGGTAATAAACATTTAAAAGGAAAGAAGGAAACAGGTAAAATAAGAAACAGATTATGCTATTTGTGTGTGTGCAGTATTCACACTCACCATTGTTTGTGTTTGAGATGGCTCAGATTTGGTTCTGAGAGTTGTTCCCTCTGGTGAATAGTACCTGGAAAGCTTTCTTAAGGGACATATAAAGGCTTTGGGTTTTTTTCCCCCAGCATGAGTGGTATATGTTTCCTTGCCTCAGTACGGTGCAAAGAAAATTCTAGTTCCTATTTTCCCCAATTGTCAACAGGGTAGTAGTGTATGTAACCAAAATATGTTCCTAAACATGATTTGTTCTTTGATTAAATGTTTGGGTTTTGGTAGCAAATTTTCAAAATACTGTACTTGAGCCTCATTTCCTCTGACTGCAGAAGAGCCCTTTGAGCTGTGGGCCTTGCTGTGGTTAGTGGCTGCGGCCAGCATCTTTTGGTCTTGCAAATGGATTTTTCAGGTCCAGCTTGGAAGTTTCCTCATTTAGTCTCAGAAATGTTACAGGGCATGTAGTGAACTCAGCAGCAGAAGATGTTTCTGGTGCAGTCACTTTTCATGTCCTCACAACAACTGGAAGAAGTACTGCTGGGGTGCTTTTTTCCACTCTGCAACCTCAGAAAGTAACCACTGAAGGAGATAAAGGGAGGAGATAAAAGTGTCTATGGCAGCAGTTTCTTAATCACCCAGTCAAAGTGTGTAATTAGTGCTCAGATGAAAATGTATGTATTCCCGAATATTTAAAACATTATTTGGTTTTAATGCTCTGGGTTATGCTAGCCATCTTAGAGCTGCTTTTAATTTATTCTGAAGAATAAGTAGTTAATGTTCAAGGCAGGTGTTGAAACAGTGATGGTTGCCTTCTTTGGAAGGGTCTGTTGAATTATTTCCAAAAAAAATAACGTGCTTGGCTCACTTAACCTTGCCTTAGGTCCGTGTAGTAAAAATCCCAACATTGGCAGGCACAGCAGAACTCTGCAGTCCTTTCTAAAACCTGGTTAGTGGAATCAGCATTTCAAACAGACTTTAGTATGTGATTTAAAAAAGTAAATTATGATAAGCTTCAAGTTTATTTAAAGATGTTTACTATATGATCACTTAGTGAGGATGCTTGTGCCAGACTTCTTAGCTGCTCTGCTTTCTGTCTGTCAGTTCCTCCCTCATAGGACTTGGTAACTTTCGTAGGATCTGTCCCTTAGGAAGACATTTGTCACGCTGCAGGATGGCGAAAAAGGTTTTCAAGTTTTAATTAGTAATAAATGCAATCCCAAGTGTGTTCTGAGGAGGAAAGCTATTTTGTTAGCAAATCTCTATCTCAAATGAAAAATACAGTGGAAATGCATTATTGCAATGTAATGTATTTCTTTGGTTGTTATTTAGAAGGAATAATATTTTATTTCATGCTGTTCTCAAATGTCTTAAAAGACACAATGATGCTGCTTTACCTTGATGCTGACCATAAATTTACCAGAAATATTGTGTAAATGAAAACGAACTGCTGTACTTCTTGGATAAATTGTAGTATTTTTGAGGTAGTTAAGGAGGCTCATTTCTGAGAGTGGAATGCCAACATCAATATTCCTGCAAAACAATCACTGGTTAAGTCCTTAAATCCTGCAATTTTCATGCATGGGAGATTTTTCTAGTTAGGCCAAAGCTCTACAAAAATGTCCCCCATGTCTCTGATATAAAAGGCAGCATTGCTGAGAGGTGCTCTGTATGCAATCTGGCATGACCTGACTTGTGCTGTGTCAGTATCATCCTCTGAGACTGTACACTTTTAATTTACACAGAATTTAATGTGTTAGCAGCATCGTAAAGATGCCACATAAAATCAGTCCATGGCGGAGCCGCTTCTAAGTGGTGAAACTACAAACTGAATGCTATTTACGAAATACATTTTAGAGATAACCGTGTTGCTCTCCTTTCCTAGTATTGTAGACTTGGGGGCAGTGGATTTACTCCAATAGCAGCATTTGCTTTCTTATTTGAGAAGTATGAGAGAATGTCGTGTAGTCTGTTACACTGAATAAAGGCTTTTTTCATTTGCAGGGTTTTATGGTGGTCATATGAAAAACAAATAAGGAAGATGATTCAGAATTGAAACAGTTTAAACTTTGAAATAGTTTAAACTTTGAAAGCTATTCTGGTAAAAGGTTTCCTAAGCTGGTTTTTTTGTGATAGGTCTGGTCAAATTGAACTCTGAATTACCTGGGCTTTCTCTTAGAGGAGAATATGTGATATGTGCATAATAAATGCTAGCTGGAAGCACAGAGAAGCATTTGGAAATTCTTTCCATGCACCAAAGGATGCAATTTGTGTGTCCACGCTGACAAATATTTTTGTAGGTGCTAAACAAATTGTTATGTATAACCCTGAAACAGTGCTAGGAACAATAGCTCCCAGGGAGGTAATAGTTTGTTGCTGTTAATTTCTGTAATTGGAACCTGACTTACTAGTTTTATCCTTCTGTAATATAGTGCTCTGGACAGAAATTGTTATGATGTATTTTTTATGATGTATTTTTCCATTTTCCAGTCATCAGTAGTTTTGGCTTTTCAGTTAGATAAAAAACCCCACGCTTTTGTTCCACCAAAGAAATCTGGGTTAGTAGAAAGACGGGAAAAGGGAAGAGAGAGGAGAACAACAGAGTGACTCCCACTTCTTCCCAGGGTGCTCTGAGGACAACAGAAGAAAATGTAATGGTCCTTCAATTGTGAAGCCTTGTCTATTGTAGTGGTCTGGAAGTAGGGGCTGCATGTTATATCTGAACAAGCTACAGGGAATACATCCAAAGAAATCTTCACTGATGCTGTCACACCTGAAAGCTTATTCATTTGCTGTGCTTTCACTCATTACATATTATTCTTGACTTGATAGTTTTAGGTCTTAATGAACGTGTTCATTGAAGGACCAGTCTGAGTAGGGCGTGCGGGCCCCGGTCTGTGAGCACCTTGAAGGAAGAGATGGTGAAGTGTATGGATGGGTGATGGCTCCTGAGGCTGGGCAGCTGAAGGAATGCTGCTCATTCACCACTTGCTGTAGGGACCTCTTGAGAGCTGACAAATGTCCTGGAAGTGTTGGGACAGGCCAGTCAAAAGGTTGCTGTTGGGTTGATGTTGCATTGTAGTAAATCTGGAATGACTTATTTGTCTCTCAAGACCAACACAAGCTGAAGCAGGTTCCAGTCTTGAATGATGCTATTGCCACTTCAATGAAGTTGTTCTGGAAAAATCCTAGGCTTTTCTGTATAACCTGTTACACTTCTACTTACTGTTTTTCCATTTTGACTGTTTTAAATGACATCTTAGCTTTTCCAGTCAGGACCTCAGTTAATATAACCTATTTTTAAGAATTTTTCTGAGGGTGCATGACTCAACTGCTCTATGTATTGGACTGAAATATTTCTTCACTTCCTGTAAATAAAACAACAGTAAATATTTTCCCTTTCTCTTCCTTACTATGTCTTTCTGGATTGGCCTTTTTATGTTACGGAGCTTGGACTCATGTTCTTTCTGATTTGAGAATTACTTCAGGAGTTCCTGATTTTATTGAGCTG
Source organism: Xenops minutus (assembly GCA_035221455.1). Lineage (NCBI taxonomy): Eukaryota > Metazoa > Chordata > Aves > Passeriformes > Furnariidae > Xenops > Xenops minutus. Next base: position 16,144,809 of record JAWWEE010000004.1, on the reverse strand, counting down.
CACATCTTTATCTGCCTTCATTTTCCCAGACCATCTTCTTATTCTCTCCTGCTTAGTTTTCCTGTTGTCTTCCAGCCCTCCCTTTGCCCCTGCAGTTTGTCCCCTTGCAGCACTGTGGTTCCACTTGATTTCAGATGATTTCAGAGCGTGGCTCAGAGCCCTCTGTTCGTCTGCCGTGTGCACCCCACCCGGGCTGATGGGCACTTCATGTTTTCAAAAACATCTCAGAAAAAGGAATTGTTATGCAGATGTTAAAACGTGTGATGTTCAGGCATTGTTGGAAAAAAGCCATAATCACCTTCCAATCTGGGTGTGATTGCCTTGTTTAAACTTGCTATCTGTGTTGATAATGTGCCACACTAAAAATATGTTTTTATTTCCATCAGGTGTCTTTAGGTTCCGTTGTTCAGTTTGAGAAGGGAAATTTCTCCTTGTCAGCAGAAACGGAAGAAAAGTTTCTTCCTGAGAAAAATGAACATCTTCTACAGTGGGCCCAGAAGGAATATGGAGCAGTAACATCTTTCACTGAACTTAAAATATCAAGAAACATCTATATTAAAGTAGGAGAAGGTAAACCAAAACAAAACCAACAGAATTGATGGATACTTCTGGGTATTAAGTCTTATTGCAGTATTATTTTACTTTTTTTTGTGTTTTATTCTTTAAACATACCTCTCATTTTCCAAGAGATGTGATATGAAAGGAGAAGGCAGAGAAATAAGGCAAGTCTAAAGAGAAGACCTTGTATTTGGGCACCTTTTAATGGATTCTGGTGCCATAATTTTATGCTCATAAATGTGGATACAATTGCTCAGAATCTTAAAAGAGTCAAAGCTTCACCTTTTAAATGGAATCAGCCACTCATAGTGATGGGGTGCATTCATCTAAAGAACTGGAGAACTTGAAGTAGGTGGTAATTTCTAGAAAGACCAGAGTAATATGTTTGAGGGTTTTTGCAGTATTTCCTTGTATAAGAACCCAGGCTACTTTAGGCAAAGAATTATTGCCTTCCTCACCAAAGTAAGTTGCCTCAGTCTATCCTTGTGCATTTGCATCTCAAGGAGAAAGATTTCCTGTCCATGTGAGCCACATGCCAAATTCATCAGGTGGCCTAATGCAGGTGTGAGAGGACTTCAGCTCCTCAGGAACTTTACAGGCCCATATTAGGGTAGTGTTCAGTCTGTAGTTCTGTAGATGAGCAGTGTTGAAACAACATAACAATATGAGCCTTTGCAGCAATATTTCTACAAAAACTCCTGCATAGCTGAACTAGCTGACTACAGAAAAAAAACCCAGCCAAAAACCTTCTGCGGAGAGAACATTCTTTTCTAATCACCTGTATCTGATCATTTTATTTCCTGACGTATGAGGCTTGCCCCCCCAAACCAGAACATGCCTCTGTTGGTTTTATCCAAATCCTGCCAAATTTGTAGAGGATTCCCTTGTGTGATTTTTTTCTTTTTTTTTTTTTTTTCTATTTGGCACCAGTCTTGGATTTTAATGCCAGGAAATCATTCAGAAATATATTTATTAGCTTATTAAAGTGCTCTTGGAACGTATACATATGAGTAGTGGTCTCTGCATTACAGAGATAAATATTTAATTAGATACATCAAAAAAACCCAGATAAAATTGTATGTTGATTTGCACATCTCCAGTCAAACCAGGCAGCTAAAGAGGAGTTTTGCATCATCTTTAGAGTGTGTTAAAACACACCTTAATTAGGAGTAAGTACACAAAATTGAACTTGGCAGGCAGCCAAAATAGACAGTTTCTGAGAAGGCTCCTACAAACCAATTCAGCTGTAACTGTATTGGATTTTGATTTAAATTCTAGGCAGAAGAATGAATGTGCATGTATGTTGTGGGGGTTATGTGTGTTCAGGGGTGGGGAGAGGGTCAGTTCTTGAACTGCAGAAGTCATGCAAGGAGTTCTTAAGGTAAGCACGTGGGACGTGGTCCTGCTCTGCTTCTCTGCAGACTGAACAATAGAATCACTGGATTTCACAAACTACAGCATGTAGTGATGTACATTTTGGGCTTTTCATGTTAAACTTACACTCCGCAAGCAATTCACAGCTACCAGTCTGTGAATTGCTGCTAGTATTACTCTTAATCTATAGGTGGTCATATGAAGTAGTTCCTTGTTACTTGGCCAGTACAGAATTTAATTGCAGTATTCTTATAATTGTCTACACTTCAAGTTCACTCAAGTTTGACAAATCTGAAACTGTAAGATGTAACATTTTAGAAGTGAAGGTTGTAGCTGAATACAGCAAAGAGAAAATGCAAGCCAGAGGACTAAAAGATCTGAAGAAGGATGATTTTTCATAGAATAAAGCTGCTTCTGATGCCATGGGTCTCTGAAGTCACTTTTGAAGCTGCAAATGAAAGGCAGCTGAGAGCACTAGCAAACTGGATCAGGGCCAAGTGCATCTGAGTCCTGTTGATTCTAAAAGACTGGCCAATAAATGCTGCAGGGATGGTGAGCACAACAAGAACCTTGAGGGGCCAGAATGGGAGTGTGGAGGAAGGGAGCACAAGAAATGAGGTTCTTGTTCCTGCCTTGATTTTGTGTAGTGAAGGAGATGGGATAGTGACTGCTGTGGTAATTGCTGTCAGATTCTAGAAAGGAGGACTGCTCGTGGTGGAAGTGGTCCTAGTACATGTTTTTCAGAAGTCAGTTTAAATCCTCATGCTTCAATAAGATACGATTGAGCAAGTCAGGAAGGCTTATCAGTTAGCTAAGTGTTACCTAACTCAACCAGTGTTACCAATGTAAATCCAAGACAAATGTGCTAGCCTGGAGAGAGCCTAATATCACATTACTTAGCTAAATAAGAAAAAAAATTCATCAGCCACAACAATAACTAAACTGAAACATGTACAGTCCATTTACAGATGGTAACACTGTGCTTCTGTCCTGGCAGAAGCTGAAGGTTCAGTCATGAATCCAAATTTGTAGCCTGTACACACCAGTGCACATATCCTGCATGCCATGCTTGCTTGGTATAATGCTTGTAGGTGATTGCATTGTGTCTGGCTTTAGCTTTGTGTCCTGCTGTGGGATGAGTAATGCCGAGTTTCCATCCTGCTTCCAGAGACCACTGCAGTCCCTTCTCTGATCCCATTCTTACCCTGCCATTAAATGGCAATCGAGATACTGATTTCTGTTGTGGTAAGGGCCAGCAAACTACAAAGTACACATGAATAAGCCCCACCATCAGAGCGCCTGAGGAAAATTGCAAACATGTTGCTTATCCCCAGCTCAGACTCTGAAAGGCAAACTCTGCTTGCATGGGACTTTTGCTGCATCTGGCTTGGAGAGTGACACTTGCTTAGCAGTGCTCATTTTCACAAAAACATCCTCATAATGTTAGGCTTGGATATTCAGCTTTTAGCCAAGAACCTGTGGATGACACCTAATTTGTGCAGAATAGAGCAGAGAGTGTCTGTCCTCCTGTGTAAAATGGAGGTGCTGTGCACAGAAACTACAGATCCCAGTGTGCAGTGCTCCATGTCCATCCAGGCGGCCTGGCACAGGCGAAGGAAGGAGGAGGAGGTGACAGCTGGACACTTGGGCTCAGCTCCACCGCATCCCTTCTGGCCAGCCGGCCCCTCGGCACCTGGGGCTGCTGGCCGAAGACCCTCTGCTCAGGGCGTGGCGGGCAAACCTCGTGTCTCATTCCATACTGGGAGTCTGTGGGGATTAGAGAGGCACAGAGCCCATAAGTTGACTGTTTGTTGGCTGGTTTGGTAATGTTTGTAACTGATTGCAGACACCTGCAGTCCCTTTCCAAAGACAGCCCTGAAGCTAACAAAAAAAAAGAAGCGTAGTAAGCAAAGAAGGATGAGGTGGATCCCCTTTTCAGTTCCAGCCCAGATTTTGGTAACTCATATGGATGAGAGTAAACATATTTTGGTGCATATGTCAACTAGCCAGTGATAGAGTTAAAATTTGCTGTGGAGAAAAAGCATGCTATCGAGGGGAGGCCCAGGCTGGGGAGCCTCTGTGCTCCTGGCGGCAAGAGCAGCAGTTCTGGAGAGCTCCAGAGGCGCTTAATGGAAGTGCCAGGAGCAAGAACTGATTTCTTTGCAATGGCAAATGATAGCACGTGTGGAAATTATCCACAAAGTACTGAGGAGCTGCTATTTTATGGCCTGAATTGTGTTGTACAGCAGCTAAGAAGCAAATACCTAGTATCTCTGTGTCTGTGTGTGTATGTGTGTATATATATATATAAATTCAAGCTCAGCATAGACCATTTGGGATCATTTTCCATTCTGTGCTGTTGTGGGAGGAGCTGGCAGAACTTCAGCTGCATTCAAGGCTAATCCGGCAGGGCACATACCAGATGTTAGAGGAGTGCTTTGCTTGGGCTGTATGAATAGTTACAGCCTTATACAGCTTTGTAGGTTCTGTAAGGAAGACAGCAGGGTTAGTATTCAAAGGCTACTTTGTGTAAGATCAGGAGAAGAAAGTCCCCTAATTGTTTCTGCAGAGGCCAGGGTCACAGGAGTCTCTGGTCCCCCTGCAAAGTTGTGTAGCACACAAATGCACTTCAGAGATGACATTTCGGTACTCAGTTAGGGAGCACATGGTTTTAGCTAAGCTAAGTTTTTAACAGTCTATCCACAGTTTTGTGTGCACAATGCATTTGTTTTTTTGGTTTGTTTGTTTGTTTTTTAAATTTAAGTCTCGCTACTGACCTTAATAGGAAAAGTCTTTCTTGAAAAGCAGTGGTCCAAGAGCAAGCCTTTTGGAATTATATTCTTACAGAATTTTTGTGCCTTTGAACATGATACTAAGTTCTTGTGTGTATTATGACAATTCATATGTAAAGCTATCTCAGAAATGCAAAGTATTCCTGATTTTCAGTGGAAATACTGCTAAGGTATAGCAATATAGGCCATGCATGGGAACTTCATACTAAGTGACTGTTATGGTTTGCATTGTACACTAGTTAAAGCTCATGATCAGCTAGGCAGTTAAAACCGAGAGAGATTGTATATCTAAGCTAGAATTTTGTCATTTCAGTTATGGGTATTATGATCAGATTTCATTAATATCAACAACTAATTTTATCCTTTTCTTGCTGTATTCAGTTTTCCATGCACAAGAGAACTGTAGTATTTCTAGACAGAACTGACTCTGACTACACAATATGTAGGGAAATAGACTAAGGAAATGGAAAGTACTTTCTATGGTATTATAAATATGGTAAGTTTATAATAACAGGAATAAAACATTTTCCACCAGGAGAAGGAATTGATCACAGAAGTTTTCTGAGTAAATTGCAAAAGAAAGGGTTTTTTAAAGACACAAGGAACAAATTAAATGTATTTTTTTCGTTTTGAAAAATGCTCACATATTTTCTTTCAGTATTGTTTTCAGATTTTTTTTTTTTGGTAGGGATTTTCTTTCATTAAATGTTTAAATCCAGAAATAGAAGCTGTTCAGTTTAGAAGTATATGTTGTATGTCAGAAAAGTGATGTGCTACTGCAACATCAATATGATAGTTTATTGTGCTTACAAAAGAATATAGATACACCTTTCAGCAATATAGTGCCACACTGAAGTAGGTGCAGTACATGCATACATCTAAGCTGATACTTATGTTTTACATGCATATATCTAAGATGATATCTGTGTTTTACGTGCACACATCTCAGCTGATACCTATGTTTTACATGCATACATCTAGGCTGATATCTGTGTTTTACATGCATACATCTAGGCTGATATCTATGTTTTACATGCATATATCTAGGCTGATATCTATGTTTTACATACATACATCTCAGTTGATATCTATGTTTAAAGGTACACATGCTTTCTTTTTTTTCCCCCCTCTGCAGATCAAGTTTTTCCTCCCTCGTGCAACATTAAAAAGAATTTTCTCTCTTTAAATTACCTTGCGGGATACCTACAGCCAAAACCAGCAGAGGGGTGCCTTATGTCTAACTTAATCCAAGACAGAGAAATTCATATAATTGAACTAAGCACTCCAAATTCCAATCCTAACAGGTAAAGTATCATCTGAATACACTAAAAATGTTTGAAATCATAACTAAAGATTTCACCTATTGAAGATCAACTGAAAGCAGCCATTTCATAGTTAAAGGAAAAGCTTGGACTTCAGCACTTTGCCTTAAATAGAAATTAGTTCTTCAGTGTGTAATGATTTTGGATTCTGCTTCATAATCACAGGATTTTTCTGGACAAGACTGCAAAGTACAGTTTGTATGGGCTATATCCTGCCCTTCTTCTTGCTCAATGAGATTTTTTCAAGAATAACGTGAATAAGGGAATATCAGTAAGGGCAACATCTGACAGAGTGGGTTTAAGTTTAGACCGCTGTATGAGAAGGAGAGAGGTTGAAAGTAATCTTGACCTGTCACTGGTAGAGATGACTGGCAGCAAAGCATAGGGCAGTGACTCCCAAGCAGTGGTCCAGAGGTCACAAGTGATCTGTGGTCTGTGGTAATTGTTCCACAGTTGGTGTGAAGATTCATGACAGTATTTTCTGTCAAGTTTTCTGTTGAGTTTAAGGGAAAGTTTGATAATTGCAAGAAATGTTAAGGGTTGACAATGGTCGACTGACCAAAAGAGTTTTAACTAGTGGTTAGAAAAAATAACTCTCTCTACACATTATGAGGATCATCTAAATTGTCAAAGATACCTTTGGGAGGTAACACATTTAAAACATTTGCCCTTTGCCAGTCTTTCATAGTTCTTAGTGGGAGAACGTGAATGGGGTTTGCTTCAGATAGTAATACCTGGAAAAGCTCTTCCTAAGTGCTGAATATGGTTGCTAGATCAGAAATTTGCTGTGAAACGTAGATGGTTACAATTTCATCAAAGAAAAGGTAGCATTAAAATCCTGTCTGCTTACTGCTGACACCAGATATCCAGCACTGTCCATCCATGCTTCTCAGGCGGTTACACATGAGCACGTCCTATCCCTAATGAGAAAATCACACAGGCAGGGGGAGGTGGGAGGAGGGGTCTGTGTAAAAAGGATAATAGAGAACTGATCTTTAGCATCAACATCATTCTAAGTACTTTGTGGTGTTATGCAATGACAGCCTGGATTCCAAGCCCACTGGGCCTTTGGCTTTGGATGATAATACAATACGAATTTGTTTTTCAGATGATAACACTGCAAAATGTTTAAATATTTTGTTATTAAAAGTAAAAAAAGTAATAAGTTGCTTTGTTCTTAGTTTTATGTGTTATCCACAGCTACCTTTACAGAGTTTAAATCCTCAAAGAAACATACAGAAGCTGAGGTGGGTGTGTGTGTAAAACTGCAGGAGGTGAAACAAAGCCCCCAAAATACATCGAGTCTCAGAGCTGATTATTAGTCGGAACCTGTTACTTGGGGATGAGCACGTTCTTGTGATGTATAGCCCCATAAGATGGTCTGGAAGTATAGGTTGAATTGATATTTGGTATGACAAGATGTTATTGATGGGTACAAACCCATTTGCTCTGCCCATTTGCTTATTTTACTGAGGTCTTGAAAAGCTGGATAGTGTTCATCTCTTTTCCAGCAAGCAGTAGGCTGGACATCTGGGTTTTTTAGTTTTTAGAGTAAGTATATATCCAGAAGTATTGGAAACTGAATACACTGCTTAATTCCTCAACACACACAAGATCTTAAGCAAAGTAATTTCCACAGTTTAACTGCCTAAGCAGAGACATCCCCCAATACAGTATTTGTGGTTTGGTTTGGGTTTGGGTTTTTTTGTGTGTGTGTTTTTGTTAACCTGCCTAATTTGTCTTTTTGCTTTTTTTAAGGTACTATTTTGAGTTTTAATACAGTTGTAGCCAGAGGAAACTGAAACAGCTATATTTAGGCACTGTCACGGGAAAATAAGAAAACAGTGTCTATTTTATATAATAACCTGCTAGTCATGTAACTTCCCTGCTCTAAATAATAGCTGAAATGAATAACACACTTCTTGTAAATAAGAGACAAAAATATTATTTGTCTAAAAAGTACTTGTTTCTATTGTTATGCAAAATCACTTAAGCGTATGTGGAATAACAATCTGTTTTGCACATGTTGTGTTGCCTGGGATAATATCCAGCATTTTAATCAGCTGGCCAGACAGTGGAAACATGATGGATTGGAAGAAGGTTGATAGCTGAAAATTGCTGGCATTCTGTTCTAACTTTCTATTTTCCACATGCAGTGCTCTCCAGGTGGATATAATCGTTGACATTAAACCATCTCAACCAGGCGCCAGACTTGTCAGAGATGTCGTACTTATCCTCAAGTGTAGAAAGTCTGTCAATTGGGTTATCAAGTCTCATGATGTCCAGGGAAAGCTGGAAGTGATTGTAAGTTAAGGCACCTTTATTTTTTTGAGAGATATTATACTGCAACAGTATAGAATCTATTTAAATGTGATATAGTTCTAGACCATATTGATTTATGAATGGTTTCTCTTAATTGCTTTTTTTAATTATTACTGCGTGTCAAAGAGGAAATACAGAAACTGTTTTTTCTCATTAGGTTTTAATATATGGGCCACAAAATAGAGGAACATGTCTCAGAAACCAGGTAGTTAGTGCAAGCATTTAGGGTCTATGTCTTTTCAACTTCTGTTGAAGTGCCCTAAACAGAAAGTTGCATGTTCATGTCCCTTTTTGCTAATTTGGTGAGTGGATCCACAGATTGATCTCAGAAGTTGGAACAATGCCTGTGAGTGCAGAATGGATAATTCTGGATATGCGGCACACACCCACATCCCTTTAGAAGTGGAAACTTTTTTACTTCTCCTGCCTGTATTCGAAGTAGTATCTATCCCTATTCCCTGCCAGTACTTCTATCCCCAGAAAATTATTCGTCAAATTGACCTCATCTCTCCTCAGAGTGCAAATAATAAAATAAAGTTCAAACCACGATCTCTAAAGCTAAACTTCCAGAATTACTGGAGATGCTGGTTCACATTGATTTTTTGGTACAGGCTTTGTGGCTCAGCATAATTTCTATTAAGAAAATGTGTTTTCCCTTGCTCTGAAATAAATATAATTGGACAGATCGTGCAGCCAATAAATGTGTGGCCTATTTGTGTCCTAAATGATCAATTAAGAGCATATTGTACAGCTGAGCTGAATCTTTGCTCAGGACCACCCAGTGGCCCCCTGATTAGTAGTTTCGTAGTAATTCAGTTATGTTTTCAAACTCCAGCTCGGTATTTTTGGGAATTTTACTTTGCTTAGTAGCTTTCTACTTTTGATGTGTGCAAGGGCTGTTCTGATACAATCCAAAGGCTGATTGATCTAAATCGCCTAAAAGCACAGATTGGTATGCAGGATCTCATGCTCTGTTTTGAGAGTGAAGGAAATAATAGGAAAAAAATTTTGTGTTGTTCAGAAAATTGAATGGGAAAATTATCTAGGGTGGATGATGAAATTCCCTTTTCATCTCTGACATGTATTTATCTTACAGACAGGAAAGGGTGTTTGGGTCATTCTGTAGGTCCTAAATAGTCAGTCTTTAAAGAGGAAGGTCAAGGTTAGTTGCTGAGTATTGCTGCTCTTGTAAGCAGAAGGGCAAAAAAAGATGCTTGACTTGAAAGTTCTATTCTGGGTTATTACATAAAATTCACCACTGTACATTTAGGCCTATATGGGTCTACTTTCACAGGATAGAGGATTGTGCTTTAGTTCACTCTGTACTTGGAGATAACTCAAGTACTAGATTTCATGTCCATGAAGCTATCACTTTATGGAGGATCAATTTTCAGGGAGAAGATTTCTACAGGATTTTAAGATTTCTAAAATGCTGTAGTTGAATATAGAAAAACAAAGCTGTTATTTTTTTTTTAAATTTTTCTTTATTAATTATTGGAGATATAAGTAAAAACTATAATTAAAAATTTCTTCTGTCATGAGTGGCAGATTAACAAAGAGAGAAAGTAATGCAAAAAATATATATGGAAATTTCAGTATATAAAAGACTTTGTATTTATGTTAGGATTTGTAACTCTTTCCGCTTTACTGCTTTATTTATATAGATGCTTCATTTTCTGCATATATGTTTGTTCTCCTTTATTTAGAGGGGGTATGGGGGAACTAAACTCCTCCATGCCATTAAAAAGCCTGCATATCCAGTGTTTAGGATCTCTTTGTATCTCTATTAAGCTGAAGGCCGTTCCAAGCCCAAATTTAGACAATGCATAAAAACATTACTAAGCAATTAGGTAATGTTTCACAATGTTCTTTTTATTAGTTGAAGCAGTTCCATGCACTTCAATTTTCCTAACTTCTTGCCCTCAGTAAGAATGAGAATTGTCTTGAGGGGATTGGCAAACTGAGAGGGAAAGGTTAGTGCTAAGCTGCCTCAAACACAGGACTGTGAGTTATTGAGGTCTAAGTTCACAGACAAAAAATGAAAAAGATGTTGTAGGTCATGTAGCTCATCTCCCAGCTCGCTGTGTTTCTTGAAACTCTGAAAGAGGATGTATATAAACCCAGGTAAAAGAGGAATAATTTAGGTAAAGTAATTGCACATGATGTATGTGCAGTGCTTTCCTCCCAGGCTGAGTTTAACTCCTGTGTGTAGTCTATCCTTAAAGCAGCCCCCATTCAGTGCTTTGTGGTTCTGTGCTGGTAGGCTGCTTTCAGGTTCACGTTGCTTCCTTTGGATTCGGTGTCCCTTTGGAAAGCTGGGAATTGCACAGTGAAGTTGCAGAAAAAATATTAGTGTGTTGAGAGACGAAGAGTGAGAGATGGGAAATGCACAGAACCCTGTGAGGGTTTTGAAACCTTGGAGGGACTGTTCTTTGCATGAGAGCAACTGCCCACAGCTTTCAGAAATGGCCTCTCTCTATCCTGAGAGGGTTAGTGGGGGCTCTGATTGCCTGGTTTCAAACACGGTGGGAAAGTGTTGGGAGGGCAGGCAAGTGAAGGAAGGCCTATTCCTGCAAGCCCTTGTTCTCGGTTTTGTTTCACTGAGGCAATGCAGGATTGTTCGTTTACAGGCTTGGTGAGGAGTGGAGCGGTATAAACAAGCCCTGAAAGTGCTTGGGTGCCAGCTGGGACAGTAAAATTCTGGGCTAATATTTGTTCAGCTGTCTCCTCCTGACAAAAAAGGAAAGGAAAGCTGAGAGAGAGATGCAGAAAAGTTGAGGTAGCATAATAATTCCAACAGTCAAAGCTGTGGTAATATGAAAATGTGTGATCAGTCTTGTCCAGATTTGCATCCGTTGAAGATTAAAGATCAGTTGATCCAAACCAGTAGTGAGGCACTAAAATTAGGATACCTCTTGCTCCATTTTTATTTCTGACTTTCAATGGCATTTGCTGTCATTGATAACTGTACTTGTAACAGTATCCTCAGATCAGACACTTCACACCTAAAATTATTGTGAAGCTGCAAATGTTTAAAGGCTGTAGAACTGGGTCTCTAGGAAGAAATGAGGGAGGCAGCTGAAGGTGAACTATGTGATTCCACCAGAACTCTCTACATGCTTTATTCAACAATTTGTTCAGAAGTCGTTTTTGATGTCAGGTGGAGAAATGAACCTTGTCCATATGACCACTATCTAAAAGAAATCTCAACAGTCAATCTTGTGATGTTCTAGAGTAAAAGACATGTAAGATTCAAGGAAAACCAATGGGGATGAAAAAAAAATGCAGCCTATATGATAGAGAAGATAATTGAGCATGGAAATGAAAATGTTGGTGGAACATTTCATGGTATCAGCTGCATAAGAAAGTGGAATTCAATCACATTGAAAAGTGTTGTCATCATGCCTTTCCATCAGCATCTATGTTTAACTTGTTCTGTACCATGGATGTGATTGTTATAGGGATAATAGTAATGCTGTGAGTGTAAAAATAAATATACGTGTATTTAGCTTTGTTTGAATACATTAAAGATGCCAAGCACTTAAATGCAAGTTCAAGTGTAATACCAGATAATATTTTCTAACTGCCCCTCTAACCGTGAGAGACACTTGTTACATTCCTTTGACTTGCCTATTTGGACAAGAAAATTTGAAAGTTAGCAAAGCATTTACCAGAAAATGGAAACTAGCTGATGCTGTGACTCATCTGTATTCCATGACGAACTTTTTTAGGCATTATTTTTAATTATTTAATAATTAGAAAAATGAACCTTGTAAATGCACTTATGAGTTTGCTGTATCAATTTACTTGTATAAAGCTTGTTACTTCAATCTTAAATTTTTATGTGTGCAGAAAGTATTTTATTACTGTTTTTGAAGTAGTCTGGCCATGCATAAATGCGCATGCTCGCACACACTGCTCTATTAAGCATTTATTTCAATCCTGTTTAACATAATCAACAATTTACAGGAGACACACAGCATTTCTAGGATGAAGCTCATTCAGACACAGTGTGTTCTTGGTGCCAGCTGACTTTAAAGCATTAGCTGGTATCGGCTCTACTTCCTGAGCATGCTGTTTTGCCTTTTTCAGTAATGCTCCTTTGAACAAAGATTTTCGCTTATACCGCTGAAGTAATGCTCTCATCAAAGAAATCAAGGAGACATTTCAAAAATCAGGTGTCATTTTTAGTTCACCTAACCTCAGAAGTAATTTCAACTCAGGTTTGAAAAAAGTATGGCATTATACAAATGACTGTAAATATGTCTTTGTCTTGTTTCAGGATTAACAGTTTCTGACTACCTTGATTTATTGCACTGCAGGCAGAGGCTGGGAGAAAGGGGGAACCTTTTCTTCATGTGTGTAGCAGTTGGTGTAGCATAAGGTGGCAGGGTTTGGTTCATTTCCCAGGTGTTGTCCATTTGCTGTTATTTAGTAGAGTAAAAACAGAATAAGAAAACAGGTTCAAGCAGTGTCACTATTCCATTTTAAGTATCCTTAAATAGTAATCATGAACCAAGTTTTTTTTTATTTTCAGACATCAAATAGTATTGGGTTTGGAAAGGAAACAGAACGATCCATGACAATGAGTAAATCAGTAATACCTGATATTCCCTCATCACATGAGAGTTTGATCAAGTGGGCTTATGAGCATAACTATAGTCCAGTTACTTCCTACACAAAAGCCCCTGTTGCTAACAGATTTCATCTGCAACTTGAAGATACAGGTAAGCTTGAAGATGAACTTTCAGCATATAGAAAAAAATGTATCTTGTATTTCTGGGAATACAATTACTTAAAAGGTGGTTTCTCACTTTTGAAGCTTTATTTTTGGGTGTTGCACTGCTTTTATTGCTCATCATCAAGAATGCTAGTAATATTGATGAATGATGACTTTTCGACTAGAAAATCCAGCAAGTTGTGTTACTTCCTGAATGTTGGTGGAATGAAATGTTCATAGTTTATCCAATGCACAAGACTTTATAGCTGACCATGTTCAGTGTTCACTGAAATGGACTTCAGCAACTGGATGTCTTGTTAGTTTATAAATTCAGCTTTGATTTTTTTTTTATGTGTTTTTTTTTTCTCAAAAGTATGAGCATAGTGTTTTCTTGAGACAATTAAATAAACATTTAAATTGTTTACAAGCATGACTGGCTTAGCAAAAAAGTCTGAGCAGATAATAAATACAACCATTAAAAAAAAAGTTATTTGGCCAGTCTTGCTGATGTAAAGATATCTGGGTCCATTGAAGTTAGCAGAGTTGCATCTGTTTTTTCTCATTAATTCTGAGTTTCAACCAATAAAACTATTGTTTTACCATTTTGATAAACCTTATATTCACATTAATTTTATCAGTTGCACTCTCTTGGGTTACAGATAATTATCTGCTTGGGCCAGATGTTGAGGTTCCTGTCCTGAGCACTCACATTTGTAAGGAGATAGTTTTCTCATTTACTCACTATAAAGTTAACTCTCATTTAGCTTCACATTTGTTATGTAAGTAGTTTCACAACAGTAGAGTGAACGAATTTGTGATGGGTCATATAATGGAATAATTTTACCCAATGATTTGCAGTTAGGCTATTTCAGCAGCACTAAAGTAGTATATTCAATGAATGAGATGTTTCTTTTACTGCTGCTGTTCTTTTGCATATATTGGGTCCACTCCTCAAAGTTTATTTTCAGCTCTTAGTAAAGGAGGTTCTTAACAGAAACTAAATATACCAAGATTAGATGCCTCAGTAACACCTAAACCTTTAGCTGGAGGAGTTGTGGCTAGTTACATGAAAAGTACAAAGATGCTGCTTTGGATATCCTTCTGGAGCTTCCTTTCTGGATTTTTTTTTAATTAAAATTGTTAGTTGTGGATACTCTTTAGGAAAGGTATCTAATAAATTAATGTGGGATTTTTTTGTCTTTTATTTATTTATTTATTTATTTATTTATTTTACAATTTTTAGAAGAGATGAATGATGAAGAAGACCATTCCCTTCCTCCAGAGCTGACAGAATTGCTGGGTGCTAACCCACTGCCTGCTCCAAAGAATCCAGCATTAAGTGATGGCCTGACTTTTCCATTTCACATTAACAGAGGAAGACATGATACAGTGGGAGAAGAAATCTTCCCAGCCAGGCATTCAGTAGATACACTAATAAATCATGACTTTGGACATTCCCTCTCAAAACATAAAGAACCAGAAGAGGTTCAGGGTAGCGCTGATGTGGCCCTGTCAATAAAATGTGATGACAAAGTCATGACAGTTGCTGTAGAAAAAGACTCTCTGCAGGTTGGTATACTATCATATTCTCAAAATTGTGGGTAGACTTTTGGGGGGCAGACCATTTGTTTTGGGGGTTTTTTTTGGCTTTTGATTGAAAAAAAACCCAAAACATTCTAAGATCTAAAGCCATCACCACCCAACCGCCCCAAAAAATAGTTTTGTGAGGAAACTATACTGTAGGTATTCTTTTCCATAACTCAGAATCATGTTTCCTTTCCACAACAACCCAATGGTTTTAGAGAGATTTTTTTATTAAGCTTTGCAGGGTTGGTTCTGTCAAAAAATTTGTGTGCTTAACCACACACTGTTTTTAATTTCCAAAGTACAAAGAAGCTGCTTTTGATAGCAATGTGAGACCTAAATAGATCTGTCTTTACCATCTACCAGCTGACAGGTCACTTGTGTCCTTTTATATTGTGGAAAAGAGCCTGATACAGGCAGCATTTTTACATAATTTCAAACCAGAGTCAGCATTATTAATCAGCAGATTAATAATGAACCTGTTGTTTTCTTTGTTCCATGTTACATTTATTCCCTGTCTGTCATGGGTAACAACATTTTGAGGGTGACCTTCCCTGAATGTCAGTACAATGAACTTCACTTCCTCCTCTGAGCAGTCATGAACAGTATTCTGAACTGCACTTTAAGCAAGAGCTGAACACAATTGTGTTTCAGCCACTTACAAAGCGCCTTTGTTTCAGGCCAGTGGCTACGCACGGACAGAGCTCTCGCTGCTGGATCACTCTTGCAAAGCCAGGATGAATGGGACCCATTTCATTTTGGAGTCAGCACTGAACAAATGCGGCACTCGCACAGCATATATCTTGAACAAGATTGTTTATTTTAACTCTGTGAGTATTTTACAAAGAGGATCCACCTTCTGCACTGCACATCACAGAAGTACAAGGAAGCTGTTGTAGTTAGCTTCAGTCTTAGCAAAAAGGAGGTGTCCTGTTCTTTTCCCATCTAACTCAAACCTGCTTGCAGCCACAGTCCCTGTATTCAAGCAGGTATGAAGGCTGCATATTCAGTGTGCTCCTGTGGTCAGATAGTATCCTGAAGGAAAAAGGAAGAGTTGGAGTTAAATACTTTTTACTACACTGCATGGCTGCCCGTTGGGGACTATCTGTACCAATCTCAGAGAAGTGGCACCAGCTTTCCCTGTGCAGCTTTAATGCATCCATGCATAAGCAGTACTACATTCTCTAAAGAGGAATGGAAATGAGGTTTGGGATTGTACAAAGCAGTACCATCTAATTTGAATGCTGAATTAAGTGACAATTTTTTTCTTCTAAAATTGTGTGTGGAAAAGGCTTTTAAAATATGAGGAAAATACAGTACTTAGTTAAGCATGCTTCTCTCTTAAAATTTGTGTTTATATTTTCTATCTGTTGATATACATGATGAAGGGGCTCTTGTGTACTTGCATATGAGCACAGTTAGGTTGTAAGCAACTGCTTCCAGACCAGCTCATCTTAGGAACCTGAGTACAGTGCAGCTAATCTGGGTTGGAAAGTAATGACACATTGCTCTTGCTGAGCTTTCTAGTACATAGAAGTAACCTCGGCAAATGATGGAAAGCTTGTGGTCTAGCCCAAATACCGCTAAGGCAATCTGATCTGACCTTGCCTGGTTAAAACCATTCTGTAGTGGTGAGGTGGTAGCATCTAACTTTAGAAACAGTCCCAAACCAAGACTGTGGATAGAATTATCAGCAAACTACAGAGCAGCACGTGTCTGGAGCTAAATACTATCATTGTCCCTATATTCTGTTATGGTCCAAACTAAAATGGCCATTTACCTCCTCTCTTTTCTCTATCATGAATTTATTCGTTTTGGCTATGCACTTGAACTCCAAATCACATATGGTATTTTTTAGAATTTGGGAGCATTTCTCCTAAAAAATAAACACCCTGCAGTGGAGTGTCAAAGGGTGTGTATGTGTCACTTTTTAGCAGTTGCTCTATGCCCAAGAAAACAAAGTTGAGGTCCTGGAAGGGAGCGAACTAACTCAGTAGCTACATGGCATACTGAAGCAGAGTGCAGAACACTGGAAAACAAAACTAGGAATGTGCAGGTGAAGTAATGGAGAAGTGTGCAAAGGATTGAAGAAAAAATAAAAGTGGTCAGAATTCGGTACAAATTTGGTGAAAAACAACTGAAAAATGAAGAAGGGACATAATGTTTTTGGGTGTACATCTCTGGAAAAAAAAATGCAAGTCACAGAGCAGAAAATCCTTTAATGACCCTAACACTTTTAGTGATTTTTCCTGAGTGCATTAAGGAAAACTGTAAGTTGCAAAAAATCACTATAGAAAGCCATTTCTTTTTTCAATGTTGGTTATAGAAAAACCTGAAATAGAACAAAAATGCTAGGCTGCTCATTCAGACACCAACACCCAGTCTGGTGTCTTTGCTGGCTCTGAATTTTGGAAAAAAACCCTAAGGAGCATTCTCTAAATATAAGCTGCATATCCTACATGCTCAGCACAAGGCTGTTGAAGGCATGCTTTCACTCTCTGCTTAGCTGGTGCTCTTCTTTTGGCCTTTACATTTTTCTGAAGAGAGTAGAAAATAACCATGAGAGTGTTCAGTTATCACCTAATCTAATTTGCTTACAATCCCTTTTGTGCAGATTGTCATTCAGCTGTCATCACCAGCTGAAGGCAGTGGCTCTGATGATGATGACATGGAGTCGGGTGATAATGGATTTCCAGGGGATGCTGATGAAGGAGATGTTGCTTTCTCAAACTGGCCTGAAATAGTGGTATGTTACTGTCGGTTTGCATCTAACAGTAAAGAAATGCCTATTGTAGTAGGCATTCCACATAAATTGCATTAATTGTATAGGAATTAATTTGTCTTTTAACACATTTCTTGTTACTACTGTTTCTTGTGTCCCTGTTGGAGATTTGCCCTAAGTAGATGGAATGTGGGTGGGCCTGTATTGTACACACCGAATTTGTCCTTAGCCAGCTACTACTCCTGACTCAGGATGTTACTGTATTGTTTTTAATTCCAGTTTAATTGCACACTGCACCAGCCAGAGGATGACAGAGGCATATCCTGGTCTCCTGAACCACACGTCACCAATGTCACCTTCAACATGGAGCTGTACAAAACAGATTTGTTCCGTGCTCCCTCCCAAGGACTCTTCTCTGTTGCCGAGAATGGGCCAATATATGTAGAGGTAACAAATGGGGAAAGGCTTTCAAACTAACAGAAGCATTTTGCAAGGCCATGCAACTGAGCCAGATCTGTTCTTGTCCATTTAAGGGTTTTGGGCAGTTGGTTTAGGCAGACAAGTAGGTGCTGTGGTGGCTGCAAAGAACAGAAACTGTCGGGTAAGAAGTAGGACAGTGTTTTGGTAAAAAACAAAGGATTCTAGCAAAAGGGATGAATTTTACTTACAAGGTAAATAGGTGATTCTTGCCAAATCTGCTTTTCTATGCAGAACTTGAAGGTGCCTCTGGGCTCTTGCTCTGAACTGGCATGTCCCAATGAAGACTTCAGGGTTCATTTTATTTGGTAATATTTCTGAATCCTATCTGAAAGACGTAGGCATGCAAAAAATGATTGTAAGTGTGTCTTTCATATGCTGGTGTTCTCAGGTTGCACTGTTAATATAGATTCTAGTCTCTCTCCAATCTGCTTAAAAACATCAGTTACGATCCTTTTGAATGCTACCACACAAGATATCTGCCAGATTTAGATAAGTAAAACTAAAGTAAAATTAACAGCCAGATACCTTTGACTTCAGGTGTGTTAATGTGCGTATGATAATATTTCCACGTTGCTGAGTTGATTATGAAATCTGGAGAATTTCAAGCCAGTACAGTCAGTATTTTTAGATTTAGCCATGTGAACAGAATTTTGGATCTTTCAGATAGTAGGCATTAATAAATACAACTTTGACAATGAGGAAGTATCACTAGTTCATAGATGAATAAAATACAAAGTGTGACCTATGGGCTTGTAAAACCAGGATAAAGATTGTGTTGACTGAAGTAGTTCTGTGCCATGTTTCTCCTGCCCAAGGTAGTTCCTCTTTGTGAGCCCGTATTGCACATGATAAGCACAGTGACCCATCTGACATTGGTGCAGTTTTCTTCATGATTCCAGTGTGTTGTGTCTATTCTTTGTTCTCTACCCAGTGAGAAGAGCTTAAGACAGTTGAAACAAAAAGAAAGTATGTCACACTCAGTTAAGAATATGTTTATAAAAGACACTTCTTTTTTTTCCATTTGGATCAAACCGTCTGCTTCCTTCAGTGATCTGAGATAAATCCCCCTGGCTTAGAGCCCTCAGGATTTGTCTGGTTCTGGAGCTGTTTATTCAGACAGATGTTCTGATTGCTTCATCACCTGTCCTGGCAGAAGTCTTTTTTTTCTGTTTTTCCTTCTTGCACATTGAAAAACATATCAGTCTTGAACTTCTGCGACTCCCTTTTTTTAGCTGACACAGATAATTATTTTTTTCCTTTTTTGTTTCTATTTTGCAGTTGTTATTAAGACATATATTTGGGGGGCTGATAAATAGGTCATAACCAGTAAGAACTCTGTATCTCTCTTTTCTTTGCCTGCTAAAGATTTGTTTTTTGTATTTGAATCTTTTGGGGTTTTTTTTCTTCTCAGCTGTCATTTTCTCACCTTCCTCCTGTAGTTCTTTTCCTTCCTTGAGATATCATTCATCCTTTTATTGAGTGAACTGTAGCATGTCTGTCCTTCCCATAATCCCTTTTTTTTAACTAGTTTACACCATCAGCTTGTTTCCTGTCAGTATTTGTGGCTGACTTTCGTTTATCCATCTTTATTTCTGTTCTTTTTAGAAGATGGTCTTTCTTTCTTAGATGCTTCAGCACATCCCTTCATCTCTAGTTTGATTGCTGCTCACATAAGGGAGAGAAGAAATGAGAAATGCCTTTATTCACTGGAAAACTCAGAGCATTCAAAAATTGCTGCATAAACCACAGAGTTTGGCAAGCTCTTCCTTAAAGATACATGAGGCACATATGGATTAAGTACACAGATAAGGCACATTTCTTCTAAAAACAAAATAGTTCTTGTGGAACTGTTTCATTGGGTGGTTTTAATGGTTAGATACAATGCTTCTGTTGTTTATTAAAAGAAACATGCCTCATTTGTTACAAATTCCATCTTTTTTTCTTCTAATTATTCTGTAGCATTTGTTGTCTGCATTCCAGTCCAGCTGAGCAACATGAGGGTCTTGCAAATTTGCAGCCTTAATTATTTTTCATAAAAGAATATGAGTTTCAAACTCACAATAAACTAAAAGGATCCTTTCACAAGAGATTGTGGCTTTTTAGGAGGCTCCCTCACCCCCCTGCCCCAGTCCAGGAATGCCACCCACATGTGAGCCCATGACCTCCTCTCTGCGTTTGCATTCCTGTCATGGCTGGGGGTGGGTTCTCTGTTATGGCTGTTGCTTTTGTATTTTTCCTTTTTCATTATAGTTTCAAACAGATACAAAGGCATGGAATTAGTGATTGACTTCTCTCCAGCTCTGTTATAGCCTGTGTGTCTAAGGGAAGCAGAGCCATTTCAGGTGGCAATTGCAGTCATGAACTGTGTGTCTCATCTGGGCTGGGTTTTTCATCTGCTTTCAAAAAGATAAGGGATTGCTGTATTTATGCACGGTTATGCTATTAAACAGCTGCTGATTTTGAAACCGCAGTTTTTCTGTCTCGCAGTTTGACAGTCTACTCTTAACATTTAGCCTTCAAAATAGTTCCGATTGGAAATGACATTGGAAAACTGCTTTAAAAATTGTTGCAAATATTAATGAAATGTGAACTAAAAATGTCATTTCTGAGATCTTACTGTCTCTTTCTTTTTAATGCAGGTGTCTGTGACTAAAGCTGACAGATCCTTGGGCTTTGCCATTCAAACATGCTTTGTTTCCCCATTTTCAAATCCAGATAGAATGTCTGACTATACCATTATAGAAAACATTTGTCCTAAAGATGAATCTGTTAAATTCTACAGTATTGAGAAGGTGAACTTTCCAATACCACATGCACAGAAGGACAAAAAAAGATTTAGCTTTGTGTTTAAACCAATGTTCAACATCTCACTGCTGTTTCTTCACTGCGAGTTGACTTTGTGTACAAATAAAGACAAAGATACTCAAGCACTGCCAAAGGTTAGTAATTTATTAAACTTATGATTTAGATGAAAGTAAGGTATTTTTCTCATCTGACCTCTGAAGTGAATAAACAGTTTTCTATGAAATTGATGTAATGAACATGATATCTCTAGGCTCAGCATTTTAATAGCAAAGAGTTATTATAGTATGCATTCTGACTATATAATTTACAGTTTCTGTTTAAATTTCATTAGTTGGTTACAAATATAAAATTGCCTTTTATTACACAAGTGGTTCAGGTTGATCTTTGCTGTCTGTATCGACTCCATATCCAAAGCATAAACAATGTTAGCTTTAATTTCCAAAGACTTGCATCATATCAGATAATTTTGTAATCTTATTGCTGAAAAAGAGAATTGCCAAATTTTACTTTATAACTAATGGAATTATCTATAAATTAGTTGTAAAAGAATGTGTTCCAAGAATTTGGAATTTATTTTTGATTTGGGTCTTATGCACATTCCACTTAAAAAGTATTTTTTAGAGATGGTTTGTCATTGTTTATCAGCATGTGTTGGTGACTACAGTTTTGGCTACCACATGTTTAGAAAACAAATTTATCCTCAAATAAAATAATTACTACTGTTTAATTGTAACAGTCTCATAAAAGTTAAGGAATCCATAACGAAGGCAAAGATTGCATCCTGAAACACAGCTAAGAATTACTTTTGCCAGTACATTACATGAGGATTGTTTGGAGGTTCTCATTTTTGGTAAATCATATAGGATAAAACTGGTTATGAGGCAGTTGTGCAACTGGCACAGCTGGTGTGGCAGACAGGTGACTCCATGACCTCACACACTGTCTTTGCACTTGCAGTGCATTCCTCCTGATGAAGCTTGCACCTCTCTCAATGTGGATATGATCTTAGCCATGATGCACAACAAGAAAACCTTCACCAAGCCGCTTGTAATAACACATGAAGGAAAACATGAAGGTAGGAAAATGAGCTTAAACTGTTTAATAAACCTGTATATATTATATTGTGTGACATACAGCTGCTTGAAATGGAGTGCACCAAGTATGTGGCATTGTGTAATCTTGTGGTGATTCTGTGTCTGTAAGATGTTACTTGTTTAGACATTCCCTTGCAGCAGTCACTGTGGCAGTTCATTGCTGTGTTCTTAACGTATTGATCTCTGGACATGTGGTTTTGCCAGGCATAGAGAAAGGAGCACTCTACTGCAAAATAATACGGGGTTTGGCACTATGAATGTAGCAGTATCTCTTGCAGCAACTTCTTGTTGCCCAGAGATCAAAGATAGTACTTTGCTTCCTGCTTTATCCTTTATTTATTGTGCTTGTGAATATAAATTTAGGCATAATAACAGTGCAGTTACAAAGTATTGAGGATACTAAAGCCTGGTAAGTTTGTAAAGCAAAGAGGTGGCCACTGGAGACTCATTAGACAGTTAAACTATTAAGAGCAAAAGATGAGATGCACAAAGATGCTCCACTTTGATGGAACTTGCTTGGTTATATAATCTTTAGTGAAAGAAAATGAGTGTAGTAACTGGTTGAAGGATTTGGAGAGGCTGAAGTACATTATGAGCATAATGAGACTATATTCTAGTTTAAGAATATGGCCTGGGAATGATGGAAAGTAAGAATAGTTTTCACAGTTTCATTTAATTGAAAACATCAGCATCAGTCATGTTTCAATACACTCATTGAAAATATTTGTACATTATCTCTTCTGTTTGTATTACCATGGTAGTTTAATAAGAATCTTAAGTGGCTTCATGTACACATCAAAGTATTCCAATAGTGTCCAAAGACTGTTGGCCTTTGGAATGCTTTTTGGAGAGCATCAAAAGGATGGGGATCAGAAATCCTTTAATCTCCATTGTACAGTGCATGCTTTTTAGTCTTCCAACAATTTAAAGTACCATACAGCATTGCTAGGGGACATAAGCAACAATGGTTTCTGTCTTAACTCTTCAAGTCAGCTCATTATTTAGTTTTGGAATGTTTTTTACAAATTTATTAATACAGATCAAATCCACTATGAATTAAAGGCGACTATTTGATCTGTCACTGTGCTACAATTAAAACTGTGCTTTGGGCCTGATTCTGTGCTTTCTTTTTGCTCAGCTCATTTTATTTCAGTGGGTTTTCAATTGGGAATGAACTGCAACTGAAATTCAGCTTTCAATAAACAGACTGGTTCTCTCAGCTCTCTTGCCCTTGTGATGTGTGGAGCATTGTGCGCAGTTCCCATCTTGGGTTCCACTCAGAATGTTGTCTTTGTCAGAGGCACAAGGTCTTAGTGTGCAAAGATGAGCTAAATTTATAAAGATTAGTTACAAGACAGCAGTGTGATAGAGTATTTTGTTGCATTGTGGGTGATTTACTCTAATTGTGGGATGTTTGGTGGAAATCTCCCCAGCACATCCCAGCTTTCAGATGTAATACAGAGTGGCACATTAACAACATAGCTTTGTTAGTGTGCAGTTGTTCTGCAGTGAATCAAGAAAGCCCTTTCTTAAAGCCAAATGCCATCACTGGCCAATATGTGAACCTAAGATTCAGAGAAGAAATTGTGTCATGTTACTGAACAGGAGAATTTACCTCTCAGAGGTGGTGTTCCCTATGTTCTTTGGTGTGAACAGACCAGCTTTCATTGTTATAAACCGCACTGTGTGAGGTGCTGCTGTTGGGTCTGCTCAGCAAGCCACATGTGAAAGTCATGTGCTTGATGTTTCAAAAGTCAGAACAGACTGATTCTTGCAAAGGTGTCTTTTTTTTCTTCGGACAGAATTTTGTAACTATCATTGACTGTATTAGAAATCACAACAGTATATCCAAATGGGAATAACTCTTTGTTCTCACCTAATTTTGTTAGTTATTTACTAGCTGGTGGGTTATATTATTGCACTAGATCCCAATGGAAGTGTCTAAAACCTAACTCCATGCCATGATCTTTCCCCTTGCATTCCTGCATTTCACACACATGCTCTCTCCCACTTCGACAGACACATGGATGGCCATTTAAATGATAGGAAATACATGTTCTTCTGTTGAAATAATCTACCACTGTCATTGTTCAGATTTTTGCTGAAGTGTGGAAATTTTAGAGTAGTATTTCTACTGCAAAAGGAGACAGGTCATAGAAAGGAAGTCGAGTGGGCAACTAAAAAGTGCCTCTATCCTACAAAGGTATA
Source organism: Xenops minutus (assembly GCA_035221455.1). Taxonomy (NCBI): domain Eukaryota; kingdom Metazoa; phylum Chordata; class Aves; order Passeriformes; family Furnariidae; genus Xenops; species Xenops minutus. Next base: position 16,120,828 of record JAWWEE010000004.1, on the reverse strand, counting down.
GAAAATTCCAATAATTCCAAAGGCTGGGTGCTCTTGTTTTTAAATCGGATGCTTTTCATGTACCTCAAGGATTCTCACTGCTTCTGAATTGCTCTGAGCAAACCACAATAAAGTGCATGTAAGAACTGGATGACTGGAGAGAATTGATAATGGGCTAAACAGTTTATCATTAGCAGATTTTGTATTCTCTGTAGAGAAGCCAGTGACAGAAAGAGCATGGAAAATTCATTTTCCCTTCAGCTCAGAAGGAATATTTTTGGCACTTGTGATATGCTGGTGGAGTGTTGAGACAATCTGATAGTGCCCTTACCCGTGTTTGTGCTTTTCATTGCTCCTTGGTTTCAGTCCAGCCCTCCTCACAAACCTTACATTCAGTTTTACTATTGCTGTTATGTTAGTTTGATGACTTTCCAGTTTATTTGTGCATGCATACCCACACACACTTCCATGTTCTCACCTCTTTCCTACTACTGTTCTACCTGTTTCCTTTTATCTGCCAAGAGTTATCTACAAGAGACACTGATGTGTTAGAACAAGAGACAATAACACAGTTGAAGAATGGAATGCTTTTTTGGATTTTGTAGGCACATGTGTCACATCTCTCAGAGCATTGTGGTCTAAAGGATAATGCTGAAAGTTTAGTGCTGCCACTTGGGTTTTAGAAGTTAGAAGCATAGTCTTGGTTTAAGAACACTTCAAATAAATAAATACATTTATTTTCGGGGAGTTCTGAGCTGCTGTGTTTGCATAGCAATTAAACTTTTTTTTTTCAGTTGCTAGAGATACAAAAACAAGTATTGAATCAAATCCTTTTGCATCTATTGCACTGAACACAGTCAGATATGCCGGAATTTAAATGAGACCCCCGAGTTACTGAACAATCCAGAATTAAACTGCAGCTAACCAAACAGGTCCTTGGGTCTGAAGCCAGAATCTCTAGCTCTTCTGCTTGAGGTGGTATTCTTGGAGAAAGACAAGAGAAGCCAGTTAAGCAAAAGAAGGGAAAATTTTTCATTTTTTAAACATTTGTTTACTTGTCTCTTTCTGTTGCATGCTGATAACGATGATGATATTTGATCTTGCCAAGAATAATAGCTTTGATACAATAGCTATGATCTTTCATTTCTTATATATAATTAAAAAAACAAACCAAACCGAAAAACTCACACAACTTCCAAGACAGAATACCATGTAGTACTCAGGAAAATGTGTGAATCAATGTATATTCCTGCAATTTGGACAAAGTAGTGTGTATTGTGCCATAAAAATCATTACTTAGATCTGATAGCCAGTGCCTGATCTTTTTGTGTATGTGTGTGTGATTTAGCTTGCTAGAATCTCCTGTTTGGGATTAGTGAGTAGTCAGATGAATGTAATCACAGCCCTCATCATCTGTGCTCTGTAAGAGCTCCACATAGGGGTAACCACAGTTACTGTGGGTCAGACCTGATGACATCAGAGTTGGGAAAGGTTGCAGTGTACTTGCCAGTAAAATGTATGATGCATGAATGATACTGTAGATAGGGTTCCTTGAGGAATAATTAATATGTGAATAGAATTTTTCTGAGAGGAGTGAGATTATTGAATTTGGGGTGGTTTTCTTGAAGTTCCTGGTTTGTAAAAATTACAATTGATCTTTCTGTCAGATCAGAACCTGCACAGTTTGTAGGCTGTATGTGGAACTCTGATTAATGTTTTGTCAATTTTGTTTGTTTTTTTGTTTTAAATTAGATCCTTCCCTTCCAAAGCCAAATGTGAGACAGCCACGTAAGTAACTCATAAACTAATCTCTTTTAAGCTTTAAATATTTGTATAGAAAGCATTAGATAAATTAAGAAAATGATCCTGAAGCCTTCTGAGAGTGTACCTGTATAATTCTGAGACATAATTCTGACTCAGTTGCTGATAGAGAGGTTCCCATCTGCGTTTGGAGTGAAAGGGCTGTGACTTTTGATGTATATGATAATCAAATTTGGGAAAACAGTATTGAGACTCATCCTCAGCAAGTTCATTTGCTGGTAGGTGTCTATTATTTCCCCCTTCTCTAATGAGGCCACTGCTTCCCAATACCAGTGTCTGAGTAGCAAAGATCCTATGGAACTTCTGTGTCCTACCTATGTCCTATTCCAAGCCTCACTCATATCCTGTGCTGCAGCTGGCCCCAGCCCCAGTTAGTCTGGCACCAACACTTACATGCTGTAGATGAGATCACTGACTTGATATGGATTCATTTCTTTGGTTTCTCTGTTGTCTTGGTGTAGAGAATTAATCAGGGTCTATTAATGACCCAAAAAAGGAGCAGCACTGGAAGGCAGTAATAAACAGGAAGGTGCAGATGATTTGCAGCCAAAAGCAAGAATGAATGGAGAAAAGGGAATTTAGAAGAGGAAGTGCAAAGAAGGTTTTTCTCCTCTGTTCTTGTCCCTATGTCTTCAAGACTAAATTTGCTCAAAATAGCAAGGGAAATGAGAAATCATGCTTCTGCCACTTCTCCATGGGACTTTCTTCTCTCCGCTAAGTTTCCTCCTAAGAGGAAAGGACGCTGGCTGGTGCCTGGTGGAAAAAGAACAGTTCTGTTTAGGAGAGTCTTTTCTGTTTGCATTTGAAATGACTGGAAGTAGCCAAAGGAGCTAGAAATAGTCTCATGGAAGAAATGAGAGAAAAACCTTCTAAGTCATTATCTGTCAGTTGTTGCATATGCAAACTGGGTTGCAGGTACCCAGAAATGGGTCTTGAAGGCCCTTGCCAACAGCAACAGCAACTTGCCAAACATTTGTCAAAAGGGGAGAGGGATGTCCTTAGGGACACCTGCTGGGTGCAGGGTTGTCTAAAGTGAGGGTGTTGGTTGTGTTTTGGGAAGTGAAAATTCCACTGAAGGATACTACTGAGACCCAGTCAGCTCATTTCTTGGCCAGAGTAGTCAGTTAAATTAACTGCCCTAAGGCATTTTGTGCACTGGGAGACATTAAAAATACTAAAACTAGAAATCATTTTTGTAAGAAGAAATTTCCCCCAATGGTTGCTGAAAGAGTGATTATTATTTTTTGAAGTATTTCTGATTAGCAAAAAGAAAAACACAGAAGCTGAAATCTTTTCTGTTTGGATGATTAGCATTAGGGAGCAATACATCCAGGAACTAGATGGTGTTACCCTTGAAATGGTCCTACAAAAAAGCCTCTCTCCTAGAAAGTGATGTGCATGTGTGTGTGTTTCTATTTTTGTGTTCTGGAATTAATTTCAGTTATTGAAAGTGTTGCCAAATGTGAAAAACAATTGCTTCTATTTATGTTTTCGCTGACTTTTTGCTGGCATCTCTTCCCTCTTAAGAGCCAGTTCCGTTCTCCACCTAGATTTCTTACTGAACTTGAGATGTAGGGCAAAGTTTGCTTCAGTGTTAGGCTGTTTAAATGAAAAGCATCTTCTGCCAAAAATATCAGCCTTTTTAAAACACACTTTTAAGATAAATGAACATTTAATTGAAAGCAAGTTATTAACAGCCAACGGAAAATGCTTAATTTTTGCAACATTTTCCAGATTTGGGTGTGCTGAGCTGGGGTTTTGCTTTGTGACGTGGAACAGTTGGTTGAACTGAAGCTGCTTTTCTGAAAGCTTTGCTTTTATTTCCTTGATGTAAAATTTGCTAGTCTGTTCTTTAAAATGATGCTTTAATTAACTATGAATTTTTAAAAAAACTTTCTGCCACTGCAAATAAAAAGCCCTTGTGTTATGTGTGTTTACCTTTAGCCGTGTTCTACGGTCTGGACACGCTGACTGTGGTGGGCATTGCCTTTGCAGCCTTTGTGATCGGGGCCCTGCTGACGGGAGCGCTCTGGTTCATCTACTCTCGCACAGGTGAGTACAGGGGCTCTCACAGGGCTCAGTGCACATCATGCAGCACGAAACGTGGGCTGCTCTGAACTCTTGCAAGGTCAGAGGGGAGCCAGCAATGCCTATCCTGGGCTTTTTTTCTTGCCCTCTCTTCTTACTAGGTAGTTTTCCAGCAGCTCCTCCCGTAAGCCTGTGTTGTGTATCAGCCAGTTGATAACCGCCCTTCCCTAAAGGGAGGTGTTATGTATTATGATTTAAAATTTGCTAAAATAATTTTAAATGCAAATCCCGAGAACTCACCTGGGACATGAGTAAAGCTGAGTGTTTCTGGCTTGTGCATTATCATTAATAGCATCTCTGTATATGAAATTTAGTTAACATTTTGGTTAATGGATCCCTTCTGGTTCTCATACTGCTTTTTAGAAAATTTTTTTGCGGTTACTTCATTAAGCTGATGTGTACAAGGAGTGGGCCAAATGATTAAGAGACTGCTTTATTTACAAAGACACATTCTGAATATAACTAGACTTGAAAATTTTTCTTGGGTCTTGATTACATGGAATTTTTGCCACAATTATTTACTCCTCCATTCTCCAATTACATTAAATTGGTAGAAGTCATGTCATCATCATGGCTAGGCTTCGCGAACGAAGATTTACAAGGGCTCTACCCACGCTTGCTATAAGCACACTGGTGGCTAAAATGGCCAATGCGAGATAGGCAAGTCCGGTCACAAAAGGCACAGTGGAAAGTCTCTGTCGGCACTACTGGCAAGGCACGG
>JAWWEE010000004.1:16041586-16116119 GCA_035221455.1 Xenops minutus | reverse complement strand
TGAGCAACCAGGGTGGCATCATCAGCAAAAAGCAGCTCACGGACAAGGTGATTCATGGTCTTAGTGTGGGCCTTCAGAAGTCATGTGTAATCTTACTTAATTGTGCCCAACCAAATAATCATGAATGTGCCTAAATTGGTGCAGATTTTATGCATAGATAATTTTTCAGTATCTCCTTAAAATTTTTTCCCATACTAACTAAGTTAGCAGAAATAGAATACTGTATTGGAAGAAGAGGGAGTTTGGGAGCTTTCTGTTGCATGTCATCTGCAAGGTAGTACAGCCAAACACTGGACACTGATGGAACCTGGATTTCTAGCACATGACTTTGGCTGCTTGTGGATTATGGGGTATCACAGGCTCCCACATACTTCCACGTTTGACCTCACAAGACCCTACCAAGGTCTCTGGGAGGTGGGAATAATGAGAGGTCAATTACTCCAAACCTGTGCAGCTCTAGAGCAGTGGAATTTGCCTGTAGCCCACATCAGGATATGTTTTTTGGGGATCTAAAGCCTCATGGAAGCTCTTTAGGAGTGAGAATCTGACCCTGTTGGGTCAGAGCTCTTGTAAATATTATGACCCAGGAGCTTATGTTAATTTGGAAAAAAAAGCTGTGGGTTTTTTTTCCAGTTGGCAGTACAACAATTTTGTATAAGCAGTTTAATACTTCTCAATGCATCAGCTGTGTATGAAACTTGTTTGGAATTGAGGCAAATGTGGAAAATTTAAAGGTTGTGATAATACGTATAAATTGTATAATTATGTCTCATGTACTACTGAAACCTTGTGGAAGAAAAGTAAGTGCAATTTCAGTGAGTAAATGTGTACGTTAAGAAAGCAATTTCCATATAAGTAACCTTTATTAACAAAAAACATTAAATTAACTGTTAATATATTTGGTCCTGCATTTTTGGAAGTTCAGTCTCTTTATACAGAACCATCTATAGACACATGTTGTGTGTCTGTAGTCAAGGAACACTGGGAATCCAACATGATAAATCCTTCTGCAGCAACAGAACTTGGACCAATCCCATGAAAAGAATTAAATTAGGGAAGTACATCAGCCATAGTCACCACATACAGGAGAGGGCAGCTGCTCTGACTGTGTTTGGGAGATGAAAATAAGTGGAGAAAAAGGCCAGACAAAAAGTAATACATGAAAACAGAAGAAAGGAAGGGGACACTGTAACTCATCAGATTAGAGAATCACAGAAATTATAAAAATTATCCAGGAAGTTTTCTGGTTCAGATTTTCAAAGGATTGTGAAAGTGAACCTACACTCCTGTGCATGTAACTTTTCTGTGCATGGGATCTTGTATCTACAAAGCATAACTTGCAGCAGAGTGCAGCCAAGGGCTCTGGCAGGGGCAGCCTCTTAGAGGACAACTGCTGTGGCAGACAAGATAATCCAGCTGCAGTGGAAACATTTTAGAGCTGGCTGCAGACTTTTATTAACATAAGGAGGGGGGGAAAATATAGTCTAAATTTCATCTACAGAGTGCCTGTCTTTTGCCATGAAAGAATTTACATATTGCTGAATCTTGTTCTGAAATCTCACCTTTTGTTGCAAGTAGTACTGGGTTTCTAACGCATGATTTAGACCAAAGGTTGGAAAATACGAATTCATTCTAAAACTGTATTTTGCTGATGCTCAGAGCACAGTTAAAAGCTACTGCTGGTAGAGTGGCAACTTGGGATGAGTGAAGTAAGATATTTTTGTTGCTGTAGTGCTGTATGCAATGCAGCAAGAGGCCACATTTTTGCCCACAGTAAGGAGATTTACCAATGCACTTTTATCAGTATGTCTCTGCTGGTAACAGTGTTCCATGAATGAGCTCTTTTGTTCTCTTGATAGGCCATTAACATGAAAATCTCAAACAAGTAGTAGCAGAAAAGAACTACAAAATAGGTAGAATTTAATTTCCAGATATTGAACAAGGATTTTTGTGCAATTTTTTTCATTTAGGGCTTTTGCTGAGTTCAGTCATGAAAAGTTTCTGGTAAAGCATCAAAATTGTGCTTTAGAATACTCTAGATTTTCTGAAACAATTCAGTGTGGAGTACAGACATTCTAATATAAAGGGGTAGTAAGAGAAGAGAGAGGGAAAGCTAATATTAGAACAACAGAGGAAGAATTTTAGCTGACTCTTCTGCAAAAGGAGTCTGTACTTTTGATCCTTTCTCTAGTCAGTTAAAGGATGTGAAAGGTGTTGATCCTGCCTGGAAGAAGACCCAAGGGCAAAGGGAAATAGCAGGGATTTGCCATAGTTAACCCCATTTATCTGGGGGTCTTAAGGAGAAGCAAAAATTTTTGCAGTGTGTATGGATGCAGAAACCCTTCAAAATGTAACCATATAAATATGTATCAATGTAATATCTATCTTAATAGGGATAATTGAGTATGTTTAGGAAGGGACAGGCACAAGTCTGACTAGTTAACAAGACTGTTAAACCTCATGAACTGTGTTAGAGAACATCTGCCCCTGCTCTCTCGTAGGAAGTGCGCTTTCCTCCTTCAGGCAGTGTTGCAAGTTAAGAGGATAAAGTGTTCCAAAATCCGAGAAGTTAAAAGCGTACCTCCTCCCCCACTTCTTTTTTTTATGGGATCTGATTTAAAGTAAACTGACATAGCAACCAATTATATTTGGCAAATGGAGATAGAAAAGCAAACATTCAGACTTCCTGGACAGGGAGTACAACTGGCAGCTTTCCTAAGTGTGAATAATAAAGTGCGTGTTGTTGCATTCAGATGGGTAAAAGCTTGTTTACTGTCAATAGATGAAACGTGTCCATTCTGAGCAGTTCTGGTTCAGTAACATGAGATACATGAAGCTGTTTACATAAGAAAGACAGATGGAGAATGCCTCTTTGGTGATAGTTTACATTTCTTTACATCCTTTTCTTGAATATTCTTTTTAAAAAAGCTTTACTACAGATTAGCTAGGTGTTGAGGAAATAAAATACAGGAAAAATCAGCCAGTCCAGATGTAGTTGCTAGGTTGTGTTCATAACATCACTGTGATTTGGAACTTTTTTTTCCTTGAGGACATTGAGAATTTGTTATTGTTCAACAAGTGATTGTGGTATATCAGAGCTGCTGATTTTGCTCTAGAAATGAGGTGCTGCAGAGGCCATTGAATTGCAGTGGAAGGAAGGAGTCTTCCAACCCAAACAGAAGGGAAGGTGCCTCCTAGGACACTTTCCAGAGGAGCCAGGAGGGGAGAGTGAGCCATTGGGTTTGTATGGGGACTCTGGCACTGCGCTTTTTCTTTGCCGTAAAATCAAAACAACATGTGTTTAGCTTATAAATGAATTTATGATTAAATGCATACAGATTGAGTTGACGTGCTGGAGCTGACCGAGGCTGTGTGTACCCATGTGGTCTGTAAAAGGGTGACAGCAGAGCTGTGGGGAGAGGCGGGGGCCAGGGGCCCTGTGGGGGGAGCGCAGCCGCCGCCCTTCCTCTGCACCACCCCAGCCACTGGGGCTGGGGTCTGCCACCTCCCTCCCTGCTGTCTGGTGTTTGTGTTCCCTTGTTTTGTTTTAATGAAAGGGAGTTTGCTTATCACTGCCATGTAAATATATCCTGTAGTACAAAAGGAAGGAAGACTTGTACACAAACAACTGAAGAAGAAGGGAGTAAGTTGGGAGGGGAAGAAACATCCAAACAAGGCTTCTGAAAGCCTTTACAGCATGGTGACACAGACTTTGATTTGATAGTTTATTTTGATGGGTTGCAAAACCATTTCCAAAGCAAGTTAGAGCTGAAACTTGATTTATTTGCAGATGACTGGGGGTGCATTCTGACCTGTTGCCCATGAGCAGAAATTTACTGCTCATGGATGAGCTACGTAGTTACTTGTTGCACTGGGAAAAACAAAATCAAACTCTGCTCACAAGAGTAAATGCTGGACTGAATGCTGAATTTAAGAGCAAGATCCTGACCCTCTTTTTAGAAGTTTCATTGGGCTCCCGGGTGGTGTGGTTTAGTAGTTTAGTTTGTTGTTTTTTCTGTCCTGTCCCATCCCATCCCTTCTTTCCTCCTCATTCCTAAACCAGTGGGGTGTAAGGCAAGAGCTGTGCATTCTGGGGCCTTATGTGCACTTCAGCTGTGGCTTGAGCTAGCAGCAAACCTGCTGGTTTCCATTACACAAACCACTTGCAACCTCTGCTGTGAGAAATCCTCAGACCTCCCTTGTTTGTAGCGGACCTCAGAATACTGAGCAGCCTGCAGAAGGATATTTTGTGGCCTGAGCCACAAAGCGTTAAAGGCACACTTCCTCCACAGCCGCATTCCGAGGAGCTGGGGCTCTGGCAGCTGGGCAGCAGCACACAGGGCATGGGGATGTGCCAGAGCAGCTCCTGCGGGAGGAAGCTGGCTCGTCCCTGCACTGTAACCCTCTGAATGCAGGCTGTGCCTCTAGCCTTCAACCTGTCACTGAAGCAGGCACTGGGGGAATGGGATCTCTACCAAATCCTGAACATGGAAGAATTTGACTCTGCAGACCTGACCCATGGCATCTGGCTTTGGATAACACAGAATAAGGTGAAGCAGGAGAGTTGTGTCACTGTAAATTCATGAAGTAGGAGATGAGGCCTTTGATTTTTCCTAGTTGCTCCTGCCCATGATCCAGCAGAACATTTCTGTCTTGCTCCTTTGCTGGGAAAGCTGCTGTGCTGTTTCTGGCTGCCACACCAGGTCTGCAGCTCAGGCAGCAGCAGTCTGACTGTGTTACTGCGCTGAGATCACAGGATCTCATCCTGAGATGAGCTCAAGGGAGGGGGCAGCAACAGTGCACATTATATAAACTTAAGTCTTGCCATCTGTTTTGAGGAGACTATTTTGTAATATTGCTAAGGTTACAGATTTGAGCACTGTAACTTAAAAATGCCCAGTTATGATTTCCTGCATGGCCTCATTATGATCTTTTGGGCATTGACATAATGGTGCAATTTTTACTCTCATGCTTAGTTGAGAGCTGGATTTTTCCCAATGAGTCCCAGCCACAGGTGCAAAAGGGGTGTGAGGAGAGCAGGCAGAACTCTAGGTTTTATCAGGAGCCATAAATCTGGCTTTAAATCCTAGCACTTGATTTGGCAATCTGAATATTGAAGGCCTTTTAATTTATTGTCATTAAACAGTTAACAAGAAATGGTGAGACCTTCTCACTACAGATTGTAAGTGCTGCACATACTGTGGTAGCTATAGGGGAACTTCATGCATGTTATATTAAGAGTAAATCAATTCAAGTTTTAAGGATAGCCTGTTGTTTTTCTGCATGAAGAAAACTGGCCATGTCTCAGGATATGTGGTATCCAGCTGATTGAAGAACACTGCCTTTAGCTCTGCTTTTAGTAAATATGCTGCTCTATAAACTGGCATTAAAACGAAAGCCTGCATTTCTTTGGCCCTTTTCCTGGAGATAGCAAAGCTCTAAAGTGGTCTGAGTCGTGTAACAGGGCCCTTTGAGTGACAGCTGACAACAGAAGGTAGGCAGTGTCTATTTTGGCAGTTTCTGTCAGCTGCTTTTAAAATGCTCAAGGAAACAGCAGTGTTGTTTTCCCCATGCGCATAGCAATGTTAAGATGCCAAAGTCTAGTAACATTTTCAACAATACTCTGTTTAAGGTCTCTCCCCCAGCATACTAATTGCATGGAAATACAGACCACTAGAAGAGGATGACTGGGAAGGAATGGATTACTGTTTTCTGTGGCAATTAATGTTTTCAATTTCCCTTCTCCTGACCCCACTTTTTCTATTCCCTTTTTCTCAGGGGAAACAGCAGGCAGACAGCAGGTCCCTACGTCCCCGCCAGCCTCTGAGAACAGCAGTGCAGCTCACAGCATTGGCAGCACACAGAGCACCCCCTGCTCCAGCAGCAGTGCCACCTAACCCGGGAGGACACACTGAGGAGCAACATGGGAGCACATGGGTTCCAAGGACTGTGTGTGGACACCAGCTTTTTTAAGTTAAAAGCATTGTTTTGGTTGCTTCTGAGAAAAAACAAGGAGGGATTTTTCTACAGGAAAAAAGAAAGACTGATTTTCTTTTGGGAAAGCCACTGTGTGTGTGAGAGTGTGTGTCTGAGCACACAACGCATGAGTGAACACAGCCTGTTGGATCTTGTTATGCTACATGTGACAAAGCTACTAATTTTACAGTACTGCAACCTGTTTTAGGGGTCTGTGAACCCCTCAATGTGAAATCTGTGCCAGTTTGGAAAAATGCTGCTTTGTCTATACAGGATTTTTTTTTTTCCCTGAACCTTCTAATTGACACAAAGTATTCATTAAGGGAATTCAGTCACAGAATCATAGAATGATTTGGGTTGGAAGAGATCTTACGGATCATCTAGCTCCAAACCCCCTGCTGTGTAGGCGGGGACACCTTCCACTAGACCAGGTTGCTCAAGTCCTGTCCATTGTGGCTTTGAGCACTTCCAGGGATGGGCCATCTATAACTTCTCTGGGTAGCCTGTGCAGTGCCTTACCACCTTCACAGTAAAGAGTTTTTTCCTAATAATATCCAATCTAAACCTTCTCTCTTTCAGTTTAAAGTTACTACCCCTTGCCCTGTCACTACACAAGATAAGCAGAACAAAGATGATCTTGGGTCAAAGGATTTCTGTTTGTCTAAGCAAGAAAAACTCAAGGTCAGATTTCTTTGATTAATAACATTTTATTATTTCAGCTACATTTAGCCACTTTTGAGTAATCTTTATTTTGTTCAGCTTACAGCTACAGCATCTCATTTGCTTTCCTGTTGTGTTTGTAACTTCAAGTTTGTTTCAGGTATTTTTGTTGTAATGTGCATTGATTTGCTAATTGGAAAAGAGCACACTCTAACATTCCCTCTCTTGTTTTTTGGGCCAAAGCTCTTCGATAAGAGGTTTATTTTTTTTTAATCTACTTTACCAAATACAGGCACACACAAACATTAAGACAAAGAATGGTCTTGTGCACTAACATATATATGTGTGTACCTTTAATGACAATGTTTTTATGCAAATAGATGTATACGTAAGTATACAGAGCCTAACTTACCACTTTAACTATTGGAAATTAGCTCAGTGTATCTTCCACACATAAAATATAGAATGTTTTATATATATAAATAAAAAACTGTCTCTTCGGTTTATAGAAGATAGAAGAGATAAAGAAGGTGATTTGGTTCTGATCCTTTAGCTATCCCTTTGAAATCAGAGATGAGTTTGAAGGCACAAAGAATATACAGTAGAGCCTGTTGTTTGTGCAGAATACTGCCTCTCAAAGTGAAGCTATTCTCTGAAGATAGTTGTGCAGTTGTTTGTATCAAACTGTTGTATGAACATTGCAATTGGATACTCCCAAAATAGTATGAGAGTATGGAAATGGCATAAAGGTACTAATTGTCACAATATTTTTAGTGTCATTGCCTTATCTTGAACTTCAAATTGATGCCAAATGAAAAGGACAAAAAAGACACTTTTAATGTATAATTGTTTGACTGTTAGTTGCCACTTTGTAGTTCTAATGTGTTCTACTGATTCTTCTCCTTTGAGGAAAAAAGAGCATTGTTTTCCTCTAAAAATGAGATAAATAACAAATAACTTTAATTTTAGTGAAAGTTACCTATATTCTGCAAGAGAGGAAGGGAATTCATCACACTTGAGTGATTGTCTGCTCTGAAGTCTGAGCTGCAGATTTCTTGCTGATTTTACACTTGTGCCTTGCTGGTGCCAGGATGGTCAAAGTACAAGATCTGCAACAGATGTAAGTGCCCAGGATCAGGCAGAGAATATTGCTCACTTTAAATCAAATCTGTAACTAATCCTGCAAACACTTACACGTATGAGTAACTGCACACCTCGTCCTTGCTATTAGAAGCACATGCTTGACTCAACACACCACAGCTGGTCTCGGTGTCCTGGCAGGTAGTTGGTGCACAGAGTTACACATGCAAACATGTTTTGTGTTAGCAGGCCAGGGAGCAGTCCTGGGAACAGGTACAGATTGTCATGTGAGTGTGGTTGTCTCCTACGTAAGGGTGTGCAGGATTGGCTCTGTTACGAGGAGTTGGGAGGATGAATGTGCTACCTGTGTGGTTGGAAAGAAAGCGCTTTGCCTAACCTTCAGCAGAATGTATTGTATAAGCATATTCTATGTGTAAAGTCTTTAAAGATGTCTTCAAAGAAGACTAGAGTCTTTAAGTTCAATCATAGCTATATTTTACTACATTAAATTTCTGTATAAAGATATATTTAAATGTTTTAGATAAATGTAAGTTACTCTATATGAAATGTTTAATTTCAATTACTGTGAAATTTACATAATTTGTAAATTCTTTTCCCTGTTTTAACCCTTTCCTTCCTCAGATATTTTATTAAGTAGTTTCTCATAGGAAGTATTAGATTTGGTTGTTGGGATGGACAGGCTGAAAATTTCTGTGTAAAATAGATAATTGTATATTTTTGAGAGAAACATGCTGCATTATCAATCTTTTTAATCAAAAATTTACTGCAATTTTAAAATAATTTACAAATTTATATTTACCATTGGATAAACCAAAAATATATAAAGGTCAAAGATTTGATTTGTTGACTTGTATGTGAAATACAGTTTAAATTAACTGAACTTGGTGTATTCAGCTATTTAATTCAGAAATTTTAATCTGCTTGAATTAATTGTCTATTGGAGGTTACCAGAATGACGTATAATTATGTAGCAGATGGAACAGCCATTTCTGCTTCACTAAAAAGAGAGAGAACCAAACCTGGGCATTCCCAGTTAATAGCTTTATTACAAAAATGTGTAGAACTTTGTAGCAGCTGTTAAGCTACCCTCAGTGCAAAGTACTGATACACCTCTAAGCTCTATTGTTATAGCAGCCATTGGGCTCTGCTGAGTTTCTGTGGGTGATGTGGCAAGCTCCCAAATGTGTCACCGCTAGGCTGCTGATCCCCACCTCTGTCCATCATGGTGTGGCCACGCTGGCCTCGCAGGGCAGATTCCTGGGGGCTGGTGTGGAAGGCCAGGGAGACGCTGCTGTCCCAGGGGAGGGTGGGAAAGCAGGGTTTTGGAGGGACAGAGTCGGGGGTTAATTTCAGCATGATGGAGTCAACTGCAAAGGAACTTCTTACATAAGAATGGGAGGATTGGGCTTAAAAAGGGACACCTTCTGCCTGTAAAAGCTATTAGCAACGTACTTAAACTCCAAAGTAGACTGCTGCTTCTGTCGTGTGTTGTCTAATCACTAACTCTAACGTGTTACAGCATTTGGTTTTGGACATTACTACATTCGTGTCTCCAGAGCTCAGATCTTTCTGTGTTAGCCTATTTTTGTAGCATTTTTCATGTGGAAATGGATTTTCCAAAATGTCTTTAGATGCTGATGATTGTAATCTACCCCCTGCCCTTTTCTAACCCTTTCTGTCCTATATGTTCTTTCTGTTATGTATATCTACCTCATGCTTCACAAGAAGACTGTACTGTTGGTTGTGCTGACAGCCCTTTGTGTGAGGTGACTGTTCTGCCCTGTTGTTGTTTGTCATTCATAGGGATGTTCATGGTGTTATCAGATCTTTGCTGCCATGTTCCTACCAGTTCTAAACACAACATTCTCACCTTTGAGTAAAGAAGTATATTTCTTTAATATGCAAATACCAAATGCCTTTTTAAATCCAAGAATGGGAGAAATTTACTTGCTAATACCTGTGGCCAGTGTGAACACCCCATTTGTCTTTCATATTACATTCAGTATTTCAGAGACTTGTGGAAATGCATAGTTGTACAGTTTTGATAACCGCAGTGTTATGTCATCTTAGTCTCTTGTGCATAATAAAATATATATCAATTTATTAATAACTGATGCCATGATTCATTTATTTGAAGTTGTACAGAGCCAGCAGCAGTAGATCAGGTTTTGTCTCACTGCCCTGTCCTCATGTCCCATAAACTTCAGTGGGAATTGTGTGTATTAAAGGCAGGATTTGATTTTGTGTGTTCCCCCAGTTTTCACCTTTCTTTTATCCTTTGTCTTTGGTTGACTTCTCAGTATCATGGCTTCTTGCAGAAACTACCAGATATACTTAGTTAACTGCTGCTGTTCTTCACTCTAATTTGAAGTCCAGAGCTCTGATCCTGTGGGCATTTAATTGTTACTTGTGAAGACACAGCCTCAGTCCAGTCCTGCACAGAGCCTGGCTTGAACAGTCAAGCCCAAGGGTCTGTCGTAGCAGAGCCCCTGGGGGTTGTTGTACCCTTGACTGCAGGTACACTGGAGACATGTGAGCAGGACTGGGTTTTCATTACTGAAGGGTCTTCCTGTGCTAGAGCAGATAGTTGGCTGCATATCAGCAGGACAAGGATTTGGGTGTTTACTATCCTGCTTATTGCTTTGCTTCCTGTATTTCATGTGCAAAATATTCTCTGTGGGCACTCAAGGGGAGCCAGCCTCAGTGGTATTTCCCTGGGTTATTCAAAGGTTATGGTTATTGACTCACAAAATAGAGTTCCTTAAGAAGAGAATCTTAAATGTTTAATGATCACTCTGGAAAAACCAAGATTCCTTCAGTACAGAAAAGGCTATTAATTATAAGCAGTTATAAACTACATGTTGCCTATGATTTACAATTCACAGAGGTGCAATAGATTTACTGCTTCATGACAACCATATTTCAGTTTCTGCATTAAGACAATTCTGTTTTTCTGTGGAAATGAGTTCCGTAGAGCTGCCTCTCAGCCTAAAGGTGCTGTAGCTGCTGTTCACCTTTGCCTTTAAGATTTGTATTTTGACAGAAATATGGTGTGAAAGCATGATCAGTGTCTCATATGAGGAATTAATTTTAAAATGCAATTATTAGCCAACAAATTGTGATACATTTGCATGAGTATTTTTAGACATTAAGAAGGAAGAGTCTTGCCATGTTGCCGAGTAAGTATCGATGTTGTGGCTGTTTGTTCTGTCAAGCACTATGAGTGAAGCAATCGTTTTGGAGACTCGAAAAGTACCAAGTGCCAGTTTCAGGAAAAACACAGTCCAGAGCTCTTCTAATTTAAACAGAATCAAATTCATAACAGCGTTCCTTCCGGGACATATAAAAGGAAAAGGAGACGATTTTTTGATTAATTTTCACAGCTGTCACTTTGTAATTGTAAAGCAGATATTTATGAGGCTGAAGTCTGTTTGCAGCATTAGTCTTTGTACAGTGTTCCCAAATCTCAGGCCCTAGATGTGGCCTTGCCAACCCCCATGCATTTACACTTTGCATAAGAAAGATCAAATTACATCTCTTCACCTACCCGAAGAAGGTTATGGCTCAAATTACACACTTACAGTCCCTGCTTTGCTCGAAGCCTTCAGTGTCTCTCTGCAGCCTGTCCAGAAGGTGATGTGCTCCAGAGGTGTCTCCCAGCTGTGCAGCCGGTCTTGCCTGCCTGGGCTGTGCTGCTGGGCTGCAGCTATACTGTGTTCAGGAAGAGTCTGAAAAAGGGGTTGGGTTATGGATAGCAGAGGAGGAAAAACAGCACAAAAGTGTTACTCCTGCTCTCTTGTTTAAATGACAGATTTTTTTCTCCATCAATTATTTTGGCATGTGTATCTGAAAAATTGGTTAAAAAATATTTGGGTGGAGGCTCTATTTTGCTGTTACTGCTGCTTGTAAACTGCCAGATCTAGTAAAAAACACTGTAGTGACAAAAAATTAAATCAGTATTTTAAAAACCAAAATCCTGAGTGTTAAGCAGAGAAAGCCAATGGTATTTAACAATGCATTAAGTGGCACTCTGTTTTGTCAGTAGATTTTTTTATGGTGTGGCTGCAAAATCACAGTACAATCCGTGTGAGTGGCTGTGGTTTTCCCAGTTCTCTAAGCATTTAACTTCCAGATTTGTTTTGTAAACTGGGTGAAAGGATTAAAAAATTCTTGGTCCGTCCTTCATACAAGAAGGCATATCCCGTGGGCTTGTAAGAGCTGGGGATGTAGGGAAATTCTTTGCTCTGAATATTTTTATTAGTCTGTGATCCTAAAAGTGATTAGTCATACTGGCTGTGAAGAATGAAAACTAAAATAAACAGGAAGATTTAAGAGGAGCATGCACACAAGGCATTTGCAGCAGGAATATTTAGGTTTTCACAAAATTTTTGAGTGCCAAAACATGTCACAGAAAATTTAAATCACACCAATAAAGTAACATGAAGGAAGCAGTTAAGAAGTGTCTGGAAATGGAAGGCTGAAGACTCATGCCACACTTCAGCCTGAAAGGATCTGCAGCTGGCAGGGTTCCACGGCTGCCACGCACTGGCTGTGGCCATGGCCTGGCACCAGCGTGCCAGGGGCACCAGGCTGGGATAGTGCCTGTCACTGGGAACTCAGGATTACAGCGCTGGGCATCAGCCAGCTGGGCAGCATTATTTTAGACAGGAATTGTGCTGCTGACTTTGTGGTTTGGCTATCCCTGTGATATGCCCTTTGTTAACAGACTGTGTCAGACACAGCAGGTGTGTGTGTAAGCTAAACAGCTCTCTTTGGCTTTTGCACTGGGAAGAAGAGCTGTGAAATATGAAAGGCTCTGGTTGGAAGTCACAGACTGCAGGGCTGCTGCTTGGGATGGCCAGACAACGAGTTTGCCTTGCAAACAGAACAGGAACAGCACCAGTCCTGCCTCTGGGGAGCTCCTCCACTGCTCAGGAGTTCAAATTAAAAATCCCCATCATGAACAAAAACAAACTCGTCTTTCCTTGTCCAGCTTACATAGGAGCAGTGAGGTGGAGCGGTTCCACACTGCGGATCCAGGTGAGACCTGTGGCCTCAGGCAAAGTGACAGTGTGGGGCTCTGCACCGTCCCAGGAGGGGTTTGCAGGGGAGCTCACAGTGAGAGGGGAGGCAGCTGTCAGCTCTGGGAGTCAGCCAGGGTCTGAATGGCAGAGTTTGGCAAGGGCTCCTTGGGGGAAGCGAGTGTTCAGTGTAGATTTGAAGGAGGGCAGCCAGGGCAGACCGTGTATGCCCAGTGGGAACATGTGAGGGGACAGGCAAAGTTGTTGTGATCCTTTCCAGACAAAGTTAAATACCTGCTGGTGAAAGGTGCATGTGGGTTTTGGTAGGGAGGGAGGAGGGTCACTTTTCTAGCCTAATAGTTAAATTGCCATCTCACTGACCTGCCATGTGAGGAGCAGTGAGGGGCTCTGTGCCTTCCAGGTCTATGGATAGCCCCGCACAGCATCTCTGCTGCAGGAGGCACCTGTGCCCTCTGGGGCTGTGTCACAAACAGACCTGCTCTCACTCTCATCTTAAGTAGAAAGAGACCCAAAGGTGGGGTTTGGATCTCAGTTCTCCAATTAAATGTTTCAAATATTCTCTTGTAGCCACAGAAAGTGCTGATCAGGCAGCTCCAATGCACAGGGCAGCACAAAAAAAAAGCAGAATCACACAAGTGTGAGCTGATAAAGGATGCTGGAGGTGCAGAAGATGGTCAGGAGAGAGAGAGGCAGGAGCAGGTACAGGGTGACAAACACCTATGCGAGGTGAGGCTGTTACTTTAATTTACATAGACTAAGCTGGCAGCACCCTCAGTGTGATGATCTGGGGAGGTGATGTTGATAATTAAAGATGGAAAAAGGAAGAAACCCATGAGGAGGTTACTGTCAAGTTGTTTGACAGAGAAAGTTGGATCCATGCTGTGATTATGAGTGTTGCAGCATGAGTGTGCTGGCTTTGTCCGGGGGGAGCTGAGGGATGATTTCACTGGAAAGCACGTATCCCGCTGACACGCTTTGTACCATTACAAAGCCAGAGCAAGAACACCCATGTTTTTACTGGCAGTGCTTAGTTAATTTTGCTGTGACTTCCCTCAAATGTGTGTCCCTGAACTGAGTCATGTTTTAGTACATGCTAGACAACAAAGGTCTGTCATAAACCAAGAGGTCTTGCCTGGGCCAGCTGCTGTCCCTGTGGGCCATGGAAAGCCCAGGATGATCTGCTGTGAGGACACAGTGATTTTTCCCTGTTGGGTTATGCCCATCACCTCATCATGCATCGCTCATCACCTACTGAGGAGGCCACAGTTACATCAGGAACTTCAGAAATCCAGCTCTGGCAGGGTGTTGGGTACGGTTAGTTTTGTTTTCTGCTTTAATGGTAGGAGCAGGCTTATGCCAAGATGATTCCAGATTTCTCCATTGCTTGTTTTTGTAAATTTTCATTTATGGTGTTGCTCTTTCATTTAAAGGTAAAAAATTAAAAGCTTAAATAAAAGTTTACAAGGTGGACATGAATAGGGCAGAAAGCATGCAGGCAGAGTATGCAAGCCAGTGCTCCTGTGAGCAAGCATTCTACATCTGGAAGATATGACTCAGCTCAGACCTCACAGCTCTGGATTTTCTTTGCTCAGTTCAGGCAGTTAGGGAGCCCTTGGTCTGTGCCTCCTGCGTGGTCTCTGGAGACAGGCAGCCCTGGACTCAGCACACCTTGCCTGCCTCCTGAATGGGCACTGGGGAAGTCCTAGTGAAATTCTATTCCTGGCTGAGCACCTGCAGTGGGCCAGGATGAATCCACATGCACACCTTCTGTAGACAGCATTGCTCACACTGAGGAGCAGTTATTACAAAAATCATGTACTTAAATTTGAATGAACTCGTAGTTCTCAGAGCTTATGTGTGCTGGTGGTGCCAGGGTAGAAATATGATGTTATAAGTTTATTTTGACACAATCAGTGAAGGTAATAGGTACATAGAAGGAGTCTAAAGGAGATCAGGGTCACTGCCATGCAAGTATGCAGCTTCTGTCTCTAGGTGGCATAACTCCAATTTTGCCTCCTGCTTACAAACCTTTAAGAAGATTTTTCACAGTATTGAAAGAAGCCATGTGTAAAACTAGAGGCATTTGCTGGTATATATGTGCTCCTTCGATTTCAGTCAAATTCTGTCTGTTTATTCCAGCAAAGCATCTCTCAAGTGTCTAAGCTGTTCTTTAGCACCAAATAAGAGAAATATAATCTGGCAAGCAAACAGTTTTGACAGCTGCCAGTGTACTTCAGATCCAAAGATGATTCCTTGAACCCAAGATCTTCCCTCCTTCTCTAGACTTTTATTGAAAACAAGATCTATTCCCTAGTCTCTCATATCATATATGCTTCTTGCAATGTTAGTTCAGCATGATATCAATTTTCTCCAAACATCAGAATTTTACTCTGCAGCTGTAAATCCCTTTTCCTCAACTCTAATCAGCATTAAAAGCTCTTATTTCTAGCTGAAGTTCTGACAACTGCAGTGCTGGTCCTTCTTTATGCATTTAAGTCAAGAACACTCATGTTTCAGGTCAGCCAGTGCAAAATGCCATGCTCATTTTTTAAAAATGCATGTATTTTGAGCAGAGTATGCAAGGCACTAGAGTGATTCTGGTTTTCATGACTTGGGTAGGTTTTAGTACAAAACCCCCCCAAGAAGATTGAAAGAGGTGTTCTGGGCAGCACATATGCAAGCACAATGTGTTCATTGGTCACAGAGATACTCTGCAGCAAAGCCCACAGGCTCAGTCTGACCCAGCACGTGGAGGACAGCACTTGAGATCTCCTCACTCATGGTGTGGCTGTGGGCTTGCCACCATTCTGGGGCAATGTCTCTCTCGTCAATGGAGAGAAATGCTGCCCGTGTGCAGAGCATTGGGCTGTGTTTCCCAGCCCCATTTGGGAATTTGTGAAGCTGAATGGCTTCCAGGCTGCCAATGGGCTTGTTCCTGACAAGGACAGTCAGCAATGGGCCACTGCTGCTCTTGTGTCCCTTCTCTCAGCAACAATTTGGTTAGGCCTCCAAGGAAAACACCAGCATTAGTCATACATGAATCAGCTGTAACTATCCCATCCCTTATACTCCCTATTCACATTGCATGTTCCCAGATGTTTTTAACTGGAAACTATAAAGTGTGTCCATGCTGTGGATTGGACTGGTCTAGTTAGACTGCATGTGATGAAGGCTGCTCACCAGGGAGGCTTAACAACTCTTTCATTGATCCAAGTTTTCAGGAAGGTTTCTTTCTCTTTTTCCCTTGAGCTCATTGCCATTCCTGCATCGAGTGCTGTCCATTCACATTGCCACACTTCCACTTGGACAAAGCAAGAACATTTCTAGCTTGACAATTTTGCCTTTGTGTTCTGGAAGTTAGTTTGTAAGTTAGGTGACCTCACTGGAGACAAAGAACTAGCACGTGGCTTTTGAGTTCTTCAGTATTAAAGAAATATTTCCAGAAAACAACCTGTAAAAAACACATAGACTTGCATTCAGGGCTCGTTAAATGCTTTGGAATAGCAACCAAAATAGTAAAATCACACATTGCTCTTAGACAAGTACTAGGTAGGGGAAAAAATAACTGTATGGGCTAAGTATGTTTGTTGAATTAAACCCTTTGGGAAAGATCTTAAGTTTGTGGAAAGAAATGACTGTTCAGTTCTGCAAATACAGACATGCAAAGGTGTTGCACAGTGCTAAAATATTTTTTAAAGGAATTAGAGTTGTTCTTTTATCAGTCATCAACTTTAAGGAAACCACTCATTATGTGTCATGGGCTGTGCTTTCAACGTACCTTGTGATTCATTGTCAGGGACTAAGATATTTCAGTGATATGCTGTGAACTTCTTACCTTCCCTAGGACTGACTGTTGTTGAAGTGCACATTCTGTGACCCCTGACTAAGGGTTCTAACATGTGATTCCAACTGAGACTTGACCAAGTCTTTCGTAAGAAAGCTTGCATTTTCCCCAAAACTTTGCTTTATTTTCCTGAAGAATTTTAGTACTAAAATTAAGCCTATTTTAAACCAATTTACTGAATTATGTCTCACAACTCTATGCCTCTGGTTGTGAATTCAAATAGGTACTGGCAGCCTGTCGAAGAAATTTCAAATCTTTCTTTTATTCTTATAACATACTTGATAACTTCATGTGGATGTCATTTGGATAGTAAAAACATGGTCATGGAAGGGTTGCCCCTTTCTTTTTTCTTGAGGAAGATTGCTTGATCAAAGCTATCATATAAATCTTGCAAAACCATTGGGGTTTACTCTCCATAACACAGGAATAAGAACCATTCACTGGTGATGCTATTTAAGGAAAATATTTCTCCCTGGCAGTGGTTTTCCTTTGATGTTCCCATCAGGTCAGTGCAAACAGACAAATGCCACAGAGCTGAAACCTTATTGCCTGCTAGTGTGTCACTAGTATTTAATACTGCAAGTCTGTTTTCCAATCAAGGAACATGGAGTTTTGTGTGTAAATTACTGTAAATTATTGAAGGCCTGGTGGGAATTTCCCACCTAAAACTCTCTCCTACAGATCCAATGAACAACTGGCTCTTTATTGTTGATGGCTGTTTATGTATCTTCCTCCTTTCACAGTTTGAGTTCATTTTGCAATAAAAGCAGCTTGTGATTATTTCCTTTCTTTTTCAATCCTGATAGTGACAAACAGGTCTTAGCAGCCTATTTCTTATTAGTTTGGTTTTTTTCTGCATACTCCAGGCTCTGCAATACAGTGGAATTACCTTTATAATAAAAGGATCACATGTTGTAAATTAGACACAGAAAATGTCTGTTTAGGCCCCCTGTCTGAGACATCTTGCGGTTTGATGCAGATTTTATAGCAGAGAATTAGTGCTGGTTTCTGTGACAGAACTCCTGATGATCACCTGAGTGAGTCAGATTCTGGTACCAAGACACAGGGAGCTCAGAGCAGATCTTGGCAGGTCTATATCCAGGGGATTGGGGATGTATTAATATACTCCTTGAGATTTATACAATTTACTCTAAGCCCTTTCGGGGCACTTCTTATCTGCTCTGTTTCATTTAGGCATCTGTTTTTAAGAATGACATTCCCTGGCCAAAACACCATTCAAGAAAGGTAACCCTGTGCTTCCCAGGGAGCAATGTGAGCCACTCTGTGGGGCACAGCACAGTGGAGAGCCCAGCTCTGCCAGTAACCCTGCCAAGGCATTTACATTTTCTCTGCCTCACTTTTTTTTTCATGTGAGGCTTTCATATTCACTTTAGCACTTAAAAGATGATACATGTCTGAGAGATGACGTTCGGGGTGGAGGGTCTCTGTTCTACTTTAACTAATTCAGCAATTTGCAGTAAAATGGGAAAGGTTAAAACATTGTGCTCTAGGTGTTTTCTAATTTCTCTTGCTGAAAGGAACTTTTTGCCAGGTTAAAAAAAAAAGAAAAAAGAAAAAAGGTAGTCCTTTGCTATCTTCCTTTGCTATCTTTTCAAAACATTACATTAAGAACATTTCCCTAAAATTTTGAAATGCATCTCTCTTGTTCCTCTTGGTAATTTGTTTTCCCCATGCTATCTGCAAAGGCTAAACAGTGAAATACTCATTACTTCTTCCTACCACAAATAACACTACAAATTAGAAATTAATGAAGCAATTTTATCCCTAACTACAGGTATGTTTGAAAAAGCAGAACTCAGGAGCTGTCATTTTATAGGCACAATCCTTTTATTGTCAAAGCCAACTTTTTTTAAATGCTGTTCACTTGTAAATACATGAGCTACATTAAAGGACAGTACGTAGGATGTATGCGGCTGTTCTTCCTTTTTCTGCCCCCAGTTCTCATCTGGCGTGTTTCCAGCACAGTGCCTTTGTCACAGCACACAGAATCTGTGGGAGAGTGAATCTGCCCAAGTGTTAAATGCCAGGCTGTAAACTAAACACTCCCAGGAATAGAGGCGTCGTGAAGGCATTCATGTGGTGAAGAGACATCATTTTCCTGGGTAAACTTGAAACAACCAGGTTTTCTTGACTTCATGTTTCAAATCTAATTGCATGGTCTGAGAAAACTTTGGCCCTGAGTGATGAATGCCATGCCTTGTATTATTTAACAAACTTTTGAGTCTTACCTAGAAGAATGTTCTGCAGAATGATGAAGGCAGAAAATATCCCAGCTTAGTAAAATTGATTTGTAAGTAAAGACAACTAGTCTAATAATCATCATTAATGATTAAAGATGTTGAAATGCACTGGATCCCCCACTAAACTGTGGCTAGTTTATTTTAAAGTTCCTTGTGCTGAAAGGATGTGTTGTGCCACAGCTGGGTGTATCACACCGCCCAGCAAGACATTGGGTACAAAGTTTTGTCCTCTTTTAAAACCTGTGTGACCACGGCTGGCACCTCTGGTACAGCTGAGGCTCAGCAGTGCTCTTCCCAGCTCCCATTCTGAGGCTGACCACCAGGCTGGGAGCTGGGATACCTCAGTCTGATCCTAACCTCGGTCTACTCTGTAGTTTGAATAAAGAGGTTGCCTTTTTTGTACCACTGTTTTCTTTGCCCAGCCTTTGCAGGAAGTCTGAAGTTTTACTGCAAGGTCTGCCTTTCCTTTTGTGGAGCCTTGCACTGCACTGCTGCTGTCTTGCTAGGAATGTGGGGTGTTCTGATTCCTTGGGATCTGTTGGATTCCTGCCCACCATCTCCTGCTGCCATAACAGGCTGGAGCATCCTGCAGTGACTTTATTGCTCCTGTCCCGGGACAACTTCCTCCATCTCTAGCCAGACATATCCAACCCATACAAGGTGCTCCTGTTGACTGTCTTCTCCATTTTTACTTTCTCCTACTGCACACTCCATTCAGACTGGAGACAAGCACAGTCAAATAAACAAGAATACTTATAAGTGAAAAAGCCACAGGCAATAGTTTTACTGGGGGAGTGTTTTATCCATGATGACTGCTCTGAAATTAGGATGGGAAATTGGCAGAAGTGGCAAGGGCAGCTCAAACTATTTCGGGGATTTCTTGAAAAAACAGATTGCTTTTTGAGGCATCTACTTTGTGTGATGTGATTAGTGTATGCTGGAAGTGACTCATTCTTTGCTTGGGTGCAGAGGGGTGAAAGAGAAACAGGAGAAGTTGGCTGTATCCTTGTAGAAAGCTTTGAGTTTTCTTTCATAATCTCTCTGCAGGATTCTTGTTTTAACTTTTCATAGAAAACTTTCATCCTATTGTCAGTCTAATTATGATGTTACTTGCAGAGGAAGACATTTTCCCATCTGAGCAGCCAGCTTGGAATAAGGACTACAAGGGAGATGAGTAAATAACAAAGGAAGGAGAGGTGGAGGGTAAAAGGAACATTAATTAAAAACTGAACTTCCAGTATCTTGCAATTTATGGTTGTTTGGGGTTGTATAAATACTTTCCTACAGTGCAGTCATCCAGATATTATCCTCACAGAAATCCATTTAGTTACATAAATCAACAGGCACAAGAGTATGGTTCATGGTTTTTTTACTCCAGCTAACTCTCCCATATTAAGTATGCACTGTCAGATACTTGAGTATCTCTTTACACAGAATGCCATGTTCATAAATCTTACTTTAACTTTTGACCATGACAGTAACCAACCTCTTGCCCACAAAAACCCATTGGGCACAGCAACCTGTGCATGGAAACAGCATTCTCTGCCAAGGGAGACTGCTTTGTTTGAATGATGACTTTGGTGGAAGGAGATTGCATGAAACTATTCTTATGCTGCTCCTTCCTCATCAGATCAACTCATTGATTGACTTGAGGTTTTGGTGCCAGAAGTAGTGTTTTGGGTTTAAGTGATTTAAATGAGATTTCTCTTATGCGCCTTCTGTTGCTATTTCCCCACACCTGTGGGAGGGTTTGTTAAATGGCCATCAGTGTCTCAACAGCCTCCAGCTGCCAGCAGGCTCCAGGTGTGCGGGTTGTGGGCTGGGGGGCTGGTGCCTGAGCATTGTTTGCCAGTGCAGGGTACAGAGGGACCAATCGACCATCGTAGGTGTTGGAGCCCATTTTGAGCCTGGCAAACAAAGGTAAGGCAGCTTCAAAAATTGAATGTGCTTGATTTGTACTTTTGAAACAAGGCCTTTGAGCCTAAAATTGAAGAGTTACGGTGAATATGAACTCTGTGGTGATTCTGCATGTGAGAATAAAGCTGCAGCAAATAGTGGAGAGTGGGAAGAGTCCTTGAACTGTATTTGTTTGACTTTTGTCAGAAATAAGTTATTGAGGGTAATTTGAAAGGCTGTGTGGACAGATCTTGTAGATGCTGAAATCGAGGGATTTCTTTAGCTAACATATGGAAAATATTTACAGATCTTACACAATGGTGATATACAAGAGTAAACAGAATGTCAGATAAGCCTTGCATTCCTTTATTTTCACTTAAGACTCAAGAGAAAAATATATGCCTCTTTACTAGCAGGGAGAGAGGAATGGCTCCATGCTGGAGGGCAAACTGATCTGGAGAAAAATGTGTGTGTTAAGCAAAGTGAAATATCAGCTTTAAAATCCTTAATAAATTCACATGTCAGGATATCCCCTCTAGAGTCTGTGTAAAAGCTGGGTTTTGTGGAGTAGGAGCTTAGGCAATGGCTCAGTTTTCTGTCCACTCCCATTTAACTTGTACTTAAAATTGGAAGCTTCCCAGTGCCTTGGATCCTGCTCCTGGCGGTGCCAGTGGCAGGGGGTGACATCTCTGCCGGCTGCGGACGGGGCCAAGCCAGCTCCTGGGGCAAGTTAAGGCTGCTCTTCCTTTTGTTGGCCACCAAGGTAGCATGAAAGGATTTCTCACAGAAACAAAAGTCTCGGAGACTGAAAGCAGCAGGGTCTCGCCCTGTGGCAGCTCAGATGGAGCGAGCAGACCATGGCATGCAGCTCTGAGCAGTGCCTCGGTTCTTGCTCCTCATAGCTCAGACCCGAGGGCCAGATTTGGATCCTCTGTCTTCCCAGAGCTGAGACCAGCTGCTTGGGCTCAGGTGTGGTGACATTTTCCTGTGATTTCGTACTGTATTAACACCTAAATCTGTATTTTCCTGCTCCCACAGCTCCTAGGGATTCCCTGGGAGCACCCCAGAGGAGCAGTGCTGTGCCCTGGTGCCTGCTCAGTGAGCAGAGCCCGAGCACAGCAGGTCACAGCTCAGGTGGGGGAGGCAGGGGTGGCTGAGAGCCACAGCCACAGCAATTCCAACAAGGGCAGGCTGGAGTTACCAGGGCTTTCCTGTCAGTATGGAGCGGGTTCCTATGACAAATGGTTTCTCATCCACTCATGGGATGGAAGGCTGGACTGGTCATGTCTTGGTTTGTTGTTGTTTTTTGTTTGGTTGGTTTTTTTTAATTCTAAGGCATAAACAATAGCTGGTTTTCTAACAGAGGTAATGTGATATATATGCAATTCAATACATTGCTAACGCAGTGAAGAAAAAATGCGTTTCTGAACAATTATGTTCCTAAAGCTGAGATCTAAGAAATGTTAGCTTGTGCAAAATCTTGGTGGTTTGAAACAATGACATTTTAAAATGTTGCTGATCTAAGAATTTTCTTTGACTTTTGCTGTTATTTCTTTTGGATATGCTTAGTTGTTTATCTAAGCAACTCTGGTCATTGAATGAGATTTCAAGAGAAAAGGTAAATAGAGGAGAGAAACTAATACAGGCAAATGCAAATAACTTCTACTATAACAACTACATTGCTTTCATTTTGCAGCTCTGAAACTACATTAAAATGTATTGATTCAGTAAACTTTTTCATGTTTCTAAAAAAGCAGGATTGAGAATACTTATCCATACCAAAATGCTTAGGAAGTACCTAAGATTTGTTAGTTTTGGCAGTTTTTGCATTAGACTGCAAGGGCAGTCTAATTTCATCATGTTTGGAAAAAGGACAGTGGCAAAGGGTGATTCAAGTGCAGCATAAACTTTGTTAATTTACAATGTGATCTTGGTTTTAATAAAAACCAGGGGGGTTGGTCCATAATACTGGCAGAAAGTCTGAGGTGAAATCAGAGTAGCTGTGGATATCAATTAGGAAGCACAGCCAATGTTTGCCATTGCTATGTTTATTTTTTGCTGCTTAACCTTTTTAATATGACTAAATCTGTGTGTTGGGGTTTTTTAGTTTTGCTTGTTTTGGGGCTTTTTTAAAGGCCAGTCTGTAACTGTGTCTGAGGTACTTCTTATATGACTGTGGTGTCCTCGTGTGCTTTAAGTTCCACTCACAAAGACACACCGGGTCACTTGCTGCTTGGTGCTCACTCACGTCAATGCTGGGTCCAATAAGAACCAGCTGTGAATGCATCTGAGCTGTCTCTGATACAGCTCCAAGTCTGGAAAAACTAATTCCTCCCTTTCTTTGCAGACAGTGTTGTGCAATGGCCTGAGCTCACTAAATACTTCTGTTGTTCAGTAGCAAGTAACCTAGGTACCACATCTGCTGTAATGGCAACTGGCTTGTCGAGGCAATAGATGTTTGGAAGGTTTTTGCACCCTATGCTTTGTTCATACCAACTAACCTTTTTATGCTGATGTTGTTGCAAGAGATCAACACAACTATGCCATCTTGGTCACTATTTCCATACTATCTTGCCAAGTAAGTGGACCTGAGAGACACTGTTTTATGGCAGAACTCCAGGAATCAGGTTAATTCTGTTGCTGCTGTACACACAAAACCAGTGTTTTGAAGTTTCTTCTAGCTGCTTACAAACTGCTTTGGGGAACCATTTTATAAGACAGATTTCTTAAAGATGTGAAATGGTATCATGAACTAAGGTGGCTAATTATTAAACCATATGGAAAATCAAATGATAAAACAAGAAAAAACAACCCAGGGTCTTTGGTATTGCAATGTTTCCTGAAAGGGGTGAGCTTGGCTAGCAAGATTTCCATCATTATCTCTTTCCTGTTCTACCCACTATGTCCCTTGGCTCTGTAATGCTCTTGCAGGTGTTGTTTATTGCGAAATACATCTAATCCCCAAGGAATCTCCACAACTACTCCTCAATATAGGATATGCTATTTGTGCCAAGTGATCTCTAGTTCTACTTTTGGAGTGAGAAGTTTGCTGTAGTTTTTCTTCAAGAGGTTTTTGCCACCTGCCTTAATCCTTTAGCATTTACAGGTCTGCAGTTTTTGACAACATTAACTGTTTTGTTTGTTCCCTTTCCTTCTGCAAGTAGTCTGATGTTACACAGAAACACCATCTCACCAACTTTCCTATTTTAGGATTCCAGCAAGCAGTGCAGCGTGCCTGTGCCCTTTCTCCTCTGCAGTCATGCTTCAGGGGTCCAAAAGGAGGCCTGAAGGGTAGAATCAGTTAATGCATTCAAGTAGTACAACATTATTTTTTGTGCTTTATCTTCATAAAATACAAATGCTAAGACAAGAAAACACCAACAAATATAGTTTACAACAACACAGTGCTTACAGCTTGCAATGCTAGCAGGCTGCATGTTGGTCTATCTTCGTGAGCAAATGGAAATTCTAATTTCTTACCTTCTTTCCAGAAAATATAGCCTATATTCAGAGCCAGGATAATCAACTCCCTGCATTGGTGGAACTGCCCTAAGATTAGCAAGGTCTACATGCTCACAGCTTGGAACTAGTTTGGGCTTGACAAGGCTAGTGATCAAAGTGAAAAAGCAGTAAGAATCAGTTTTTGAAAGAGCTCCACTGATCTTGGGGGATGTAGCCCAGAGTTACATTTAGAGTAAAAAGGGGAGAAAGCCAAGGGGTCCAGGTGGCATAGAGGTAAAAGGTGGTCACCAAATGAAGGGGTGGGCTGCATGAAGACTTGACAGTTTAGGAAATGACTGTTGAATGTGGAAAAAGGTTTGGTCCGTGCCTAGTATTATACTTGTATTAGGTTTAGGGCTGGCAGAGAGACAAACCCAAGTAAATGCTTACCTAAACCAGAACTATAATCCTACTCATGGCCTGAGCCCATGACCCCCAGTTATGGCCCAGAGGGATAAACTGCCAGGGATCTAATGTTTGCACAGCCTACCCTTCCCTCCCTTAGGTGCCCCACTCCACCTGGTGTTTCTAACCCTAGGAGTTCTTCTTTAGCCTAACACTAACTCCAGATTTTGCCTGATTTGTATATAATAATGCCCATTTATGGTCCAGACAAATACTCCAGTATTTGTGAATTTTTTCGTGGCTAATCTATTATTTTGTTTGCCCTTTTGCATTCTGTTCCTCCTCTGAGAAGTGTCTCTCTCCTAATCCTAGGAATGTGCTGAGCCTTAACCCATGACCACCAGGCATGGTCCAGAGGCCACAGCTGAAATTCTTGTGCAGCCCACCTCCTGTTTTGGCAGGCCTTTTTACTCCAGCAGCAGTTGGAGCTTTTCTTTTGAGGTAATGAGCAGATTGGGTCATGATGACCCAACCCTGATTACATCACATATTTAAGAACGAGTACATTACAAAGAGAAGAGAAGAAATGTCTTTTCCCCAGACCCATCCTGGTGGGCAGACAGAGAACTTCTATACTGGTCCATACTGAGGCTTGCTGTAATTACCTACTGACAGAGCTGCCCCCAAACCTCCCTGTCACGGTCACAATTCATGTTCTTCTCAAACACTGGCCTCTCTGGTGGGGCAGCTTGGTATGTCCTTTCTCCAAGGTCACAGTTTCAGAAGGTTGAAAACCTGTAATATTTCAGGAGTGGGGTCTGTGTTGAACAACTCCATTTTAAATGTAGCCTTGAATACATGATTACTAACCCACGCCTCTCAGCTGGGGACAGAATCGCTGTCAAGCCCATGGAAATACACTAACAAATGTAATGCTGAACAAATGTCTAGTACATTGTGTCACATTTTTCAGAAATGTCACAAGGTAAAATACTCATTCTTTGGCAAGGGGACATCTCAACTAGGAGGTGCCAAAGGAATTGACAAAGCTTTGGAAAGCTCTACACATCCCTTTCTCTAGGGAAAGAAGGAACTCAAGCATGATTTCCTTGACTGTTTACATCTGAAAATGAAAGCTGGAAACCCATCAGGGACACAAGAATTTCAACACAGTTTGTTGTCACAATTAGCGCTCTGTGGAATATTGATTCCGAAGCTGATGAATTTTTTCTCAGGGGTCTGTGTTGTAATTTATATTGTAGGGTTTGCATTTCATAATCTAATAGGAATTTGCAAGATTTTTATGCATGTTGATTTAAAAAATCAAGGTTATGTACTGAGATTTTTAGATCCCTACTGTGCTAACATAACTATGAGAAGGATGTATTCAATTGTCCAGTCATTGTTAACACAAGGATGGGCAGACCACGCTACCTGGGCTTGGATGAACCAGCTAAGATCAATTAAGATATAGAAGGTCATTAACAACCACTTCTCTTTGTAGTGTGTCTGAGATAGCAACTGCTATGAACAATTGCTGATGTGAAAGAGTGCACTTTGTTCAGCAATTGTGCCCAGCACTGGACTTATGATACTATTAGTATTATCATCTGATAGTTTAAGAATCTTCTCCTTCATCTGGTGGTGTGATTGATGTAAGCACAGGTGTGTTGCAGCATGGTACTGTCTAAAGCAGCATTGCCTGAATCCTCCTACCACCCCTGTTGGTGATGAAAATCACCTTGACAAAGTAGATCACAGGTCTGAGGATCCATAAGCATGTTGTACAGTACTCTGCCCGTCTCCTTTGGTGGGAGCACTTGTGCATAAGAGGGGTTGCTATAATCTGTATGTTTTCCAGCTTTCATCTCCTCCTCTGCCTGTGTTTAGGTGGAAGGCTGAAAGGATTTTAACAAGAAAGGAAACTGGTTGCTTGAGGAGATTCAAAATGCACTCTTCTGCAGCTCCAGGGAAGAATTGTCATTTCCTCTGTTGGTAAATTAGCCAAAAGCAGCACCAAGAACTGGAAATGAATTAACCCAGCTGACTGGGAAAGGCAGGTTCTTTTCTTTGAATATGCTGTGACTATTTGTCTTATGATCAATAAGGCAGCATTAATTACCTCTCATTTGTTTGTCCCCAGTTGCTCCCCTCAGGTATCTTTGCTCTTAATCAGGCTTATTTCCCCATATGTTCACCTGCATTTTTCTTCTGACCTTTCTGCTGGTTTTTTTTGTCTTTTTTTTTTTAAAAATTTTAGTTTCTTCTCACAATACACTTTTGCTTTCAACCCCCGTGCTCTGTTGGGTATAGCATTCAGATAATGCTACCTTTCAGACCTTCCAATTGCATCTGTTAAAAATCTTGTGATTAAGCTGGATATCACGTACTCAGAGTTGCTGAAGTTCTGTGGTGCAGGGTTCACAGCAGAAGGTCAGAGAGAGCAAGCTGCTCCAGATACTTCCCCTGCTTCTCTAGGGGGTACTGAAACCCGTGTCAAAGTGTATGCTAGGAAAGGAAAGACACTGGTATCCATATTGGCTGGTACAAACTTGGCATGTATTTCTGGTCTCTGATCTGCATAGCAGTTGCTTTTTATTAACCAAATTAATTTTATTAAATTTTTAAATTTTTAAAACATTTGTAAAATAAAATATAAATTTTATTAACCAAATTAACCAAAGCTGCAAGAACAGCTACAAGCAATTTTTTTTTTACTGAAATCTGAGGGTTTTATTAAATAGCTCCACAGGACACAACTGAAGAGGGGTGACAAAATTGCAATAGTTGCCAACATGGGCTTTAAACAAATTTTTCATCAGTCTGTTGTTCCATACACACCCACCCCACCCCTCCCCCCCCTTACTATATAGCAAAAAGTAAAGCTGGGTGCCACTTTTGCTCTGAGGGGTCTCTGCCCATCAAAAAGCTCCAGGATAGCACACAAATTAATATGTAAACTCTTTGTGACAATCACTATTTTTTGTCTTTGCTGATTTATATCCTAATTGAGTGAATAATGCCCTGTACAAAAACTGATTGGCAGACTGTTGGTTGTCCTTAACCTCTGGTGTTACTGAGGATGTTGAACCATTAGTGATGCTGGGAAGTACAAGTTAGACAAGAACTGGTATTTCATCATGTCACTCTGGTGGTATGAGCTTGCTGATAGTCTGCGATGATGGATCAGGACAGTTGGCCTTGGAGAAAGTCTTGCCTGTTTAAGGGCTAGCATGAGGAGAGGAAAGATAGCTGTCATGCCTCCAGGCTGCTTCTGTGTAAGAGAAACAGACCACTGGACTGTTTTGCTAGTTAGGATGGAAAGTGTGTTTGGTTTATGTCTCGTATAAATAATACAAGTAATAAAAAAGACACAAATACCTCACCGCAAATGAAGCGGTCAGGAACAAACTTAAGAGAAAAACAAATAGCTGACCAAAGCACATTAACCACTCAGACTAAAATCTGACTTCAGTATGCAATAAAGGGCTTTGTTAGTCTCTACACTGGATGTGTTCAGTTGATTTGAGCACATAGGAGTTTTTTCCTTCTTCTGGCAAAAACAAGAACTGATGAGGATAATCGTGCTCATGAATGTTGCCCCCTGGGGAGGAGGAGAAGGGTGCCAGGACTGCTCTTGTTCACTCTTGTCTCTGCCCAGGAGACCAGTCAGTGCTTGCTCTGTTAGGAGACGCTGGCAGGAGCGTGTGTTTCCTTGGCAGAAATGCAACTTTTTCTATTCACATACACATACAGAAAAAAAGTACACGATGTCCTCTTTCCTCAAGCACTGGAAATGAGCATAAGGCTGTTTCCTTGCTGAGACATCCAAGCCTGCCTTGCAGTGAGTGCAGTGCCCAGTCCCAGCCCCCAGCTCCCTGTACCTCTGGCCGGGCTGGGGGCTGGGCTCCCCCAGCTGCACCTCGCTGGTGCTCTGGCCTCATCATACTGCTCTGTAGCCAAGGGAACTGCTGAAGCCAAATCCTCCAGATTCAAATAGTCCAAGCCTTGCGATCCATCAGCCTGTGTCCTGCTCAGTGGCTTCTGGTGTCTGTTTCTCTGAAATGCAGAGCTATTAAATTTATTTAGCTCCTTCTTTTAGCTCTAATGTAGTTTTATGGTGTCTGTCTCCATAGGTATGTGAAGGCGGTTGTCATCTCCTCACACAGTCTTTTGTGGAAGACTTTTGTTGGAAATGATCAGTTCTGTGTTTATGAGGACCAACACATATTTAGGTGATACTTTTTTTTAAAAGGTATCAATCTTTAAATGTGTGTTTTTCTGCTTGTACATGGTTCATAAAAGTCTGCCTTAATAAATGCTGAGGAAAACACTGTAGGCACCTTCTGCTGATATAAGCTGCCATTAGCCAAAGCCTATCAAATAGCAGACAACAGGGGTTCTTGAGTGCTTAGGAAAGATTATAATATTTATTGTACATATTTTAGTCATTACGATATTTCTGACCTTTATTAGCTGATTACTTCACTCAAGAAAACTCGCAGCCCAGCCATGCTGCACCGGTGTTGTGTGTAGGGACAGTGTGACAGCAGTCCTGCCTCTTTGATCTAGGATAAAACTTACTGGAATTAAAGTCCCATCACTTATAGGTGTTTGATTGTGAAACAAGCTACTTGGGTTATTCCTGGGGAGGAATGAAACCAACAATGCATGATGCACCAGCTGGGTGATGATGCAGGGTGCCCCCTTGGCTGTGCATGCCAATGGAGAGAAAGCTGAGGCTGAGCAGACTACCAGGGTTTGTCTGAAGACATTTTTTCCAGATACCAGGAACTATAATCTTTCCTGGCTTCCTTGAAATGCTGAGTGCTAAAATAAGTACTGTAGATGGAAAAACTGCAGGAGAACATACAAACAACAGATCAAATGGAGTGAAGGCACAAACTTTCACATTTCAGGTTTCCTTCAGAAATGAAGGATTATATTAAGAAAGATGAGGACGAGGATGATGCTACATTAGGAAAAACAAGTGAGAAAATTCTATGGTTATTATATTATTCCTAAGAAAACCCACACACAGCCCTTTTAAGTCCCAAGAGCAAAACTATTTTTTACAAAATATGATAAATCAGGTTTTCAGGATAGAAGGATGAATTTTTGAAGTCTGAGGGAAGCAAGAGTTCTGTTATTTGGAAAACAGGGCCAGCACAAGTTGGTGCAGCCTGCTTGCCAGGACAGAGCTCCCTGGGAAGTGCATCCTAAGCCACTGCTCAGTCAGTTGTTGCAGTTTTCTCAGGAATCTCTATGTGGAATTTTTATAATATATGCTTTTCACAATTTGTGCTATGATTGAATAGGCAGTTATAATAACTTGTGATTACAGATTTTTCTATATAATTAACTTGAGTTTTAGGTTAAAAAAATTTAAATGTATTGGGACAACACTTGCAGAGAAAGTGCTGCTTCTCTAGAGGTCAGCAGTGGTGTTGGAGCTGGAGTTCCTCCTGATGAGCTGGAGGGAGTATCTGATGGCACCTTCTCATACTCTCTTTGGGAATGTGGTGCTCCAAGAGCCTGTCAGATGCTAGATGTGTTAGTTCTCTGAGTGCACTGCAAAGACCATCTTCTCCCTTCTCTGCAAAACCTCTTGGAGGGTGTGTGTTGAGGTGGGTGTGTTCGGGCTGTCATTCTTAATTCTGTGGGACGTGTGCCCAGAGTACTGCATGGGTGCCTCCAGTTGTATCCTAGAACTTTGAAAAACTTTGAAAATAAAAAACCCACGAAAAACATAACCACTACAATATCTCAGAGAAGCCTGTTTAAGCCAAAATACTCTAACTGAAGTGAGGCCTGGGAATGCACAAGCTGTTGAGTCACCTTCCACCCTGACATTCCTTCTCTTCCACTCTTCCCACAGCACGTTTCCCTCTTGTGTGGAGGCCCTCTGTCAGCACTTCATTGCAATTAGCTTGGTTGCAGTGGGAGTAGCTCCTAATGAGGCAGCTTGATGCTGTCTGGGCTCAGGAGCACGACTGACAGCAAGGAGTTGTGCACGAGAGATGCAAAGATGTGGAGCCTGCAGGAAAGCATGAGCTCTGTGTAAATAATCATATGGATGTGATGCATATGTTCTGGATAGTGATTCATGCTCGAAGTTTAATTTGAAATGCACAGGAAAGAGAAAATTATCAATGGCTTGAATCTGATAGTTGCTGAATGCTCTCTGTTCCCTATAGAGCTTGAAAAGCTGGTTCTTTTTGCTTGTTACTGTTCCCTTCTTTATTCAGTATTCTTCTCTGTGGTTTTATTGTATCTTTATTTACAGGCGTGGTTTCTGTATAGGATGTTAATTGAAACTTTTTTATAAACCAGACATACATGCATGTTAAGTATGGAGGCTGTGTACCCAGAAGGGCTACAGTGACTTTTAAACAGAGCAGTCAGGAGTGCCACTGCTGCCCTGGACTAAAGCTCTGTGGGGTAGGGACAGACCGCTGTGCATGCAAGGCAGCTGCCTTGGGGAATCTGATTTTTGCTTAAATTGATTTTTGGAAAAAAAATTGGTTTCTTGGGAATAGAGTGTTTGACAGCATTAACACTATTAGACTGCATTGAGAAAAAGTAAGAAAAAATAAATGAGGGACACTTTTTGCATTTGTTTTAAGGGGAAGCAAATTTGTTTTTAAAAGCAGAATCAAGCTCTGAATGCAGTGGTATGCTCCGTGGGACTGCTTATTTTCTGCACCCTTTGGCTGCACAAAGATGTCCAAAATGTTAGCAGCTTCATAGTTTAACATTGTTAATGCTGATGAGAACTGACAGAGTGCAACATTTCTCTCATTGAAAGCCTCTTTTAACAGCCTTATGAAAAGCTCTCTAAAGTCAGTGGAAATGTTCCAGCTAACCTCAGTGAGCACTGAATCAGGTAATACATCACATCTGTCCTGTCACCTGTGGATGTGCATAAATAACATGCAGTAGAAAGTGCTAAAACTGTACAGCACAGTTCATGAGTTTTTAGAGCCTGTAATGCCTTCTCTGTAAGTACCAGAATACAATGCAATCCTTTTAAAAAACATAGAAATAAAATCAAACTCATCAGCACCCCACAACAAAAAAACCCATCACAACCAACCCACCAAAAAACCCCAAAAAACAGCCCACTAAACAAACATTCAACCCCACCAAACCCAAAAAAACCCAAACTAAACCAACCCCCCAAAAAAACACAACAGCAAAAAGCAGTTGTGTGTGTGTGCTTATATATATATACACACACATAAATGCAAAAATATAATTAATTTTGACATTTGGCTCAATTACCAGGAAGATTCTTGTCTTTGTTTTCTATAGGTAGTTTAAGATTAATTTGAAGAATTATAAACTTTCTAAAATGAATACTACTTCTAGTATAGTGCAAAGTAGAACAATATTTTTCACTTTGTGGCTGGGAAAGGTAAAAAGGAACTGGCCTGGTGCTTGAATTCTCCTTTAACATTCACTTTTTAAAACATAGTGCCT
This sequence comes from Xenops minutus, assembly GCA_035221455.1. Taxonomy (NCBI): domain Eukaryota; kingdom Metazoa; phylum Chordata; class Aves; order Passeriformes; family Furnariidae; genus Xenops; species Xenops minutus. Next base: position 16,084,011 of record JAWWEE010000004.1, on the reverse strand, counting down.
CAGGCTTTGAAATTGTTTTTCAGTATCCTTAGCATTACTTCTGGCCTGCAGTGCAGAGATCCATTTCATAAGATGGCTGTGACTGGCAGCTTATGAAATCCTTGTCAGTATGATGTCATCAGTCATCATTAGAGATAGCTATTTTTTTAATCTTTTGAGGTTATTCTAATAATGCTGGCAGCTCAGGATGCTGAGGGAGAAGAGAAGCAGCAGCAGCCCTGATCTTTCAGCAGGATCTGAGCTCCTTTCTTGTTTGTTAGCTGTGATATCCCCTTGCTCCAGACTCTTGTTTTCCTTCCACATGCTGCTGATCTTGTAAGACTTTTCTCCTGAGTGCTGGGGATACCCACTGACAACTTAGTCTCTTTAAAACCTCTTTGCATGCTTTTTCTGTGCTGGAGTGGAAAACTTCACTACGTTAATGCCAAGCCCATTTTCAGAAATAAGCACATTTTCCTTTCAAGCCTCTGCTGGGGGAGGGTGAGAGTTCATATTTTCTTCAGCTGTTATAGTTGACTTTTAAGTCTTTTTACTTCAGTGGCTTGATTTATCTTGGTTGTCAGAAATTTACGCATTCAGAGCTCTGGTAATATGTACAAATATTTACAGATAGCAACAGTACTTTGGCATAATGTCCAAACAGTCCCCTTGACAGCAGTTAGCAGGGTGTCCAGAAAGAACTGAAACCACTAAAGGGTTTGCTAGACACAAGCAACAACAGACAAACAGCCTGCTCAGTGGAGATGGTGAATCTCCATAATGATTTTGAATTTGCTTTCTCCATCTTAATAGTCTGCATTATTGGAGAGAAGTGTTATCAAAACCAACTTTCTTTACTTCTGACAGAGCCTTTTGCAGAGCCATTGCTTATATCCTCTGGATTAGACCAGCTCAGGGGTTGAGGAGAATTTCATATTTGATGTCTTAGCTTCTATTTTGGGAGCTTTCAATGTGATAAAGTGGATATTTGTATCTACCCAGTGAGGCAGCTTCTCTCCATAACTAAATGAGTATGTGCTTCTACACACTGCATCTTCTCCACAAGAAATAAGATTGCCTTACACTTAGAAGTCATCGATTGCAGGCAACAGCACAATCTTTGATCCGTTGCTATGGAGTTTGGGTCACGGTGACAGTGATGCTTTCATCAAATGAAAGACTTGGCTGCTGCAACTGGGGAAAACCTGCCTTTGTGCTTGTTCCTGCCTTTGTGCCAGGATTGGTGTTCCTGCATGTGAATGTTGGGCAAGCCCGACCAGAGGCAGGTGCACAAGTGAAAACTAAACATTTGGTACAGAAGAAAAGGGAAGGAAAGTTAATTTTCAGCCAGATCATGTCCCTTGTTTATCTTGTGGTTGCACTGTGTTGCACTGTTGCTGCTGTTGGTAAAGGAAGAGGAGAATGCAAAATCGGCTCTTCTGACAGCAGGCCCACACTTGGGTCAGTGTGAGGCAAGTGTAAAACCACTGCCTAAACTCCAGTCCAGACAGCTCCCACATTTGGCAGGAGAATCAGAAGCACAGTTCTCCACAGCTATTGGTTTGCCATCTTAGGCATCTGACTTAGTCAAAACCAGTGAATGAATAGTTGTCCTGTCACTAGTTGTAACTGTGAGAGCATGTGGAATAGAATTCACAGAAAATATGGGTATTCAAAGCAGCCTCAGATCTAAGGGCCTAACATGCTCTGAGGTGGTCACTGTATTCTGAGCTGATTAGAGTGTGTCCACAAACTATGAAATGCCACAAAAGCTACTTGATTACTCAGCAAGCCTTCTAATGCCTTGTCTCTTTATCTCCCTGGAGCTGAAATGATGAGCAGATACTACCAAGCACCTGATTGGTGCAGCCTGAATGAGTCCTGAAAATGTATTATCTCTGTCTGAAAGTTGTTACTGAGTTTTTTAAACAGGCTTCCTAAAACCAAGTAGTTCTATTCATCAGGAGGAGGAGAATTCTTGGAAGATGGAGATGGCTGGTTGTTGAAGTCTACATACATTGTTAGTTATTTGAAGCCTATTGTAGCATGGCAGACCTAACTTCCATAAACATCAAGACAGAGTCATGTCTCAGTCTGCTTCTTGTACTTTTCAAATGCTCCTTAGTTTGTTTCTTCCTTTGAGAAAGTCCATTTCTAGTTACTCTAATTCTTTTTAACTCCAATATGCATGGACCATCAGCTGCAACTGTCTCTTACAAGCACTCAAGAATTTGCCGAGACCACCATACCCTGCCCTTCTCTCATCTAGTTATAAAGTAAGCATCCCAGTAACTGTGTCAGCATTGAGGATTCATAAATTATTGCAGAAAAGTTCCATTCCATCACAACAGGATTTTGATAAGGCTAAAGCTTGTCAGTTTGAACTGTGCTGTAGCAGAGTTTGACTACGCTGTATTTGTAATATGAATCAATCGTTACTCTAGCATGGATTTATGGAATTGTATTGTAATGTAGTGCCACTGTGCACTTGAAACAAAAGCCACATTAGTACCTTGCTAGCATGAAGTACAGTGAAATGCATTTCAGCTGGTGGACTGGCTGAAGCACTTGCTGGAATTCAGTAGTCTCTGAATAAGTTCTTCTAGATGTTCTATACGTGGAGAGCTTAATGTTTATTGCCAGCTTTACTTATTTGAAGGTACTTGATATTTTAACCTATCCAAAAATCAGTTGTAAAGCTAATCCTGCATTTCTGATGCAACAAGTGTTGTCACTGAAACTACTATGTTTGTGTGCAAAGAATGAGTAATTGAGTTTCCATTTTTACAAAGAGAAATGCCCTACAGAAATCTATTTAAAATTCCTTCAGAAAAGTCAAGCTAAATATGTTAATGCCTAGAGTGGTGCATTGTAGTCATGCTTCATATCAGAGAGCAAAATGGTGCTGAGTGGTAGGAGCTGGAGTTGGAGGTGGTCTGTAAAGGCTGCACAGCACTGCTGCTGTCTGAGGAGTACTGTGTGCCCAGGTACTGCTGACTGGTAAATCCCAGAAGGCAGCAGGCAGATGACTGAAGAATGCAAAATGGTGCCTCATTTTCTTGCTCCTCTGCAGCACCAGTGCCAAGCTTTCCTTCAAGTTTGATACGTTCAAGTTGCTTTGAGATACTACATCAGGTAACATGCCATTGGGTGGAGGTGCTCTTCATTGTCTGAGCTGGGAACAGCTGGGAAAAGCTGCTAAAAAGCTTTCAGAGATCAAAAAACAGCCTCTAAAGCAAAGCCTGGTTTGGGACTGAAAGATACATCTAGTGGTCAAATGAAAGTGACCATGCAGTTCTCCATGTAGAGCTTCATGACAAGTTGCTGAGAGTGATTTCAGCCTTAAGATGTCTGTAGGAAACTTTTTTCAAAGATCTCCGTCACTTATTTTGGTAAATCCAGTCTCAACCAAGCTATGAAAAGTATTATTTAACCTAAAGATATAAAAAAAATTATTTGTGTAGTTAAGCCAAAATAATGGAAGATTAAGTTATGGCAAATAACCATGTTAAATGAGGGTCAGGTTGGTCTCTTAATCAAATAACTTTGCCAAATATTTACCAAAATAGGACAGACTCTTGTAAAAGTATAAATAGTTTGTTAGTTATTTAAATAAAAGATCCTTACAAACCTTATTTGGTAAGATTCTTTGATAGTGTTTATGAGGGGGGGTTTAATAGCAGGATTTCCATTGTGATTTTTCACTAGTAAAAAGGAACCTTTTTTTCCTGGCAAAGTAGATTTTCCCTGTAAAAATCTGATAGAAAGCATACTATTTAGTAAATGATGAGATATGCTTTAAAGACTCCATACGTGAACTTTACCACTAAAAAAATATTTCATTGGAAAGGTTGTTTTCATTTGTGGGATTTGAATAGATATTTTGTTGCTATGTTGTAATCAGCAAGTTCTGAATCCCTGATAAGAAAGAACTTAGATATGCAGGGAGGAGGGGAATGTTCTGGAAGAGAAAGCTTGCAGTCTTTTGCCCAAACATGCTCTTTGTGCTTGCTTGTGTTTTGCAGAACAGGGTTTGTTCAGAACAGGTAAAGTAGAATTTTTTTAAAAGGTAATATTAGACAATATACATAAGAAGATGCAATAAGACTATTGAGAGCAAATGTGCACATTTTCAGTCTCCCTGATCTCGTGGAGATGGGAATGCCTGTATTTGTGTCTTGCTCAGTCCTGTTGTGTACGATTCACAACATTCCTTAAAAAAAAGCACAGAAAGGAGTTAGAAAATACAAATTACTCTTTCATGGTGTAGAAGTCCAGTGGGAGGAAATTTAAGCACTTTATGAAGTGAAAAGTGTAATTACAGGTTGGGCACTTTTTAATATGTGTTCCCACACAGCAGAATTATTTGACTAAGTATTGGTGCCATAGATGTTAACACCCCATATCCACTGTAATTACGAATGAGATAGGGATGGGGAAATGGTGAACATTACCTAGGATGGATCAGAAAGCATCTGTTGAACAGATTAGGCAATGTTTGCTCATCAGGTTAACCTGAATCATCATATTCATTTTCTTCTGTCTAGTGTATCTCAAGTTTTGGCAACTGTAAGGCCACAGTCCATCTTATTTGAATGGGGGGACACTTAGGACAGCAAATATCACATGAAAAATGTTAGGTTATGTTGGAGAGAGATTAAAGCAAAGACTCAGCAATGTTTTCAGCCAGTCTGTACATGAAAAGCCATTTGGCCTGAAATCTTGAAGACTGAACTGTCTTGATGCAGATTTGAAAATATTATGCCCATGTAAGTTTTGCTGATTGTGTAATTCATAGTTGTGATGGTGAGCAGTTATGTAGCTCATTTCTTTGGCTGGGGTGGGAGTGATCACAAGAATCATATTTACCAACACTATCAACTTCTACTTTTGAGTTTTCCTCTTTTTGTCCAACCTTGCTCAAAGCATCCATAGGAAGTGCATATTGTACTGAGACACTGAACACAAGTTTAGAGACATTCATTTCTCTCTTGGCGTGAAAACGGCCTACTCTAAATGGATTTTGACACAGGACTCCATAGTAATTGCTGAAACTATTGGAAGTGGCTGAATCCAAGAAAGGATTGAGCCTGGTGTTCTCTAGGCAAGAAAACCAACCAGAGTTCCAGCTGCAAGCCATCAGAAGCTAGAACCATGAAATAAAAAAGGGGCTGCTCACTTTATTTTACAAAGGCTTTGTCGTGAGCTTCTGCCTGTCTGCACATCATAAGGAATAATAGGATATAAAGTTATTTTCAGTTGAAGACCAATATCATTGATGCAGCAATAAAAATGTGGCTCATGCTTCATTCCTTGCAGTTACCCAATAGGAAAACAAAGCTAAAATGAAGCTAAGTGCAAGACTGCCACCTAACTAAGTATAATACCTTGTAATAATATTGTTTCAAAAGTCTGGAATCATTCCAGATATGTGATCAGATGATTTGAGTCCAAATGACACCTAAGCAAGTGAGTCAATAAAGAGATTAACCTTAGATGAAGTAACGAAAAACATGTCAAACAACTGAAAAAGGACAGTAGAAATGGAAACAAAGCATAAGGAGTACAAAACCATAGCAACAGTCAATGTTGCTGTCTACAACAGGCTTGTGTTAACTTGAAATAGAACTAAGTAATGCAACGGATCAGAGAATAGAAGATAAAGGCAGTTTGAGTATTTTCTGTTGTAAACCATGCCATTTATGGAGCAATACAGCAGAAAGCAGTGCAGTTGAAACAACGTAAAAAGATGGGAATAGATAATTCTGAGAATTAAATGCATTCTACATTTTAAAGTATTCAATGAGAGAAAATTTAAAGTGTTAGCAGTTTATTGCTTAACAAAGAAAATACTGCTGATGCATGCAGATCGTGTAGGATCTTTTCTGTGCAAACATCTGCAGAATAATCAATCATGGTTCAGTGGCAATCTTTCAGTGGTGACACTGTTTATATGAAAGGCAATTCCAATGCTAAAGCCTTGTGAAATATAATGGCAAAGTGAGATGTCTTTTTCAGCAAGAGAAAGGAGAGATAAGTAATATTAACAAAGTTGCAACTCTTGAAAAATTGAGGGTAAATAAAAGCCCCAAACCTGAAAATGGGCAACAGAAAAGAAAGCGAACAGCAAGATTTTGCAGCTCTGTTAATGTGTCTCAAGGGTTTGGGTGTTTGCCAGTACAATGTACTATATGGCTCTACTTCAGGAGATTTTAAAACATGCACACACCTTATGCCTGTGAGTAGTCTCAAAGAGCTGAGGTTGTGTGTGTGTAAGTCCATCTGGGTGCTGATGCCACACTTCAGGCTTTCCACTCACAGGTTTCCTAATGTGCCTGTGGGTGAACTTCATGCTGTTTTGTGCTGTACTTGTATACATACATACTACAGATGGTTCTTTTGTGAGCAACAAATTTGGATCTCCCATCTCTCTATGGGTCAACTATTGACAAATGTTAGAGGCTTCAACCCTTTAACAGATTTGGTATAAAAAGTCAAAAGGGAGAGATGTACAGACAGTACAATTGCTAAAACCTCCTTACTGCAGGGGACCAGACCAAAACGTGAGGTCTACTAGGTAATGCAAGGAGAAATGTATCAGTCATTTAACTGAAGGGTGTGTTGAGTTGAGGTTGAGTGAACGAACATGTTGGATGGGGGAATAAACAGCTGGGACTCATTTGATTGTAACACTCAAAGCGCCAGACAATAGTGTCAGAATTTTTGCAAAGCCAAGAATTTCTCAAGAGACAATGCTCATCTGCTGACTTGAATGAACAAGTGGGAAGAATAGCATCAGCCAAATTACTTTAATCTAGTTTTGTTCCTGTGAATACTATTTGATGAGGCAAATTCTAGAATATTCACTATAAATAAACTGCCTGCACAGCATCAATTCCTGTCTTCTGTTGGTGCTCTACACCCAGTGTTCCTCTGACACAAATGCAAAGATTCAGTGGGCACACAATACGTTTTGAGAAAAAAGTAGACAAACATGCCAAAGTAGCATGCTAAAACCTATGTTTATGTTCTGTCTTGGTAATTGAGATAGTGCACCTCTTTCTTTCTTTTTTTTTTTTTTTTTTTTTTTGTAATTGATAGAAATCATAGATACCGGGAAAGTACAGAAATGGGAAATCCTGAAACAAACAGGAAAAGGTGAGCAATTCTAGGCATGCTAGAGCTCTACAATAGAGGAGATACTTGATAATGGAGGCAAAACTGCTTTGCTGTCCTTTCAAAGGTGAGAGTGGATGGGAAAGTGAACTGTTTTTAAACCACCTTGGAAATGTTAATATTTTATCCAAAAGTCGAACTGTTAATCAGCGATTTCAGACTTCAGAACCAACACAGCTGCAGTTACAGTGCCAGCAAAAGAAACAATTTCAGCAAAATACAATTTCAAAATTATTGAGCAGAGCAGAAGAAATGTTGTATTTTTTAAAATTACAATCAAGACTGTAGAACTGTGGTAGTATATGTCCTCTACATATGCATAGGTGGGATTTTGATGTGCCCTTTTCAATTGCTGTGTGTTATCCATGAATTGGCATTAAATAAACCTGAAATTAAAACTTGATACATTTGCTCTTCTAGCAAGGCCTATTAGAAAAAAATGGCTCTCCCATACCCCAGACTTTTCATCCTCCCTGTGCCCTGCTTAGAGCTCACTATCCCTTTGATTGTGCTTGTGCAGTTGTGTGCTGATCTGTCTCTCTGAAGTGACACACTGAAGTCTCTAAAACAGTGCGGGCTCCATTGTTTTGGTGTTCACTTTGCAGCAAGGTCAAAAAAGTAGCTGTGCCTGTGTGAGAGAATGGGAGGGTGTTCCTCTGCAGGAGGGATCCTCTTAAACCAAAAGTGTTTTTGGAGGAAAGGTAATTTTGCTATATTGTTGGAGCATTGCATCTCAAGTGTTTGAAATCTGTAGATTACTGTCACAATCTAGAAGGCAAATGTTGTGAAATCTACTATTGCTTGTACCATTTATTTTTTTTTTTCAAGTAATCCTACCAGTGATTTGAGGAAACTCATTTAAAGCTGTGTGCTGTATTCTGGCCATAAAGCTCTATGGCATTTCTCCCTAGGACATAGAGATTACCCTTCAATTCCTACTTTACTTAAGCTTTAGCTTGAAACTGAACTGCTATTGGAGACTACAAACAACTCAGTCAAGTCTATTCTGTAAAGAGTTTCAGAGCAAAGAAATTAAGAGATTAGTCATGCCAGCTTGCCAGGAGGCTTTTGCCTTATATGTCATACAGAAATTGCAAAGGGAACTTGTATAACTGCGCATGGTTTCATAATTCAAAAGTACATGAATAGCAGCAACAGAGAAGGCACAAGTGAGTCAATGCTGGAATTGCTGTTGCCCCACAAAGCCAGGATCTAACAGCTGAGGGATTGTTCTTGCTTTGTATTTCTGATAGAAAATGTACTGCCAGGCAATAGTGTGATGGCTGGATCACTACATGCTCTGACATGTGCAAAGCCTGAGTGCCTTGTTTAAAGAAAGGCTTATATTCAGAAAATCTGTGTTTATGGTTCATCTCTATTATCTAAGAGGAGGTGGCTGTACCCAGCCCAGGAAACCTGGGCTGAACTGTAGAATTCAGTGGCCTGGGCCTGGTGATGAGACAGTGCATTGCAGAGTTTGGACAGTGGTCCTGGCGTTTCACATCTGTGAACTCATCTGGTTGTACATGACACCTTTGGAGAGTTGAGGCTTCTCTGATGAATGTGCATGTGTTACATACACGCCATAGGTGGCTCAAGTAGCCTGGTCACTGTGAGAGGAATGGGGAAATAGACACAATTCCTCCCGTGGTAGCTGCCAACAAGTAGAAGTGGGCAGAATGGGATCCCTAAAGTATGCTGGTATCTTGTTTAACGTAGATCAAAATAGTTTTAATTACACTAAGAAAGGAGATGGATAATATGTGGAGCTTCTGCTGTGGCCTGAGTATCTCTGCACATTTTTATTACAGCCTGGATGTTTTTCTTTCATTTTTATAAAAGCATGATTGAATGTATTGTCCTTTAAAAACCGACTTTAAATGATTGATAAAGTTAAATTAGGAATAAAAGCTTGTTCTGTGTCTGCCTCAGTGCCCAGTGAAGATATTCAAAAGTTTATAAGCCCAGATTCTAGTTTTGATATCTGTATTATTGTTATTATTTGGTTCAGATTTAAAAACAAATACTGAACAAATGTTAGATTTTTGTGGTTTTCCCTACGGAAAAACATACACAATTTTCTCCGTAGTACAACATCACTTTCCTTCAGGGTAACTGTTGTCAGGAACAATCAGTATGGCCAAGTGTTTCCCACTACCTCCACCCAGTCAGAAGATTGCTGAATAAGTCTGATTTAGCCTGCATGCAGATGGAAGCAGGGTACTGAGGGACTTTGGGGGTTTTCTCCTATTCGTTGATAGCTCCAAGTAATAAATAGACTTAGAGAAAATCTATTTAATTCCAGCTTCAGAAGAGCAAGAAAAAGTCTAGAGAACTAAATGTCTCCCTCTTTGATTTTCCTCTGTGAGACAGTAGAAATAAATCTTTTAATTTAGAATCTAAGTTTTTCGAATGCTTATGATTATAATAATAAGTTAAACTCAGGCAAATTAAACTCCTACCTATGGAGACCTTTTGACAAATCAAGATTTTTTCTCCTAAAATGAAACATTCTTACTGAGACACTGACCAAAATTCCTCGCTTCCAGGTTTTGGAGTAGGGACTTGAGCTATCCCTAATCTTATCAAATATCTATTTGACAGAATGCCTCCTCAAAGGAAATTAAGGAAATTTAACTGAAGCAGTCTATTAGAAAAATACCTTGATTAAGGGATAAATTGCCAGTGCTAAGGAAAATCAGCCCTGAGGTTTTGCAGCTTTTCACTGGGAATCTTAGTATGATACAAACAGTTTTGGGTTAAAAGCCAGACATATAACAGCTGTGTAGTTGGAAAATTAGGAGATCTTATTCTAAATATTTTAAGCCAGAAGAAATGTTTTTAAAAGTCTGCTATTCTTCAAAATGGTCTCATGTGAACAATCTCATTATCTTTAGGGGGAACAAGGACTACTTAACTGTTGCTAGATCTTCTCCTTAACTGGTGACACATTTAGGAAGAAATGTGTCAGGAAGAAAAAAATTAAGAAATCTTTGTATTCTAGAGATTATAGTTGAAGTTACTGGTGTCCCTTACGAAAGAAACATTTTAAAAAATACAATGAAGAAATATATCTATCAAAAACCAGAGAGGATTTGATTTCTAACTTTAGCACAGCCAATAGACCTAGCTATTTCTTAGGTTTTTTTAAATTAATAAAATATGTGGGAAGTAGTGGATGGAGGAGCTTGTATTTCTCTTCCCACCACCTGAGTGCTGGGAGGAGCTCAGTCAGTCAAGTCCAAGGTGGTGACTCCCGTGCCAAGTTACAGGGAAGCAGCAGAGAAGCAGATGTGAGCTACAAGGGTCAGTGTGTTGCATTTTGCTTACAGCAAATGGGGAACTCCTTTAAGAAACAGGGGACTATAAGGATGTTAATTGTTCATCGTGGAGTCATTGTCAGCACTGAACAGAGATGACATGTTTACCAGCGACCTGCTGGGTGACAGAGAGTGGTGAAACCCTCAGACCATGAAATGATTGTAGCTTGATCCTGCTACAAGCACTTCAATTATGAAGAGCAGTTCTGTGTTGTAGCTCTCAGGGAAAGTCATCTCTGCTGGGAGAGGCAGAAATGAGGAGGGCTGCCAGTGTACACTTACTGCATAACAGTTTCAACACTGATGGTAACCGGGGCACTTGCTTGGGTATGAGATGGGATAAAATACAAAGAGAAGTAAGTGGGATTTGGAAGGTCTGATCTTCCAGGAACAGCAGGTGTGTGGATTCTGCCACCAACACTGTAGGAACCCTCTTTGCAGGGATGTTTGTGTGGGTTAGACACTTCTATTCCACCTCCTAGACTAGCTGAACTTACAAGAACTTGCAACTTTGCTTGTAAAATTTGTTCAAAACCATCCAACTATCCATCTACCCCTTCCAAAGTTCCAAAGGGTGGAGGTAACACTGCCTTTGGTAGCCAGTGTAAAATTTATTATCACTGTCATACTCAAGCTTTCACGTGAAAAGTGAACCATATGTCTTTGAGTGGAGGGGTGGACATGTATGTCTACACTTCCACTGAGAAACACGGCTGTTCCTGGTTTGGGGCAGCAGTTCAGATCAGTTCCTTCAGGGGCAAAGAATTTGCAAATAGTTGAAATTTCTGAATTTAGGATGTTGGATCCTCTATGGAGTCTCTTGTTGTTTAATGCATTCCAATTCCACAGAGCTCCTGACTGTTCGGAGAGAGCAGGTATCTTGCCAGGGTCAGTGGGCCCATTCTAACTCCGGACTCTAGGGCTGGGCAGCCTGTCCTGCAGCAACACCTCCAGATGTTTGGAAACATTTGGGGTGCTTGGTGCCAGAGATTGAGAGTGAGGCAGCTCTCTGTAGAACCAGCATTCCCAAAAGTAAACCCACTCCCCTTTCATTGCTCAGAGCAGTCATCTGATGAGAAATTAAGCAGCTTGGAAATATTTGGAGCATGGAGAAGCTGGGATAGAAGCTAGAAGAGAAGGCACAGCACAGGTTGACTCTTCTGAGTCACAGTCACTTGGAGCCCTGCTCTTGTATGTTCTGCTGTAGCCTTGTGACATGCAGGCAATTTGACAAGTGACCACTTACTCGTAGGTGCAATATGGTGCGCTGACCTACTTTAAAATACTTGATTTCAACCAAGTCCTGCTCTGCAGACCCGGCAGGAGGCTTGCTTCAACACCTGCCTTATTTTCCTTTCCCAGACTAACTCTTTAGTGGAGTAATTACTGTACAAACTCCAAAGCCCAGCAAGTTGCTCTGCATTCCAGTTTCACAGGAAGTAAAATCTGAGCTTGCCAAGTCTGCTCACTCATCTGCGGCCCTTCGGCATCCCGAATTCCTAAGCCAGTTAGCAGGGGTTACGTAACAGATGCATGCCAGGGCTGTGACTTTTTTATACAGAAAACCAGAAACGAATGAGTGTGATGTGGCAGGAAGCAGCTTGTATGAAAGGCACAAATGGAGATTGAGAGATGACAGTAATATGTTTTCAATACTAAGTTAAAGCAGTGAAATACTCGCTTGAGCTGCAACTCTGAAGTCCCTGAGGCTAGTTTTAAAAGGTATAAATGAAGTAAACCTCAAAAATTGCATGGTCAATTTATTTGACAGCATGAGCTTAAATTACCTGCAGCTGGCTTAATAACTGTTCTTTTAAGAAGGAAACAGAAGTATTAAGGCAGCTGTTTTTCTTTTTGGAAACATGATGATAAAGGCAATAGAGTTACAATAGTAACCCTTTCCTGCAAGGAGATGAGCAGTCAAAGTTAAGGTTTGAACCACTACATTGGGACCCCAAGTGCACCCAGTGGCCCTGACCAGCCTCCCCTGGGGCTGTGCTTCAGCTCAAGCTTTGTCAGTGTGTGTCTCCAGCCCTGGCCCTGCCTCCTGGGTGCTTCTTGGGTCTGTGTTGTGGCCTTGTCTCCAGCTCTGTCTTTCTGCTGACTGGACCCTCTGCACAGACCCTGTCCCTGGTGTATATCCACGCTGCTTTATCAGGGACTGCTGATGTGCCAGCACCTGGCTCTCACTGTTCTGGTCACACGTGGCAAGCTTGCTCTATTTGGTGAGGGGGCTGTGTACGCTGCAGTCACCTCAGCCTCTGGCTCACATCGCTCCATGGAGCAGCCCTGCTCCTCTGCCCTTCGCTGGCCTTCCCTGGCCCTTTCCTTGCTGCTGAATCGCAGCCGATGCTCAGCTGGCAGGTCCCAGACAGCTGACACAACACCTACCAGCTCTGCAGCAGTGTGGCTGCTGAACTCTTCTGCATGTCATCCCCTACAGCAGCTGATGGAAATCAACTTCATCCTGTGCCATTTATGCATCTCAAAGGGTAACAGAACTTCTCAAGGTCTCTGGCAGCGTGTGTACTCAGACCAAACTGATTGCCAGCATGTTTCCTGACCTCTCTCTCGAGGTCATATCTTTTTCCTGTGTACCGGGGGCACTGATTGCTTCTTGGGATGAGCTCAGGCTTTTGTTTAGCAAATTTCCTGTTGTTGTGGGGACCAGGGCAAGGATGACAGTTTCTTCAGTGTTCTTCCTACAGCATTGCCAGGCTTTTGGGGCTCTCGCTTCAAGTCTGAACCTTGCTGTTGTTTGCTGAGAAGTATTTTATAGCCTGTGGTAATATTTGGAGCCCTTCAGGGCAGATATGTTAGGCTTGAGCAAACAAAACCCCTAAGCAAGATGCCTATCTCAGTTTCCCCAAAAAAGAGGAGAGATGGTACAAGGAGGAAACCTGGGTTTGCTCTATAGCAGGTGTCAGAGTTGGGGGGATGCTTGAATTCCAGTGGGCAAGGTTGGGAAAATTTTGATCTACTGTTCTAGAATGCAAAAAGACAGTTTCTGCCTACTTTTTCTGGCATTACAACCTTAAGGGGGGAAAAAAAAAAAAAAAAAAAAAAGCCTAGCAAGCAAGTGGAACAGACTAGGACCCTGCTTCCAGCCCTGCTGCAGCCGAGGGCAGCAGGGCTGCTGAGGAGCAGGCTGTGCTGTACTCAAACCTGGTGTCTTGTGCATGTTCCTTTCCTCATGCTGGCTGGACCAAAATGCCCTGTCCCAGAAAGCAAGACCTGCTCTGACAGAGCCCACCTGAGTCGTGGTAACTCTGTTTACCTGCCAGGGCTGTCCTCGTGGATCTTACACAGACCAGCCCTACCTGACCCAGGACCTGCAGCCCCAGCAGCACAGCAGGGGCTGAGCTTCACCTGCCTGGAAATGGTCAAACACTCTGTAAGAGTAAACCTGTGTTTTTTGAAAGGAATATATGGTAAAATCTTGCTAAATATTTGCAAATCTTTTCATGTGATTTTTGGTCTTTTATAAAGATTAACTAGATTTAGGAGGGAGGAGGGGAAACAGTGTGCCTATCCTGTCGAATTAGAGTCAAAACACAATAAAGATGGAGGGGAATTGGGTTGTAATTTACTTCCCAGGATACTATAGCTCTCATTCACTGTGCTGCAGTAAAAACTAAATGAAAATCCAGATCATGTCTGAGCACATGAAGAAATGAACGGTTCCTGTGTATTTCAGAGAAGAATGAATTTCACATTGCTGTGGTTCCCAGTAGTTCCTCAGTTTACTCCGAGATGGTAGTTGTTAGGATTCTTTAAAGATGAACTAAACTTGTTTTTGTTTTGAAATTACGTACTTCTATCATCAACACCATCCTAAGCAAGACACTTTGTAAACTTTTTTGTATTACAGTTTTATAATGACAAAACCAGACTAAAATATATATATATATGAAACTTAGAAGATTGTAAGCTACTGCCAGTATCTTTTGGGGGTAAGTTCTCTGTTTTTTCTGAAAGGGTTGTTAACCTGATACTGGAGAACTCTGGTGTCTCAAGCAGTGCCCCATCTGAGCAATCACTTCAAAACTTTGGCTGTCTAGGGTTGAAAAGAACTATCTTACCTCTGGCATTGTTTATTATGAAAGCTAATGGAAAAAGCGGATTTGGAAAAGATATTATGCAGATTCTGTGCTACTAGCAATCCAGCAATTGTATAAAGAATTTGAGTCCTTTCTGCTACAGATCTCCTGTTCCTTTTCTTGTGCTTCGCTGTGCCCTTTCTTTGTAAAGAGGCTGTGGAATTTGTTTGAAAATCCAGGCAAAGCTTTGGTCCTTTTTGCTGGCCTGACCAGGCAGGTACAGCCAACGCTTACACAGGCTGTTGATCATGTTTAGATCTGATTTTATTATCACGTGTAGAGTATTGAATAGAAGGAATTTTATAAAACCCAAAAAATTTATCTTTTATGCTTTTTTGTTGATATTTTTTAAAAACTATAAGTGAAAATGTTTTTTAGTACACTTACAATGCTCCATATTGCATTAGGTCATATTTCTGTGTTCAGTTTGCTTGTGCTGGCATGTGTGCATTCATCCCCATGATGGATGATCTTTTTCTGTGCAGCTGAAGCTTTTGGGGAACTGGTCTATTTCAGCAAAGTCAACCAGGTAGAAAAGGAAGAATCCCTGTGCTATCATTGCAAATCTCCTATGCAAAGGGAATAAATTCACTTAACCTTTAAGAGAGAGGCTTAGGCTTTCTTCTGTAGATTCCTCTTAAATGGATCATTTAACTTACTTCTTCATTGTATGCTTCAGAAACAAGAAAGGACTAGAAAATACCTTTTTTTTTTTCTTAATTGTGGCAAGACTTGGACATTTTGTGACCCTCTTATCTGTTCCTCTCAAGTGGCATGTGCATCTGCAGCATTTTGAAAAAGACTACTCTAAGAGGTATTTTCAGTGTAACTTGATTAGCAAGACAGTTGCTGTGTGTCTGGAGCACCAGAGAAATATGTGTGCCAGTTTCTTTGTAGTCAGTAATTTTTTGCAGGAATATACTCATGTATTCACAGATTGCTTATGTACCTCTGACATGGAACTTTAACCAGCA
Organism: Xenops minutus; assembly: GCA_035221455.1. NCBI lineage: Eukaryota > Metazoa > Chordata > Aves > Passeriformes > Furnariidae > Xenops > Xenops minutus. Next base: position 16,068,462 of record JAWWEE010000004.1, on the reverse strand, counting down.
CATCTTGCAATCTGTTTCACGGCCACCATTGTCTCCTTTATGTGTTGCTTGCCAACTGTAATTAATGGACAGAGTTATATAGCAATGCATGAGTGTGTTCTTTATGTATGTCCTAATTCTGGCAAAAGTAGCATTACCCAGGCCTCACTATGAACTGTATTCATGTGTGAAATCTCAGTGTGTCATGTGCATTCAGCAGGCTGTTGAGATGGCTGCTGGAAACTTATCTTTAGAGCTTTATTGCAAGTCAGAGTATTTTGAAACTTGGCATGGAGCATTTGGAGTGGGTGCAGTTCTTTCTGTTAAATCTGGGTCTGTCTCCTGCTCTCTTTTTATAGGCCAGGTTCCCCAGGGTAGAGGGAAGTACCTAATTGCAAATCTGTCTTGCCAAATGCTTGGCAACCAGAGTTTCCTCCCACAGTGGGTTGTGTCTCTGAAGCAGATAAAGTCCATTTAGAAGAACCTGACAATTTAGGCTAGAAAAGGGCAAGGATTTTTGAAGAATAGGTTAGAGATTAAACTCAAGTATTTATATCACACACATTCATTTACAGGCATTGTGGATATGACACTTTTTAACACGTCATTCGTTGAAAACAGTGTCTTGGAACAGTCTATATTTTTCACCCCCTCTTGCATTTTTGTCCTTGCCTACTGTTGCTTTAATGTGGCATTTTAGATATTCAGGTCAATAATAGTGTTATGAAAACACTTTGTACCTGTATATCACACAAATATATATATTTAATTTTCAATAAATTTATATGCTTTATTTGAATCTCTTAGATTGCTAGAGTTTGAGAAGTACTTTTATGGCTTTGTTTATGTTACAGAAATCTGGCATCTGTGTCAGTGTTTGCAGTGTGTGCATACCAAGGAGCACATATCAGCAGAGCAGAGGTACCAGCAGAATTAAGGGCCTGGGGTTGCTGTGAGTTAGTCCTGCAAAGCAGCAATCCTGCAGAGTCAGCACAGGCCCCACGAACACAAACCTAAACATCTGGTTAACTTTAGGCATGTGCTTAAGCTTCTTTGACATGAGCTGCTAAGGGGGGGTGGGTTTGTTTTTAATCACTATTCTGAGAGCTTTTCTTCACAAGGCTGTGCTTAGGAAGCACTTTTCAAGCACAATGGAGTTTGTTCCCTAGGTTCAGCCTGCCTTTGCATGGTGGGGCAAGACAGGCATGCAGTCCCCAGGTTTCTCCCTTCCTTTTCTTTCTCTCCGTACCCTAGCTTTGCAGAGAGGGGGACCTTGGGTGTGCCAGCCTAAAAGAGAGCTGTAGCTTGTTCATGCAAGTGTCCAGTCAGGAGAATCAAAGGATGGGGACTGCAGAGCTGCTAGGTGCACACCTGTCCCAGTACACAATTAGCCTACAAAATGCCTAGTGTTCAAGTTTCCCTTTTGGCTCCTGTCATGTGTTCAGTAATACTTCAGTGTGTGGGCTGACCAGTATTCATGCAATTATCTGAGGCTCTGGCTGGGAAGACTTGCAGTGGGCTTGTTCCTTTACTCCCCCAACCTATGAAAACAAATTGAATTGAGTTTCATTCCCACTTCATTTTGTTGCTACTTCTCCTATATGTTTCTCTGTCATGTATTGTCCTCTGCTTTTTGCTTGTCCAGACTCTTTCTGTACTCATACTGATTATCTGGAGTAGCCTGTGTACATATATTTTATATATTACTTTATTATAAAGTTCTGAATTAAAATCTCAGTTTTCCTAGCTCTAATGATAACAGGGTCAAAGGGAACCTTTTGATAACAACTGCGGCTAAAAATTCTTGGAGAAAATGACATTCTTGCCATGACACTGATATTGTATCTGAAAAGCTACTGGAAAAATAGCACTAGTCTGCTGAAGTCTTTCAGCTGAACTTGTATCCCCCAGGCAGTGGAAAGTGTTGCTTTGACCCACCCAAATAAAGGAACTCAGCATGGAGGCCTCCGCTGACTCTTTGGTTACCAGGAAGTTCGGAAAAGTTCTAAAAGATCCCTCCCATTTTTAGGTCTGGTATACTTAATTACATGTTATAAATTTGATGAACTCGTTTTTAGGAAGAAGTATGTAGAGGTCAAAAGAAAGGGGTGGGATGGAAACACTTTTTGCTTCTTGCTGTTAGAAAGACTTAATTCTGAATTGAGGGAAATAAGGCTTGACAACAAATGGTATGTTTCTGTTAACGGACCAACAGGAAGATCTCCCTCCATCTGAGTAGGAGGATGTTAATAACTCATTACAGTTTGTTTGATGGGAATTGGAATTTATTGTGGTATTTGGTAGCATCCATCTTTCAGTTCTTTGCCTGTTTTGATAAGGCAGAAATCCTGTGCTGCTGTATCCAGCTCTGTTCCTCCTGATAAATAAGCTGCATATCTTTATAAACCATCAATTACTCTCTGTTTGTCAGTTTTATAAACTGGGAAAGATTAGTGGGAAGAGAAAGGGATGGTTGCAGCTCATGGTGTGTACAGGGCCCAGTGGTGTCAGGGAAATTGCCAGCTGCTCCTGCAGTAGGGAAGGTGGAGAGGGGGTACCCCAAGAGGTCCCTTCCTCACTGCTGCCTCTGCACCTGCAGCCCCTGCCCTAAACCCTGCACGGCCCCAAGTGTGAGGGTACACCTGTGCAATGCTGCTTTGTTCTCTGAGTCAGGAGAGCTGCTTATTTCACAGAACCACAGAATATGCTGAGTCGGAATCAACCCACAAGGATCATCAAGTCCAATCCTTAACCCTGCACAGGACCATCCCCAAGAGTCTGCCCCATGGACCTGTCAGTGTTGTCCAAACGCTTCTTGAGCTGTCAGGCTTGGTGCTGTGACCACTTCCCTGGGGAGTCTGTTCCAGTGCCCAACCACCCTCTGGGTGAAGAACTTTTTCTAATATCCACCTCTGACACAACTTCAGGCCTTTCCCTTGCATTCTGTCACTGGTCACCACAGAGAAGAGATCAGTGCCTGCCCCTCCTTGTCCCCTCACAAGGAAGTTGTAACTGCAGTGAGGTCTCCCCTCAGTCTCTTCTCCAGGTTGAACACTGAAACTAGCAGAGGTAGTTTAGCACTACATACCTGCTTTCCTTCATCCCTTCCTTAGCAAACTTCCAGAAAGCAGTGGGCATGGGATGCCTGCCAGCCAAGTGCATAAACTAAGGGAATGAGAACAGTCCAGAGCTGACTCAGCCCAGCCTCAGCACCTACCAGCAATTTTTGAAACACATATGCAAACCCAAATGAGGCCATGAAGCCACTGCTGCTCAGTTGTCCTGCACTCTGAGGGGTAAGCACTCCTCCCCCACTGTCTGTAATGATAGCAGGTGTATTTCTTGTGCTACCTGAGTTTTTCTTTTGACCTCTTATTTAATGCAGTCCTGGTTTTTACAGAAGCCTTTCTTGTAATTTCCAGTAAATCCACGGGGAGTTTGTTGCACTGGAAGATACAGAATAGACCTGCTGGGATTAACCCAGGCAATATGCATTTGGCTGAATCACAGCAGTGAATTTCTCCCCTGGGTATTCTGAGACTTCTTTGAACATTGCAAATTAGCATTTCACTTAGACTGATACTAGCAATAGGGGATGAGTGACATTAATATTTGAAAATTTTGTGGTAAATCTAATTTTCAGGTTTGCATGCCAAAGCTCAGCATGTACTGAGGCACTTAAAACTGACATATAGATGTTGTAGTTACAATTTAAATGTGTGGCATGTCTCTGCATTTCATACCCCTGATATACAAATATTACAGGGTTAAAAACAGTGAGTTGTAAGCATGATGGTATGGCTTTTTTTTAATAATTAGTACATGACAGGACAAAGCAATACCATCTCACATTTTACTGGGAGGTCATAGGCAGAGTGAAGCATGTCCAGATTATGTTCTCATCTCCAAGGATCAGTATGCAGTCCTAAAGGTTGTGTGAGGGCAGGAGCTGGGTGCTTCAACAGCAATCAGCTGAAGTGGCACAGTAATGTCCTACCATATTCATTAGATTCCAAAATGGCTAAAACCAGTAGGGTTTGATTAATCAGTTTTATATGCTGTATGAAATTTTAGGTGATGAATCCCCATAGAAATGTTTCAAGGATAGGTAATGAATCTCCATGAAAATGTTTTAAGGAAAAGCCTTAGATTAAGCCACCATTTGTAAGCTCTGAAAGAAGGCCAAGGAATGCAGTTCTGGAGCACTGTTGGTCCAGTATACTTGCATCCATGTCCAAAGTAATTTACCAGGGAATTTGCAATCCTCGTTTTGCTGGCTGTTAGAAGATTTACCATATGTAAGTCATAATGCATCAAATGAATAAAAGCCTTGATTTTTAGCAAACAAAAAGCATAGCAATCAGGAGGTAACTTTCTCCTCTCCCAGAATGGGCTGCCTGTGACTATTTAAGAATACTGTGATTTTTACAGAGACAACTAGGGTAAATACCCATGAATTCAAACTACATTTTGTTTTTTCATGGATCTGTTGTAACAAATGCGACTGAAGTTATAGAGTTACAGAGCTAGTTGCAAGCAGATCTGAAATGGAAAACATATATGGCAGATTACACACATGAAGCATCCCAGCAGGCAGTAACTGCTTGGCACTAAACTGTGTGCAGGACAATTCCGTGCCATGGTGAATTGTCCATGGCAAACTACTATGTTAGGAGTAGGTCAGTCCATTAAAAGTACTAAAAGAACAAAAAGATCCTCAATGTGTCTGAGTTCAAGAAGTGTTTGGACAATGCTTTCAGGCACATGGTGTGATCTTGGGGTGCCATGTGCAAGGCAAGGAGTTTGCCTCGAGAACTGTAATGGGTCCCTTCCAACTCAGCATATTCTGTGATTCCATGTGTCCTGTACTCCCCTGCAGTAAGTCAGCTATCATAATTCTGTCACTTTGGGGATGTGGAAGGAGCCCCATGAGTAGCTAAGGGAGTCCATGAGAGTGGGCTGGCAATCAGAAGGGAGAGTAACTTCTTGGGGAGATTTGAAAGCAAATTTGAAACAAATTTAATAGTTGAGTAAGAGTCTGGTGAAGGAAAAATATGTTGCTTTGTTTACAGAAGCAAGAAAAAAGCTGGCAGTAGCATTTTGTGTCCTCTGAGATCCCTGTTACTGTCTTGCTTTAGTGCTTTCCTCCAGACCAGGTGTGTGCTCACATAGTAGAAACTTCAGCAGAAGTTAGGTTTCCTATTTAATTTGAAATTGATATTCCCAGATCAGGTAAGACAAGACTATGGACAAGAAAAATTAAATGCTACAGACAAGTCTAGAATTTCTTACCTACATTGCCAAGTCCAAGCAAGGAGTTTATGATAAGGAAACTGAGATTTTTGAAACAAGTAAACAGATAGTAGAACAGAAGCAGGACTCAAGAGACACTTGGAAAAAATTGGTGCATTTCCCACAATGCACAGTAACATTCAAAGTGACAAAAGAATTGTTAAAGACAAATGCCTTACAGCAACACAGAGTGCAGGCATCTAACCCTCTGGTAGGATTTTTTTGGGAGGTGCTGAGAAGAAACAGAAATAGAAAGTACAAGAGAGGTTTTGTCAATGAGCAGCCTGCTGCTACACATGACCTGTGCAATTCATTAAATCAATCATATAAAATGTTAATTTTCTTTAAAAATGTCAATTGTTAGGCTACATCCCTATCTCGTCCATTAAGTAGTTAATTATGCATTATTTGTTACAAGTAGATTTTTTTAATGCCATATAAAAGACAGGGATTGAATGGATACCCTAGGCAAAATGTTTCTTAGCACTAGTATTTTTGAAACAATGGTTTAATTAGGGTTTAGATTAAAATATGACTCTTCTGAAAACTATGGAGGAACTTTATGCAAGAAAGCAAATAACGTTCAACAAAACCATTCTCTTCTCTGCCACATACCCACAGGAAGATGTCTTTCCATAAATGGAAAAAACAATACTCTGGGGATACTCAGGAATGCTTATGGTGGTTAGTTTTTAACATGATACAATAAAACATTGTATAGGGATAATATTCTTGGAGAGTCAATGGACATGAAAGTAAAACAGGCTGAGTAAGGAAGCGGCAGAATGAGCCATACAACAGGCACATTTAAAAAACCCTTGGTTATCTGGGTTATGTTGTACCTTCCTGGTGCAAAATATCCTATTTACTGGACCTTCACTTCAGTGGTACTAGACATTTTTGGTTACCAAGGTAACAAAACTCTATATGCTGGCCTTTGTAAGTGTATGATCAAAGGGACTATCCAATTTCCACCCACTGTGTGCAGGCTGCCAATTTAAATATTTACTACCCCTTGAACTGGTCAGCCAAAAACACAGCAGCAGAGAGGGGTATGAACCATATATGTACTGCCACTGACCTGGGATATGTTCTATTTTCTGGAAAACGTATAAGAGAAATTTGAAGTGAACATGCTGTGGCTACATTAGTGGAATAATTTACTAAGTGCTCTTAAAAAAACAAACATAACACCCCCCCACCAAAAAGCCATTTACAACTATGCTGCAGTAAGAATATTGCTTCAGTAAAGTCTTAGAGAACTGTTCTTGCTATAAGCCTACAACTTGAGCTGTATTGTTTCATTATAGAATAGGAATTCATTAAGCCAGTAAGTATTAATTTCCTTTAAAACGCTGTTGTTCTATTAAGTAGCTTCAATGGTTAGTAATTTTCTCTACATAGCCAAAGTGTCTTTGAAATGGGGTGTTAAATTGGACAAATGGGAGCACACTGCATTGGTTTTGGTTTTTTACTTCTGCTGTCTTGTGTGCTCTGCTTTCATGAGGTAGACAAATTTCAGGTGTGTCCTGCCAAACGCAAACAGTTCCTTTTACATACATCATCATTCAGAAGAACAACGTATCTCTTCATCACAAACAAATACATGAGGCAAGCTCTATAAAGACTTTTTTTTTCTTTGTATTTTACTGACTAGTAGAATGTAATGGACAGAAGGGTGCTAGGAAAATATATATAAAAATGTATTCATTATCCTTTTCAGCTAGGAAGAGCATAATAAACTTACACATGCCTCAATTTTCTCACTTAGTCTGACTTAGTACTGTTAGCCTTCACTATGCTAAATATACAAATGTATTTAGATTTGCTCCCAGCGTTCTGTTCTCAGGATTCTAGGTATCAGTTTCTCTTCATCTTTCCAAGTCCATGCTGCTTTTTGCTGCCGTTTTTGGTTTCTGTCCAATCTGTTAATATCCTTGTCATAGCATGGTGTCCAGAACTCAACAGTAACCCAGCTGCAGCCTCACAATCCTGAGTATTTCTTGTAGCAATGTAGTTTCTGTGCAGAATTTTTTCTAATTCTAGCTCTCATGGTAGGAGATTCACATTCAGTTTAGAAACATTTCAGATCACGTAATTAAACTTAAAAGAAATCTTAGTACTTGGCTCTAATATATGGTTATGGGAGATTCTTAGAACTACAGAATCAGAAAATTCAGTAGCAACCACTGCTCACCTCTAGTGTCTTAGTGCTTTCTTGCTGTTTTCCTTCATTTTCCCCTCCTTTTACTTCTCTCCAGTGAGAGCCCATTGTATTTAACATTTTACTTTTGGCTTTATTCTTTTGTAGAGTGCTACAAAAAGTACTTCATAAGCATATGCTTGTTCAAACACACTTTTCACTTTATCCTTCCTCTGGAAAAAAAATTCCCCATGTTTTAAATAGCTATCTGGAAGAAGGAATACCACTGTGTTCTTCCAGCCCACTATGGAATACACTGAGCTTAGAATTGTTCCTTACAAATTTTATTTACCCTTAATGTTTTGGTAAAAACACCATTAGCAATAGTTTTCTTTTTGGCTATTAAATTCATGCAGTGGTTAATTGTTGTAGTGGCTGCTGCAAGGAGCTGCTTAAGGCAGTTAGCAGGAAAGCTTGAAGAGCTGGAGTTGCTTCGAAAGTTCACAATAGATAGTTGACATATTTTTGCTTGCTGTCAGCTAGTGCTCTCCTAAGACCACAGACAGCACGAGTGAACGTAGGAGGAAACAATACATCTGCAGACACTGGCAGACAGCACCGCTTGCCAAATTTGGCCACAGTTCCTTTAGATAAATAATTTCTCAGTGACGTGCTGTGTTGAAATTATATAAACAGCAAAAATTACTAAGACCTGGGCCCCAGGGTCTTGTGGGTTTCAAGATTTTCTGCAATCAATATTCTGACATCTGAAAATATTTTTCCCTAACAGCTGATGCCAGAAACTGAGCAACATTAGCATCACTTTCTATGTGTTCAAGATTTTGAGTATATTGAAATATTGCCTCTTCAGCCCCAGCCCTGGTCAGGACCTTTGCACTGCCATAACCACCAGCTCATATGAGAAGTTTTATACAACAGGTATCAAAGCAGCAATCTTTTCTCAAAATGGCCTGTAACCTCTTTTAGCAACAACTCCATTAGCATTTCAAGAAATGTACATGGAAAAACACTGTATTACATTTCAGTCTCTAGAATTATCAAGGGATTTGGAGAAACTTCTGCCGAACATAACGCAGCATACTTCGCACATTGAATGTAAAGGGTTATTAAGGTGGATTTTTCTACTTAGGACCAGACAATAGTTAGCTCCTAACTCTGTGGTAAGACTTCCTTGATAATTAAGATACTTCCACTATGGCAGTCATACCACGAAAAGTGTCATATCTGAAAAGTGTCTTCTGTCACTGAGGAATTTATGCAGGAAACCAATGTGCATGATTTTCCCCAAACAGAAGCATCCCATGGTAAAACCTCACCTGACTAATTTTTGTAGAAGCATCTCTAGACAAGCTTCTGAAGTTACAAAACCAAATCATTTATTGAACAGGTATTTTTAAAAAATCAGTTTCTATAACAGAAATCAAACCTATGCCTGTCACATGAGACATTCTGAAGGCATAAGCTATTGAATATTCATAGTTACCCATGAGGCTGAGGAACATGGGCTATGCAAAATGAATACTGCATTTGTTACTATTGCCCAAGTAAGAAAGGCCAGACAGGAACAGAAATGTACTTCTAAAAGTTATGCTTTTCTTTTGATAATAGAACCTCCAGTACCTGGTCTTTCCTCTAGCAACACTTCCAAAGTAATACTGTTCTCTGAAAATAGTCTGCATAAAATGAACACATTTTGTTCCATTTTTAGTCCCCCATGTACTAAACAGGAACAAAGCAGAAATATGCAAGTATGGAAAAAAGTCTCTCAAGCACTTTCTTATTTCAGTCATACCTTAAGGCAAATTTGTAAATTTTAAGGGAATATCTCGAGAATTAAGATAGAGCTTATGAAACTCTTTGTTGTTTTTGATCAAAGGTAACTTTCTCAGAGAACAGGGATGCACAGCAATAATCCCTCAGAAGTGTCTTAGGATAAGACCATGCTAGTGATGTTTATGTAACTTTTACATCTGCACATATTTCTTAAACTGACATTTGCAGTCTAACTATACAAGACAAAATTTCAGTAGTTCAGAGCACAGTGTGATGTTATTTCAATGAGTGTAAATGTTGAGGGCAACAAGGCAAAACTACCTCAGTATCTCATTTCCACATGAAACATATGAAAGGAATAACAGAATATGGGATCTTCTCAGATTCTTATGTCTTTAAAAAAAGGATGCAGCAAAGCCTCCTTTGCAGTTATTCTTGTTGCAGGGTTTAAGTCTAGTAGCTTATCAAGTAAGTCATATGCTTCATCAGGAACCTGATCCCATCCTTTCATGTCAGTTGCCTTCATTTCCAAAGCATCACCACCTTCCTGAAAGTTCTTTAGGTGTTGAATTTGTTTTCTGAGTATTCCAGAAGCACATGGTTTGTCTGCTGCAACTGGCAAAGCTGAGTCGTTTTCAGACCCGCTGGGCACTTCTCCCTGAGATCTCTTAAAGCCACTATTTGTTCCTCTCAGCCTTTCACAGAGGGTTCGTAAGTTTTGAGTTGGGACAACTTGGGTACACACAACTGATTTACCTGGGGGAAAAAAACTGTACAGTAAGCCACATTTTATTATACTTTCTATGCAACTGTAACTTATAAGTTTGTTTGAGAGAAATTTCACATCTCAAAGAGTAATCAGCATGGAAGAAAACCACCCAAACTCACCAAAGGACCAAAACCAACCCCCCTCACCTCCACACCAGCTATGCTGTTACAGCAACAGCTCCAGCAAGTCAGAAGGGTCAGAGTCTCAGTTCTGCTCAGAACAAAGTAGTTTGGGTTATGTGAAGTTATGTAGGGACAGGTGTCAGCCACCTCATACACCACCTTTTTGCATTTCACTGTCATTTTAACAGAACTGAACAAAACTAGATACCCTGATTTTTACACCTCTGTCTGGAGAATGAAAATTGATGCTGTCGGTTACATGCCCAGGTAGCAAGGGCTGCAGCATTTGGCCTGCAAGCAATTAAGGGAATGATTGTTGTGTGTTTTGTGGTGGTGGTTTTGTGGTTTTTTAAACAGGCTAGCTTTTGGGGGTTTTTTTGTTTCTGTTTTTTTTTCTTTTCGTTGTTACTAGTCCTTCTTGGGGTGTGGGGGGAAAGCAAGGTTTACATCATCTAAATATTAAGTCATATTGACTTAAGCCTCCAGGACAAATTTTGCAGGAATAGAAACACTGTCTCAAGAATTCTAACCAAATGCCAGTAGAAAATATTTAGTTGGCATATTTCACCTCAAGTAGCCCTGATTTAGTGAAAGGCAGGGGACAGGTTGGGAAAACTATGGCACGAAGCATCCCACATGCACATTTTTGTAAAAGACAGAAAAGTATAAAAAAGGAGTCTGTAAACATAAGTTAGTATTTTGAAGTTTTACATGCAAAAAGTGTGATTTACTTCCAAAATTACTCTCCAACTTAAAAATATATTTATATACACAAAAAGAATGACAGATTGCAAGTCACAGTATTAAATACCATTTTCCCCTTGTCCCCATAATTAAGGTTTGCATACCAAAAGTTCTAGCAGCCTGAATGGTTTCTCTGGATCCACGAACTGTCATGATTTGCGCCAAAGCAGTTAAATCATCACTTGCTTTGAAAAATGGATACCGTCCACTGAGCAGAGAAAGGAATATGACTCCTGCAGACCACATGTCAATTGCTGCAAAGGAAAGCAACTTTACTAATAACTAAACTCATGACTTCATCACAAACAAAATTACAACTTTCTTTAAAAAGAAATTACGATCTGAAAAGTTCCTATCAGTAAAAGTTACGTTCTGAAGTACTTTTTGACTTTGGCCACATAGATAATACTTCAGCAAAAAGTGGAAATTACTATAATTAGATTGAAGAATAATTTCTTACTTTGATGCACAGTGTTTTTCTTCCTAAACTTAACATGCACCAAAATAGTGTTTGAAGTTGTTTTACCCAGGGAGATTAGAGGGGGCAAATGAAAAGCCTAATTTTGATACTTATTTACTTCATATGAAGAAACCTTATAAAAAGGTCATAAATAAAAAACAATTCACAAATTCATGTGAATCTAAATTTTTTGGGGGACTGAGGCTGCCACAGGTAGGCAGTACTAAGAAGTTTGTCTTACTATGAACTTTGTTCCTCTCTAATAAAAAAATCACTTGACAAGATAGGCAATTTAAAAACTGTAATAGTTAGAAGATAATCATCGCTTTCATTGTGTTATGAAGAGTACAGAGAGTGCTCTGGGGACAGATGCCAAAGCCTGATGGAAACTTTAGTACTGAAAGTTATGAGAATACCTGTCTGCCATAATTTTTTTGGCTCACTAAGGTGCACATTTTGAGAGATGGCAAGGTTTAGTGAAGGAGAGCGTTTGAAGATTTCTCAGACTTTGAAGAGAAAAATTAACAGTTGGGAAATAAAGGCACAGTCATCCTCCTCTTCAAAAAATAAGTAGCAAAATAGGCAGTAATTAATTTGAATGTTTTAATTAAAACTCTATTAGCAAAGGACTTCCATTTTTTTAAAAAAGTATTAGGTTGACTTCAGTTGCAAGACCAGATTTTATGTCTTTTATTAATAAACAGAAATCCAAGTTAATCATTTGGCACAATTCACAGTGGAAAAATTTTCTACCTTCTGCATAGTTCCTGTAAAAAAGTTTGTGTTACTGTATCACTGTTGAAAAGACGATGCTATTTGTTTGAGGGCTTGTGCATCACCCCGAGGATGTGCTTGGGTAACCTGGAGCAATTAAGGTCAAGACCTCTGAAAAGGTTTCATTATCTCCAGGGTTATACAGCTAGTGAGGAAAGGGGAGCAGAGGGACAAACCAAGTGAAAGGGTAAGCAAATCTGTGTAGCATCATCTTGGAAGTTTAGGTTGTATTCCCTGCACCGTGACCCTGGGCCTGATGCGCTGTGGTAGCTCTGCATAGAATCAGCTGAATCCATCTGGTAACTTGGTCTCAGCTCAGAGACCAAAACTAGAAGCAAGACTGGCAGGAATACAACAAGATGACTCCAGCAGTCACAAATGGAAGTGGACAAGAGTATTTGTTAGTTCAAATAAAGGATAATATCATAAATATTGGCATTGGTCTACCCAGTTCTAATTAAGGCCTTTGGACATACAACAGGAGGTCAGTGTCACTGACTCAGACCTTTCAGCATTGTCAGTGTCATGGCCAAGGGTTTCCAGATTTACCCCTATTTTCTGTAATCCTGCTCTCCATTACCCTAGAGAACAGAAAACAGTCTGAAAGCGTGTTTAATACCAGCATGTGTCCAAGATTTTCTAGTATGTCTTCTTTCTGCATAAATTCTGTCTAGACACATTCAGGGATTGTCTAAACTTGTCCTAAATTTCTGGGTGTCTTGTAGCTTATAAACTGGCTGTTACAGCACAGACACAAAAACTCAAAACAAGTTGCCATACCTCTGAAATCCCAGTCATACTCACAGCACATTTAACACGCATAAACTGATCAAATGTATTGTTAAGTCTATTTTGAGTGTGTATACACACTAACTCCTGAAAATGGACAACTTTCTCAAAAAGTATTCAGAAAAAATGTGGCTAAATACTTATTTTAAATCCAGTTTTTGAGGGCATTTGTATTTTTTCATGAGTCAAAACTCCTGGTCATACACCAAAAGTGTAATGGGTAATTTTGCTTTCATTAGCTCTCCATCCTCCAGGTAGGCACAACATCTTCCATCTTGCTTGCACCAGCTAATGCATGAACTATCCCTCTGCTGTGCTCTGATATTTACCCAAATTACTGACTCTTATTAACTAGATTTTAACACTGAGAAAAATTATGATATTTATGGACTAGCCATTTAAAGCACTAGTAAAAGGAAAAAAAACTGATAGGAATCAACAAAAAATGCTTTCTAGAACACATTTGCAATTATACTGCTAATTATACCTGCTGTGACAGCATAGTATATGACAACCTGTCCAGCAAAGTCTAAAGTATGTCCTTTCCCCAAAATTTATTCAAGAGAGATATTTCTTAAATAAATAAGCCAAGAAACTTGATAAAAATTATGGCTTTTTTTTCTTTTTTAAATATATTGTATTGAATTCCTGCATATGACCCTACCCCTCAAATGAATAAAGACATATTCAAGTTTCAAACACAGGAAATATATTCCTGACTTGTTCTCCCTGTGAACAATAGCTTTTAATTAAAATCCAGAAATGCTTGATAAGTGTTAGAAAAGATGAAGAAATTAATTTCACGTTACAAAATCCTCCCATAAAAAAAGACAACAAAATACGCATAAATTAGAAGAATCAAAAGGTGAGAAAAGGCATTTGTTTCAGTCTGTTGTGCAGTACCTGTGGTCTGAGTGGGGCACTTTGTTAATACTTCTGGTGCTCTGAATCCAGGTGTTCCTGCCCTGGGAGCAACTTGTTGACGTCTTGTAATAAGAGGCAAACATATTTAGAATATAAATGTTGATTGATACATAAGTTCTAATTCTAAAAATGCTTAATATTATTTTTAGTATACACTTGTGTAAGATGTGTAAACAGCCTAACCCTGCTTTATTAAAATTTTAAGATGTTTAAAGCATCTTATTTAGCATCAAATTATGTCACATAAGGTAACACCCTTATTACATTATCTATTATATTTTTATTACATTATCTAGCACAAGATAGTACCAGAGAAATACTTATTGCATACTTTACTCACTATGACCTTTTTTTAGTTTCATCCAAGAGCAGCAGCATCTTTGTTAGTCTTGTTTTCATAGGAAACTTTTATGTTGAAACTAATTAACCAAAGGTGAAAAATGCATGAGATTCTTGAATATGGATGCTTTGGCTTTGTATTAGTCCAGAGCAAACTAAGGGTAGCTCCTTCTGAGTCTTGAAAAGAATTTACTTTTTGTTAGATTAACTAGGAGGTGTGAAGTTATAAATATTTAAAAAATAATGTGAGGATAAAAGGGGACAGTAGATCATAATCAAAACTAACTGCAGAGGGATGGAATTGAACAGAGCAACTAAGATTCTCTAACAGGAGACACTGGCAGAGGTTGCTCAGAAAAAGCTGTGGATGCCCCATCCCTAGAAGTGTTCAAGGCCACACTGAATGGGGCTTTGAGCAACCTGGTCTAGTAAAAAGTGTCCCTGTCAAAGGCAGGGAGTTGGAACTGGATAACCTTTAAAGTCCCTTCCAACCCAAACCATTCTGTGATTCCATTAGTTTTTTTAATTAATACAAAACAGTCAGGTTTGCTTTTTATTCTGCATTTCATGATTTCCAGAATCCCAACTGTTGGCATGATTTAGGCCTATTAGGTAACTACTATACAGACTGATGTATTGTCTTTTCTAAGTGTTGTAATTAAGTGATTTTCTAAAATGCGTGTAGGTGAATAACTAAATATAACAAGAAAAAAAATCATTAACAGTGAATCTTTCTTGCTGCAGATAGTAGTGAACCAATTATTCCACAAAATCCATGAACTATTCTTGTTTAAAAAGAATACATTCAGTGTTTTAAGGGTTGAAGAGATTAAATGCTATCTTTCATCTACTAACTCAGCTATCTAGTAAATATACACTTCTGACTTTGTGTGACAGCAGAACAGACAATTTTAGAAATTTTACAACATTATAAAAGCAAATTACCTTGAAAGGCAAATACTGCAAACTCTGTCCGTCGCGTAACAGTCACAGGACAGGTTTAAAGGACAACCACTGGCAGCTTTCCTGGCTGCCCCATTGCTCATAGTTTTGGTAGAAATAATCTTCCTCTTTGTTACTAACTTCCTAGATGAAACTTCTATCGTCTTTGATTGTTTTATGAGCTGCAATGTAGATATTTAAGAGAAGGTGACATTTAAGAAGCATTCCTTCACATATAGATAGGACAGTTCCTAAAATATTAAGATTGAACTGGTGCTCATCAGCAAGAAGCTGCAACTTTAGGACAGAAGACACCAAACTTTTTCTAACAGTATTAAAACTTTTATAAACCAGACACTGGATCTTCCTAAATATTCTGATTTCCTCCCCTTCCCCCTCAGAAGACATTTTTCAGTGTTTATGAAAAACCAATATGTATTAGATAGTCTGAAGCTACAAGTATTTTTCAAGTTAATACAATGTTTCAAGAACTTTTTTAGCTCAGCACGAGAATAGGAAAAAATATGAAATGCCTCAGCAATACACAGGCACTAACTCTAATTCTAAAAGTGACAAAACCTTTAATTTAGCTGGAGTTCCCACCTTGTCATATTAAAGACTAATTACAAAAATGTAGTTACAAGTTTTATCCTCAACTTCAACTGCAAAATAAAATAAAAATTCATAATCATTAAAAAAAAAAAAAAGTTTTGCAAGATAAGTAGAGAGCGGTTGGGCACCGGAACAGGCTTCCAGGAAAGTGGTCACAGCATCAAGCCTGTTTGGACAATGCTCTCAGGCACATGATGTGACTCTTGGGGTGTCCTGTGCAGGGCCAGGAGTTGGATTTGATAATCCTGATGGGTCCCTTCCAACTCAGCATATTCTATGTACAGTTGCACAGATACATGTACAAGAAAAGAAGATTAATTTAGCATCCAAACAAGATCATCTAGGGAGACAGCTATGTAACTAGTTCTTTAAGTTTCAAAAGGGACTGAAACAGAAATGAAAAATTCTTTAAACCCTTCAGCAAAGACACAACTAATAATCTGCTCAAAAACTTCGAGTTCCACAGCATCCTGGAGCAGTGTCCAGCCTTAAAGAACAACCAGTTCTATAATTTTTAAAATATTTAACAAATTGATCCTACTGATGAGTCACACTTCTTACTTTTGTACTTGAGTTCTCCTGGTATGTGGAACTATAGACATTGAAATTTCTCTCTCCAAAGACAGAGCGCTGGATAGAATGGTGCACGGAGTCCTCCTACAACACAACAAAATGGACAATAAGGATGTAACACACAGTCAGATGGACACTGACATTTCAAAAAAAAAAAGTGTGAAGTGACATAAAACAAGAACAGCTGCATTTAAGTAATTTTCAGGCATCAGTTTACTGTGGATGAAGAAAACATGGTCTAGACAGAACTGCAAACATGCTTACAAAACAAATCACACCTCAGAAGTGCCTCAAGATAATCTGAGTGTAGTCTGTACTGCATTTGTTATGCAACTAACTAAATGTAGATGAATAATTATTGGTTTGGGGAGTAGTTTCACTGTACGTGTCTCTTAAAAAAGGATTTAAGTCTAAACAGTAACCCATGCTAGGGTTTTATACAGCCTTTGGCGCTGTATTATATCTAACAGACAACACTGAAGCCAATACAATTATGTAGAAGCAGCCTCTTCGATATGAACACTGACGCTGTGCATCCCTCTGGGACCCTGCAAGATGTGCACACACAGCTTCTGTGCAAGTATTGCATCTCCCCCTGTTGGATGAAGGAACATATTAAACATATACAACAATATTAATGAAAGAGACTGAGAACCTTTCCTCCTCTTCCTTCTTTTATCTGTGCTTTTGAAAGTGAGCTGGACTTTCTATCAGCTGCTTTTGAGGCTGACTGTTGAGCTATCTGTTTAGGTGCTGTGTCACTGGCAGAAACACCATTTCCCAAGGCTACAATGGGATTATTCTGCGAGCAACTTTCCTGCTGGTCTTCAGAGTGGGCAGTTTTGAGAAGTTCAATTTTTGTATCCGGGGTTCCTTGTGCCAAGCCAAAATCTACCAAGGCATATCTGAAAGACACAGATTTAGAATTAGGAGTCACAAAATATCTATCAATCAATTCAATTTACTATTCATTACTTGCTTACTTATCTTTCTTTCACATTTTATTCAATATGTTGCTTATCTGTACTGCTGCCATCATCACAGTCCTATTTTCTTCCTTCTCCTCCCATTGTTCTATCTTATCCTATCCCCTCTATGTTTTTTACTCTATACCACTCTTACTTCATCGTTTCTTGTCCCAAAATCTTCTCAAGGGCATACTTTCTCCAATGGTATTAAAAAAATATTCCCAGGAACTCCTTTCTGGAGTTCTAATCCTCCACCTCCAAACCTTCAGCCAACAGTCAAGTACAAGTGACTTGACTCTTGCAGGATTCCCATGGGCAGGGGACAAATGTAGAGGTAAATACAGACAAGACAAAAAATGCTGAAAGTTTTGACAGACTTCTGGCAAATACTACTGGAATTTACTTTAGTCTTCAAACAGGTAAGACTGCATTAGCTCACACTTCAGATATGTCTTTAAAAGAATTATTTTTTGCTTTAACCAATACAGAGACAATCTGCCACCAGTCTCTGGGACCCAAACTCAACTCCATGGCCTCCACACACAAAGTAGAGATGAAGGCTCAAACAACTGCTGGAAGAGCAAAGCAACAGTACAAATTCATTGTGCCAGATAAAAAAAAAAAAGACAAAAAACCCCAAACAAACAAAACTAAACAAAAACCCAACAAAAACAAACAAACAAAAAACCCACCCAAATCAACAAAATAGTATTTCTCAAAATTTTAAGCTGGAGGTTTGGCAAAATGCAACCAAATCTTCCCTACAAACTGTCACTACATAGAATCATTGAAACATTTGGGCTGAAAACGACCTTTGAAATTGAGTCCAACTGTTAACCCAGAACTGCCAAGTCCCATAAAACCATGTCCCTAAGCCCTACATCTACAGGTCTTTTAAATCCCTCCAGGGATGGTGACTCAACCACTTCCCTGGGCAGCCCATTCCAACATTTGATAACCCTTTTGGTGAAAAAAGTTTTCCCCAATATCCCATCTAAACCTTCTCTGGTGTAACTTGAGGACACTTCCTGTCATCTTATCCCTTGTTACTTGGGAAAAGAGATTGCCACGCACCCTGCTACAGGTAGTTGTAGAGAGTCATGATAAGGTCTTCCCTGAGCCTCCTTTTTTCCAGGCTAAATATCCCCAGCTCCCTCAGCCACTCCTAATCACACTTGTTCCCCAGGCCCTTCACCACCTGTGGTGCTTTGCTTTGGAGACACTCCAGCACATCAGTGTCTCAACTGTACAGAGCACAATACAAATACAGCTACAGCATTGCTAGCACTGATGCATTCTGTCCATTTCAGCTCTTCACAGAAAAGCAGTACCTTGCTATTTATAGCGTTTAAATATTGTAACTTGCAGGCAAAAAAGCCAGCCCTACTAGTTATAAATATTGAACTAATGCAAGGTGAAAACAGCCCAAATCCAGATATCTTATCTCTATGAGTTTACTCTATCCACTCTTAAAAATGTACAAGCATCATTCCATGCACAAGTTACAAACAGCTTTCTCATTAAAAAAACCACTGACACAATTCTTCTCATCTTAATTGAAAATGTAGTACTTTTACACAGTAGTAAAATCTTCATTTTTTTCAGGTACTTGTCACTCTATGAAGCAGGTATCATCTTAAGTTAAAAAAAAACAAACCTCCTTCCCTCCTTAAATCCCTAAACACTGAAAGAAAAGTTTCACAAATAGAAAAGAAAAAAAAATCTCTTTTAGCTTTATTTCTTAAGCACATGTTATGCAGCTGGAAGGAAAAAAGCCTAAAAGCCTAATTGACTCTGTTCTGCCAAGGCACACATCCCCAGATGAGATCACGGTATGGCCAGACTTACTTTTTTAGCTGCCTGTTGTAGAGGAAGTTGCTGGGCTTGACGTCACGGTGAACAATCCCAAAGTGATGAATGCGCCTCAACGCTTTGAACAGATTAAACATGTATTCTCTCACTTCTTCAAAGGAAAGAGAATTCAAAATGTCCTGAAAGATTATTTGGATACTGTAATTTACAGAATCACGGAATAACTCTGGAATAATTATGTAACTGCTTTTAATTAAATGTTTTACTACACATCAAAAGTCTTAGACTCACCAAGAAGGATTCATGTTCCAGATATGGCATAACAATAACCACATGATCATTTTTCCTAAAGCAATATTTAACTCCCATAACATTGTCTTGTCCCCTAGAAGAAAAGTAATGTTACTGAATAAAGTCCAGAAGAGAGATGTTTATTTTCCTTTATTTCTTGAAATATTCAGTCAGAATCTCTTTTATAATCTTAATTTATATTTTGACAGCAGTCTTATCAGCAGTCAGTAGTTGTGCTGTTGCTGCTCATTGCTACGTTCCATTTGAGTTCTGCAGTTTGCAATGAAGGCTCCACAGATTATTTCTGGGGCCACAGTTTGTAGTTACTGCTGTAATTAAATATAGGACCTAACCTTCATGATCCAACTACTTTAAGAAGGTGCTATTCATCACACTCTGGCAACAAGTATTCATTCCTAAAACCACATTTTCTCATGAAAAGATTCTTTTATCCAAGCATTTCAGAACTGGAATTTTTATTACCACAAAGATACATCATGGAATTTCTCAGATGGAAAACAGAGCACCCTCCACAAACTGAGATTAGCAGAAAAGGGCATCTATTACAGGTAAGACACTCTAGTTGTTATTTGCTCTTGATAGGTGTCTGTGGTTAAAGAAAAAAGCAAGAGGAGTGCCAAAACTTAAAATAAATAAATATAGAACAGTGAGACAATGTTCAGCAGTTTAGTCATGACAATCATAATTTTTTTGTTTATGTACCCTGCTACTGTGAGGCACTGAAGTTCAGCAGCAATTCGCAGAGGGTGGCTGGTTGGAATCAAGTGTTTCAGAGCCATTTTTTCCTCGTATCCTGTTTGTAGTTGTGCTGTGGCCAAGTAAACAGAACTAAAAGTACCTGTAAACAAGGGAGAAAAACACTGTCTTCAACAATTTTTAATTAGGTCAATGCAGGTTTTTACAGAAGTGATGTAACTGTTCACAATCCTACAGTATACTTGATACTACATCAAAAGCAAATTCTAGAGGAGAAAAATCCAGTTTCTTCTTTCTACTACTGAATTCCGTGATCTTGTATACAAGTTTTTTATGTCAGTAAAAATGCAAATATAACACTGTCTAACTTGCCTGGGACACAGAGCTCTTTGAATGTAAATTTCCTATCTTTGATTTGCTTTCTTGTTTAGGTAGCTTACTTTCATCTGACATCTAACTCCTCTCTCTACAATGTAAGAGGACTATATAATGCTAATCTGGAAGGCACTGCCTTTGCTATTCAAAGCACTTCTGAAATTGCTACATTTTTTCTTAATTCTGTACCTTACCTATAAAGAAAGAGTTCTCACATGATGTGTAACTGTACTGTTTGTCTTCCCAGAGTATTACCACAAAGAATGTGATCGATACATTTGAGAAAGGGATTGTTCAGACTGTATGATAAACTTACCCAGCCATTTAATTTTACGGATATCCTAATATACCTCTTAGGAGGTGAATTTATCCTAATGAGCTGAGATACCTGAACATACAAGTTGAAGTGTTCATCCATATGAATAAAGAATACAAATTACTTTTAATTACATTTTCAGTACTGTGTCTGCATCATGTTAGTTCAACAGTCTGTGAGTGCACACATGAATGAAAATGCCAACAAAAACTCTGAAATACTTTTTGCAGTCATTAAAAAAAAAATATCTAAGAGACCCATCAATAGAATTAATTACAACAAGAAGGGTTACCAAGTTGACTGACTTAAGACATTATTTTTCATGGTGAGAACTGCAAAAATGAAAGTGACTCCACAGTAGAATCCTAAATTGAAGCTTGTTTACTCATAATGCTGTCAAACCCTAAGCGGTATTTTTTAAAAGCATTGTTTGCTCCCAAGAGTAAAATCAGAGTACTATTCATAACCAGAAATTTTGTGTAACTGTAGAATCTTTCTTATGATAGGCAGAACTCTTTTTTTTTTTAATTATTGTTTTTGAAATTTTGTATTCCTGTGGGGAATGGAAATAAGAGGTTTTGATTGTTGGGGCGGGGAGGGGGGTTGAGACAAACTTTTAGCCATTTAGCCTGCTATCACAGGAGTTTCATCACCAAACAGATGCAAAACAATCCAGCTTCTCATCAACATCTTTAGTTTTAAAAGTGTGGAGTGTGACAGAGCATTTCAGAGATCAAATGGGCAGAGTTATAAAAAAGGACTGAAATCCCACACTAATAAGCACCTAAGAGTCTATTTATAGTCATGACTGACATTAATTGAGGGTATCTGCAATAGTATCTGTTGAAGGCAAGGTGTACACAAGCCTTCTAAAATTTGATACTGTATGTCTTAAAAAAAAAAAAGAATTGTTGTTTATTTTTTAAGTGCAGCTCCAATCTTTCAGTTTACTCCCTCACCTCTGCCCATAGGGTTTTAGTGGAAACAAAGCCAACTTAGGAAACACCAGTTAAGTATGTCAAAACACAGCTACATATAAAGAGATTTCTCATGTAAAGGAAAAAAAGAATGGACTGTTAAGCCTTAATTACTTGAAGCTACCTGAAAGTTTTTTTATTTATCAAAATTGTAGGGTTGTTTTTTTTAAAGGCTCTTATATACCAGATTTCCAAGAAAATATCTTGAAAATGTTTCCAATTAACACACCCATGTGCTCAGCTATTAGAATTCCTAAAGAGACCAAGTAGTAAGTCAAAAAGGCATTTGACTTAAATTGCATATAAATGAATCTTAGATTTATACCTTTTAAATTAGAAATGCCAAATGAAATCTAAGTCTAAGCAAGATGAAATGAAACATTTACCTTCTCCAATTTTTTCCTTAATTTTGAACAAATTTACAAGCTGTGGTACTGCTTCATAAAGTTTTTCAATATCTTTTTTTATTCCTGTAGTGGAAAGAATGGGAAAAATAAGTTAGGAATTTTATTACTTGATTCAATATCTGATCTACATTTGAGATCACAAATTACATTTCGGTTCACAGGACTATGACTTCACATACACAGAGTCAAAAACAGCACAAAGGTATGTTATCCTTGCTGACATTACCATCTGCATATTTGATATTGTTCCTCATCACACTCCTTTATAAGCTGCAGGATTTAAAAAAATATATTTTTTTACTTATCTGACACCTGGTAGATCCTGAGAGGGCAAAAGCCTTCTGGTAATTATGACATCTACAGCTTATTTCCAAATGTTTACATGAGATTTGCAATATCAATTTCACAAAAGAGGAAACTATAGTAGTTGTTTCTGTAAGCATGGGTGCATATCCATCAGATGCAAATCAAAACTGCAGAAAAATAATTATTTTTTATATATTTTTTAAGATCAACAATCCAATCTTTCACACTCACTTCAAACAGTAAACAGCAAAACCCATGTTTGCTCTGCATTTAAGTTGCTGTACTTCATGCTGCAATCACTAGATGGCATGACAAGGATGCTGTACTGTATTATTGCAAAAAAATCATGTAGTCTTCCATTCAGTTTACAAATTCTTGTAGTTCAAGTGCTTTCTACACCCTGCATGAAAAGTCACTTCTTTTGAAGCTATCAAGTATGTAGAGGCTGTGAGTAATTTCTCTGAAACAGGGGTGAAGAATATTTTATTCTACAGAACTAAGCACAAACTGGTATTCGAAAAGTCAATCAAATAGAAAAATGGGTGCACATTTTTCATCCTAAAAATAAATAATAAATTAAACGTAGCATAAATAGATAAATTGTAATGTATTGTGTACATAAAAATGGACTATGCTTTCACCAGGACAATCAGTCAATAAGGAACAAAAATTTTTTCCCAAAATATCACTGATATGCTAGAAACAAAGTATGGATTAGTATGCATCCTCAGCCTTCTGTGTAGTTGTTCACTTGAAACAGCAACAAAATCTGCCTGAAGAAAACCTTCTTCCTGATGAAAACCCAATAAATTAGCTAGCAACTCAAGCAAAAGTTAACTTTTATTTGTAATAGTTTATTTCAAAATTTTAGAAAAACCAACATACTAAAAATGCTTTTGAGAACTGAAACTGCTGCCTTGCTTATTATCCATTTACTTTTTCTTCTTCCCCTTTAAATTATTCCCTCTGCTTTTCTGATTTTAAGTGATTTTGGGAAATATTTCAGGAGTGAAAAAAATTTCTGTTTAAAGTTAACACTAAGAATTCAGTAAGTTGCATTTTTTTAATTGATAAGACTCATATTTCCCCTGTGCTCAGAACTTTATTATGAAATTTATCTATTATTGCTGTAATTCTTGTTTTGTCACTAAAAAGAATCATTGATAAAAAGCTTTATGATTTAAAAAGCGGTATTTCCAGTTAGTTTGCACAGTAATTTCAACTATTTACACAAGTACTCATGTATGACAAAACAAATATAAGACATTCAAGAAAGCTGCATGAAATCTTCAGAAATTACAGGAAAGGGAAAGGCTGACTTATGTGCCACGTTCCATTTTCCCCAAGAATACTCAAAGATGAAACCCCATACCAGAACTATCATAAAACCACAGAATGGTTTGGGTTGGAAGGGACCTTAAAGATCACCTAGTTTCAACCCCCCTGCCATGGGCAGGGACACCTTCCTCTAGACCAGGTTGAACTTGACATCAAAATGATGTTGCATCACTCCAAGACACAGGCCTTTCCCCTCAGGAAGATAATCCTGGTTTTGGGTTCTGAAACATCCTACACAAACTTCACCCAAAAAGGCAGAAGACACAGGACAGACAGACCTAAAAAATTGTTTCAACAGTGATACAGTTCTAACAGGCTCTGTTAGAACACAGTTTAGAACTTATTTGCTGTCTGACCTGCTCCAAATAAAGTCAATTACACCTTTGTTCCAATACTTGCATTTTAGTCTGACTTCTGTTGAGAGTTGCTTAAACTTCAGTTATTACTAAAAAATCCATACACCAACAGTAACTTGCAATGTAAAATTTGCGTTGGAATTTCTGCAATAAAGTTGCTTAGTTAGGAAAAAATAATTTAACTGGCAAAAAGCAAAACTACTAACAAGGACTCAAAAGACACACATTTTAAGTCTTCAGAAATCAGCAGATTTCTGCTTTCCATACCATAACAGTTGTTACCATAACAGACTTGTTCTGTGCCACCAGTCTGAGAGTCCTAAGGTATATACTAACAGTCATGGAAAGCTCTCTCAAAAACTTCTATAGAATCTGCCAAATGCTCTGTTTTGCCCAACACAGAATTCAGATTCCTCCTTGGATAAAGTTCAGTGCTGTCTGAGCACTTCCAGCAGGGGGATAGGCTGCAGTGCCTACTCAAGGTACTGGGAGCATTTAGGAACTCAACATAACTGCTCGTGTGAAAGATCCTGAGAAGTGCTAGAAAAAGTCAGTGAGTGTCCTTGTTGACAGACAGCAGCTGGATATAGAGAACATACAGTTACTGTACCATCAGTATACGATACGAATAATAGCCAGCATTTCCTGTGAGCAGATTTTAAAGTAATTTCTTCTCATATTTGCCAAGCAAGGCAAACACTACTCATCATCACTGTGTAATTCTGGCCATTGATGTGCAGGAAACTGACAGAGAACTATCTATTTTAGAAAAGTCAGTAACCATTATATATATATGAGCTGGCTGACCACATGGGATTACTGAGCAAGCATTATACAGAAAGTCCAGCCTCAAGTACACACACAAAGTGACCCAAAAATGAACAAAAACCCCACTAACGAGAACACATGTTCTTAGGTCAGCTCCTATGAAGAAGAAGAAGAAAAAGAAGAGTGTTTTGACGCATATAATCACATCTAAAGATATTGAAGGATAAGGCTGGCAATTATAGGTTAAAAGGCAAAATATGGTTTTCTGTATTTGTTTGGTCAGAGTTTTATTCTTGAGGGCTGGCTTTTTTGAGTTCTGGTATCCTCTTATAATAACAAATTCTGTAATAAATAGTAGGTTTAGAAAATTGTGACAAATTACTGCTGCTGAAGTTTTGTAACACACAAAAACCAGGAATAAACTCAAAATCAAAAGCCACCTCAAATGTTTTCATTTCATTAATTCTTTATACAACAGGATCATATACAAACAGGCTCATAATCAATATTGAAACTCCCTGAAGTGATGAACCAGAATGTCAGCAACAAAACATAATGCTAACAATCCCTATTTCAGCACATACCTGAAAGCTTGCTGTTCTGCTCAAGCTTCCCACGGAAGTCTTCAGCCTGATGAGGGTGCTGTTCATCACGGTGAGACTTCAACACCGTCTCCATCACAAAAAAAAAAAATCTCAAGTAGAAATCCAAGACTTTCAGGGCCACTTCTGGACACCTGGGGGAGCAAATATATCCAGTAAGACATTTCCTGGCCCTGCACTCAGTTTCTGAGATGAGATTAGGGAGTCTGAGGAGTTCCTCTGTGTAACCTAAAACAACAAAATGTCACCCATCATCCCAGAGAAATACTAAACCAGTAAACTCACTCTGTCTCTAGTGAAAGAAAAGAGGGGGGAAGGGAAGAAAGACTGCAAGATAAGCTTAGATACAAGTGATTTTCTTTCATCTCTCACGTTTCCTCATTCACATTAAAGCATTGTCTTTTCCCTGAAGTTTACTTTGAAAGGCAAGGAACTGATGCACACAGAAATAGCTGTATTGCACACTGCAACAGCTGTAGAAAGACTGAAAACCTGAAATAAATTATAAAAGAAAAAATATCTCCTCAATACGAGAGATTTCTCTCCTTTCTAGGTAACCTCAACAAAAGGCATAATTATTTGTTGCCCTCCAACTGTATCAAGAAAAAATAGCATATGCTTACTTTAAAAAGCTTCTTCCCAAATATCGGAAACACCAAATAAAACTCTAAATTAGTAAAATGCACTAATAGTGTACAATCAAAAACCCTCTGATCATCCTATTCCATGAACAAATGAGTGGCAGGGAGCCCTAAGGCAGGATAGCTGGTGTTAAGTGAGCCTGGAAGCACCAACTCTTACTTTTGTTCAACAGTTGGTTCTATTAAAAAATCCTCCTTGGTTGTTACTTTGCCAAACCTTCAAAGTTCTGAACAAATTTTTCTACACGGGGGAAACACACTCTGAAAAACTTCTGCTGAAAGGATTCATCTGTTTCAGCTATGGAGCTAGAAGTACATTTTGTCCCCAAAGAATTCCAGCTACTTTCA
The DNA here is from genome assembly GCA_035221455.1 of Xenops minutus. NCBI lineage: Eukaryota > Metazoa > Chordata > Aves > Passeriformes > Furnariidae > Xenops > Xenops minutus. The sequence continues at coordinate 16,041,984 of JAWWEE010000004.1, read as the reverse complement.
GCCTGTCACCCACGTGCAACAGAACAGGGCCCGGCCACAACCTCCTCCGTAAAGCCCCTTTTCTGAGGGGGCTTTGCTGGAGAGCGGGACTCGCAAACTAATGGAATGAGATCAGAAGGATTTCTCGTCTCTTGAGGCAGACCGTCCCTCTGCCAGCGCTGAGTAGGGGGATGAGCCTGTCCCGAGCCTGTAAGCGCAGGGCCTCACCGGGGCGGGTGAGCAGGGACACGGGCACGGCAAACCCGCCCGTGACACGGGACAGCCGCCCCGCCCCGCCCCGCCCGCCGCTGTCACCGGCCCCAGGCCGGGCGGAGCGACCCCGCTCGGCCCCAGCCCCGGCCCCGGCCCCGGCCCCGCACAGCAGCCCCCGGCGGCGCGGCCCGGCCCGGCCCGGCTCA
>JAWWEE010000004.1:16018244-16041216 GCA_035221455.1 Xenops minutus | reverse complement strand
CCGCGGGCGGGGGGCGTGGCCGTGGTAGGGGGCGTGGCCGCGGGCGGGGGCGTGTCTCGTGCCGGAGCGCCCCCTGGCGGCGCGGGCCGCGCTGTGGCGGCTTTGCTGTGGGGGGCCGGGGGAGTCGGGCCGGGCCGCGCCCCCACCACAGTGTGCGGCCCTTCGGTCCGATTGGCCACGAGTGCTCATGGCGAGGTAACCACGGTCCCAGTGAGATCCTGTCCTCGTTAGCTCCGCCATGAATTCGGTCAGACGGCCAGAGGCGGCGGAGCGGCCTCGCTGTCCCCGCGATAACGGGGGAGCGGCCTGGCTTGCGGCTTGGCCTCAGTACCTGATCGCACAACAGAAAGGATCGCACAGAATGCAGATTAAATTCGCATCTTGGCCCGGGTCTGCGCGGTAACCGCTGGCCGGCAATGAGCAGGACTAGGAAATTCCGGGGAATAAAGTTTTGCTGAGGTTTGAAGTAGTTGGACTTTACTGAAACCAATGCAGTTGCATGTCTGGAAACAAAAGAATCTAGTACTTTTTGTCTTTTATCTATTTTGGTCAATTTTTTATTAAGATAACATTGCTCTTGCTAAAGAGTAGCTCCCCTGCATTTGCTACTGCACGGATGTCCTGTTCACTGCAATATGAACTAGAACACTCTTGTTCATTGCATACCTCAGGTGGAGACCTGTCGTGGCACCCCTTGGTAAACAGGAACCAAACCTGGGGCTGACAGAGCTCCCAAGGCAACATTCTATTTCAGCTTCACCTTGTGACAAGCTGTGCTCAGGTTAACAAATCGTTAAAAGCAGAAACAGGTTCCACCACTTTTGCTAACTTGTGTTTCCTATTTCGAGTTCAGAAGGAGGGTGCAGAAATGAGTTGCTGGGCTGCTTTGGTGGTTTGGTGTGGTTTGGTTTGATGTACTTTTTTTCCCCCAGCAGTTGTTCTAATTTGCACTTTCTGTTTAGGTCTTAAATCAGCCAGTGCAGCATCTTCAGATTTAGCAAAGTTAAGTGTGCTAGCTCAACAATTTCAGTGAAGGGTGACAGTATTTAAAAGCAGATTATACTAAACATGAAATAAATGAGGGATAATGACAAAATAACGTAGGCCAAATTCTGTTCTTTCTTTTATGCAGGTAATCTTACAGAAGTTTGAAGGGCAGCTTAAGCATTCATGAGTGCAGCCTACTCCAAATGACAAGCACTGTCATTCTAAATTAACCTCCTGGGACCATCTTACCTATAGTCATTTCTGAATACTATTGAACCAGGAATTATGCTCGCTAATTAATAACTTTCAAAACAGTTGATAATTATTTGCAGCTTGTATATTTAGTTCTGTTGCCTCCTGGCCAGGTCAGTCATTCAGCCAACCTCCTTGGCCTCCCTGCCTTGGAGTTGTCTCCATGTGGAATACCAAATTACCACCATTTCTATACAACTCTCATTATTGCTATTTCTCTGTCAGTCACATCCATACTAGCTTCCTTCTCACCTCTTAAGTTGTGTTTGTGCACATCAAGAAATTTATTTCATTATATCTTCTGATCTCGACCTTGCCTAGCTGTGGTTTCCTTCCTTGTAATATCTCAATTTACCTTGATTTCAATACCTCAAATTATTTTCATTTAGACCCAGGTCATTTGTCTACCTTGATCACTTGTTCCTCTCCATTTCCTCCTTTCTTATTGATCCAAACATGTGCTCTCTCATGCTGTCCTTCCAGTGATTCTGGTTCTCCATCATGTCAACTTTACATTTATTTATTCCCACTGGCATAATTGGCCTTGTAGTAGAATCTAATATTATCTCTTATTTTATTTTCCTACTCTTTTTAGTCTGCCAGAAATGACAGCCTTGATGCTTGCCTTCATTTATGTTTTTTCAAAAGAATTTTTACCTTCTTGCCTCTTCTCTGTTTAAGGAGCAAGTTCTGTGAAATTGGCTATGACTCTCTTCACATTAATATCTTCTCAAAAGTCACTTCTTCATCAATGTCTTTCCCATGTACATTTTCATGGGAGAATGACAGAATATGTGTACCCTTTCCACTGTATTTCCTCAGTACTTGCTTAAGTATCTCTAGCTTATTTTTACTTTATTTCAAATAAATGTAGAATATGTAAAGACACAGCTTCTGATTTGCTTCAGCACAACTTCTGTGCATTTGCTACAGCATGAGACACTTCTTTTTTCCTGTTGTCTTGGATAAGCAGAGAAGGCTCCACCTTATCATTCAACACTGAGCTTCCAGTTCTAAGAATGCACCATGGTAGGAACTTCTCAGAAGGAAGGAGCAGAAATCGCATCAACAGAATATGACAAACAAAGCAGCACATCTAATGCTCTGCGGGCCAAACTGCTGCACTATCTTCTCTTGTGGCTTTATCTCTAGGTTAGATCTGAAGGATGAGAAGGCAAATGACAAGCCAGGCCCATGCAGAATGCTCCTTATGGCTGACAAGCCATCACCAAAGTCCACCTCTGGGAGCTTGCCAAGAAAGCATCCAAACATTGCTCTGTGATTGCATCCACTGCTGCCAGAATCTGCAGCTGAATCAAACTTTTTGTATCTGCTGACACGCCTAAAAGAATCCAGCTGACACTAGAGCACATCTATTAGCCTCTTCCTAGGTCAATTAAACTAGAAGTCTCCCTGTGTTTGTATGACCTCCAGCCTTGAAAAACTGATAAGCAAGATCCAGGAAGATAACTGATGAATGTATCCAGCTCAAACAGAGGTAGGAGATCCTTAACATCCCCTTGCTGCCAAGAACATCTGATCATAAATTAGAAATTTAGAAATAGAAATCAGAAGCTACTTATAAAATAAAATAATAATAAAAAAGCAAATAAAAGCAGTTGTTGCCTTGGTAATATTAAAAAAATATATATACATATATACAAAATTCAATTTTAATTACATTAGAGACTGTTAAATGTACTATTCAGTTTTCATTAGTCTGAATGCCATATGCTTTCCAACTTTTAATTACTCTTTCTGTTACCAATATGAGTCTACGGAAAAATTTTGCTCTCTTTGGCACCAGGTTGAGACAAATCTCTTCATGCTATTGTGCCCTTTAGGAATACTGTCAAATTCAATCATTCAGTACTCAGAAGTCTTGCACTAACATGAAGAGATTGATTTGAAAACCATGGGAACTAAAGTCCTTTTTTTGTTTTTCATTTTCCATTTCCATCCCTTAACCAGGAAAGCTGAGATTGCCAGCTTTGCTCTCCCATGCAAATGAGCACAGCCCTAGAATAATGCTCCTGGATGTGGCAGTGATTGCCTCTGCCAGCATTTTCCAATCGGTTGTATCTTAAATATCAAGAATTATTGTGGTTTCAGAAAACATACCGCAATATAGCAGCCTCTACAACCTATTTAAAGGCAGATAAAAATAGATATAAAAATTACTTCAAGCAAAGATACAGAATTCTCAACTTTTTATAAACTGGGTCTCATTGAGATAAAGTATGTTTTAATAAAATCTATTGATATGTACCTAATAAGGAATGTCGGCTCTCCTACACAATAGAAAAATTTTAAAAGGACAAACTGTGTAAGCTGATGAGTTTGCTGTATCAGAAAGGGTTTGTACAAACCTTAATTTACAGACAGAGCGCAGCTGTGAATGGTGACAATTTTTATCTGTACGTGTAAAGTCACGATGGTGGTTGAGCCAGTTCTGATACATTGCAATATGGATACTGCAAAAAATGGAATGTAGAGAAGAGCTATGCAATGATCTGAAGTCAGAGAAAATGCCATGTAATTGAAGAACTAAAAATCTTAAGCTACCCACTGAATCAAAAAGATTGAAAGATGAGTTGATAACAATGTATTCATATATGCACTGGAAAAGTATTGACTGTAAGGGCTACTTGAACCTACAAGAGTTAAATAAGAAGGAATAATGACTAGTAGCTGGAATCAAGCAAAATAAACTAGTGTCCAGTACCTAGTTCAGTACCACTGACAACAAATAATCCTTGGAATAGTCGAGGGCTGTGGTTGATTCCTTGGCTTTCGATGTCTTCAGATTGAGACTCGGTGCCTCCCTGAAAAATGCAGGGTAGCCAAACACAGGCTATGTTGTGTTGAAGTACAACAGGTTCAGTTCAGGGTTAAATAAGTTGCCTGTAATTTACAAGAGGTCAGACTATATGTTTTCATAGACTCTCTTCTTTAGACTTTATAAATAAATTTCTATACTTTATAAACTTTCCAAAACTTCTGTAAATAATTCTTTTCCTCCTGCCATCCCAAGTTGAGTTTTCCTTTCCTTGTATGCCTCGTGTATTTGACTATTCCGTCCCACTTGCACAGCACTGTGGCTGGAAAAATACCACTGACAGGTTATGGGGAGGTGATGGCACACACTTTTTGTCCCAGCTGCTGAGACTGCACATCTCTCAGAGAAATTTCTTACATAGAGTCCAGGGCCCTCACCTTTATTTGACCTCTAGGAGAATGCACTTCACCCAGCTCAGCTCTCTCTGTAGTTGCTCTGGGGTTGTGCTTCAGAGAATTTTTCAACCTTCAGAAAAAATAGACAAAATCAAAGCTTTTCTCAGAAGCAAAACTCCATTTAAAGTCATTTAAGTGTTCTTATATTTGCTGCAGCTTTAGTGACTGATTACAGCCTAACAGGAATATTTGGCTTGGCCAAACTGGTAGCTGCAAAACTGGCTTCTTATGTAGCTCTATGCTTCTCCTTTCCCCATGTTATGTATTGTCTCTTTGAATGTAGTGCCTCAGTTTTCTTTGTTGTTCTCTATATTTTACCAACACACAAGGTTTTTCTCATGGTTAAATAAGAGATTCTGGTCTCCTAATAGATACGTAGATAACACTGTACATTTGCTCCACTAGCTGACATAAGGCTGAATCTGGTAACCTCACTTACTGAATAATTATGTTGTCATTGGGAATACTCACACATGTAAAATGAGCAGAACCTGGCCCTTTGGTCATATTTTTGTAATAAAAGATAAAATGAGATTTTTAGGAAACTGCAACTTATGACCATAATATTTATGAGGCTGTCAGGACTCCACTGTAAAAATTCATATTATTTAATTCTTCACTCTGACACTAAAGCATCATTTCATTTATATGCAAATAAGAATATACTCTACTGCTGTTTCTTCACTGAAGAAGCTGTTTGAATTATTCAGATTTTATTAATAAAGCTTCATAAATAAGTATTTTTTTCTACTCAATTGGTAGTGGCCAGGAGAGAGAATCTATTTATCAGTCTTTGTTATTATGAGCTTCATAACAAAATATGAAGATTTATGGAGTACATAATTAGACGTTATGTGATTGTAATGGAAACACTGGGTTATCCAGATGAAATACTCTTTATGCATTTCTCCTTGGCAGAGGCAGTTCTGGAAAATGGACTAAACCCATCCCCATCACTAAGTTCAAAAAACTGCCTATGAAAGGAACAGAGCAATTTAATACCTTTTTTTAATCATACACTCTGAAATCATTTTGAATAAAGAAAACATGTATAAGGAATGCCAGGGAGAAGCAAGTAGAGAAAATGCTGTGCCTTCTCTGAGCAGAGGGACTGGACTGCAGATCAAAGGCTAACTGTGTGTGTGAGAGTACAATCAATAGCCTAAAACTGCTTGGCTTTTAAATCATCATTTAAGTGACCAGCAATTAATGTTCCCTTCAGGTACAGATCATAGTCAGAGTACTCCTATGTGAACTCAGTTCTACCTGTGCTGTGAAAGAGGTTGCCTATGGTGCTGAGCCCTGGCACTGAACCCTAGTTCGGGACAGCCAGGTCTGCAACCTCCTGATGGATTTGGGCAGAACAGGGATGCCCCAGTGCTCTCCTTACCCAAGGCATCAGCTTCTTCATATGAGCAGCACAGGAGCGTCACATATTTTCTTCAGCAAAATCAGAGCAAGCTATGGAGACGAAAGTGGCTAAAAGAAGTTTCTAGAAGTTGCTCTGAGTTAGGTCCCTGTATTTCTGTTAAATTAGTCACTTTTTAAAATACTGGCACTGAATTCTCCCCGTGGAGTTGAAATACGAGCTATATAGAGCAATACAGTCATTAGATGTCCATTGCTATCACACAAGAGCACATGTGCCCATAGATAACTTGAAACAACAACAAACTAAGGGAAAAAGTCTGGATGTGAAATACCTACTGAACGTTTCATAGCAGCCCACAGGGATTTATTACTGTATGTAATCCAAGCAGAGTCTTAATCTCACCACAGTACCTCTGAAATTCACCACAGCAAAACTACTGTAAATCAAAGGTAGAGGAGTGCATCTAGGCTGGGGGTTTGTGCAGAGAGCTGAAGATATTTTGAGGGAAAAGTTGCTGGCTTGTATTTTGATATTGCTGAGTGGGTATGGACTGAACTCAGTGTTTCTCTGGAAGCAAGACCATAGAGAATGTCTTGTGGAAATCTCTCAACAGCTCAATCAAGATTAAGAAATGAGCCTGTAACTGTATACATGACTGTTCATGAACCAATTTTTTGCATGTAAAATAGGGGTCTGAGAGTCACTATGTTTGGCTTCATCCAACTAAGCACTGAAGTATGTACATAACTTTACTCATGTGCATAACCTTCTTGAAGGCAGGGGACTGGGTTGTGTGCTGTTGTTAGCAGCATGTGCCAGACAGAGGGGGTGGGGGGTTCTGGGTGCGGGTGTGTGAATGGGCTTGCAGCTACTTGGAGGATCCTGGTTTGGGTGACAGAATCAGGGAGAAAAAGGATGTTCCAAAATTTTTCAACTTGCCTTAGTCATTATGGACCTGATATTGGTCAGAGGAAAATTTAATCATGTACATTAATTCCATGTCATTTTACACATGATCAAGTGTTTTGAGTTACAAAATACCTACAAAAAACACCGACTTTTCATGCTAGCTTATATAACCACGTATTTTATTTTCATTTGTTTTTATAACAATGAGAAACACCAGAAAGCACTATGCCTAAAGTAAACATTACAATATTTTTTTGAGATGAACCAGTACTGTAGCACTGTAACTTTCATTTCTGGAGTTTAATTTAAAAAACAAAAAAGTCGATAAAGTAAACTTTTTTTCTGGACACTCTTTAATATTCTACATGTTGAATACAAGCTAAAACTTACAGACAAAAGCAGAATGCTGTTATTCCTTTAACAGTATGCATATGCTGTCTATTACAATATTATTCACAATTATTCACAATAAGCAGAGGCAAAACAGAAAGTAAAACAAGTATAAATGTCTGTTTTGCTGGGATATCTATGACAGCTTTGTAGCCAAGAATAACAAATTTAAAGTCTACAGACATCTGATATGCCAAACAAATTCTCTTTGAAAACAGATTTAAACTGTAACCCCTAGGACACTTTATGAGTCTTTATTTTTTAAAAAATAGTCTAAGAAGGAGCAGAAAAAAAATCTTGAAGTACAGAGTAATTTTGGTTTGTTTGAACTTCCATGGCTGAAAACTGGGGAAAAAAAAAAAATCATCAGCTTGTATATCATTTAGAAAGTAAAGTTGTAGGGTGTTTGCAATATTCTAATAAGGCTAAAATTAAAAGTACAAATGAGTTCAGAAAATGTGGATATAGTATTCTTCAATTACATAGTTTCACCTGCAGAATTCAGGAAATGCTGAATCTGGAGGCTTGGGTTGTCTCCTGCACATTATATGGTGGGCCCAAGTGGAAGGGGTAAGTTACTGATCTGAAAATTCATAAGCAGTTCCTTCCTGTCCCCTCCTGGTAGAGGACAGATACTGATTTTCCCTAGTGAAATGAACAGGAATTTTACTCCTAGCTCTGCAAAAGAGGAAACCCCATTACATGGATATGATTATTCCCCCCGCTTTTTTTTTTTTTTTTTTTGGAGTGGTTGCATACATCCAGACCTGCTCGAGCCCCGGGGGCGCTGAGGGCCCGATCAGCCCCACCTGGACTGCTCCCACCCTGCCCCTGCCCCTGTCCCTGCCCCTGTTTTAGCGCAGCCTGGGGGTGTCAGCCCGGGCTTTGGTGATGCTGTAAGAGTACTGATCTCTTGCTCCCACCACCCTTGCCTGCTGGTGGGCTGATGTTCTGGGCTGTCCCTGTGAGCAGGGAGGTGACAGATGGGTGTGGGGACTGTCCTCTCCCTGCCCTGCTCACCTCCCTGGATGAGGGCGTGGGATGGGTCCTGGCTGGTGAGATCCTGCCCACCTTGGGGATCCCTTTGAGTACTGCAAGAAATGCCAGCCCTTGATATGCCCTGACAAGATCGTTGTTACACCTGGATTTTACTGAGGAAGAAATGTAGCACTTATCTTGGTTTTCCTTTGCTTTTCTCCTCCATGACAGAGATGTATAGCAGAGACTCCATGAAAGCCTTCCAGACAGGTACGTTTTGACCCATGTTTTTTCAGCCTGGCAGCTCTCTTTGCATGTAACTGTATGTCCTCCTGGTTAAAAACCTCCGATTCTTTGGCCAAAAGAAGCAAATATAGGAACTTAAATCAGGCACCACGTATCCTAGTCTGGGAAACTAAGTAACCTAATTTTTAGGTTCTCTCAGCCCAGCAGTAAATCAGAATTCGTCACTTTGTGCTGTGACAGAGTTGCCGCTTGCTCCTGTTGCCGCTTCAGTTTTTCCTTGGGGTAGCAATACTAAAATCCCATAAAGTAGTCATCCCTCCAAGTCAGTTGCCTCCTGTGCTACTGCAGTGCCTACCAGCTGTAGAGATAATAGTACTGAACTTGGATATAGAACCTTTTTTGGTTTTTTCCTTTCACTAAGAAGCGAGGATAAAATGCCTTGGAAAGGCATTATTTAAAGTGTGTATTGGTGCACTGCAGAGAATTTTCTGTATTAAATTCCAAGGATGAATTCTCTTGTGAGTAGTTCACTGTGACTTGACTGATTCATTTATTTTTAAAGAGAATTGTCTGTTTTGTTGGGGTTTTTTCCTTTTTTCATTTCTTTCAGCTACAGGTAATGAAATGAAAACTAGCTTCATTGTTATTATATGAAAGACTACAATAAGCTGACTTTGCTAATGACAGGAAAAGGTGGTAACTGCTGTGGGCTGGCAGAGGAACACATTGAAGTTTACTGTGACTTCAGTCCCATGTCACAGGCACAGCTCTGCATCAGGATACAGCAGAACCTTCTCAGGCTCTGGCACAGGGAGGGCAGCAGTGTGATGGTGTGGGAGGGTTGTTCCATTTCTCCTTTTTCCTGCACGGGAAAGCATGCCATGTTTCTAGTCTACTGTCCCCTTTGGCAAATAACTGGGAGCCATCTCTCTTTGTTATCAAGTTACATGTTTGAGTGTCTCAGAAAAATCCTCTCCAGACAGGAGGTGCTACAGCACCAAGTGACACATGTGGCTGCAACTGGAATAGGCAGGATAGTCCTTCAAAAATGAACTTTTTTGAGCCCTCAAGTAGTGTAATCCTCTAATGTTTCTCTGAAAATAGAAACTTACCTAGAAAACTTTATTATATCACACCTCCTTGCTTATTATCTGATTGCCTGCTTTCTGCCACAGTTATTGTTTGCAGGGAGATATGTAGGACATTCATTTTTCCAAAAGTCCTTCTACACAAGACCGTCTTTGGAGTTTGTGGATTACTTTTGTGTTCTCTGTGAGAAAATATTTTACTGCTGTAATTTGGTGTGAGCACGCTCCAAGTAGAGAGTTTGGTTGCACATGAGCTTTCCAGGGCAGACTTTTGATGACTATATTCTGATTTTTATTTTTGTTCTTCACTCTGTGGTATGCAAGCCATAGGACCATATGGTACAGCTACAGAAATATGCCAACTCATTAGGAAACTGCTTCCTATTATGGCTACAAAATATGGAAATGATGAGTTAAATGGATCAAAAGTAATGTCACTGTTCATGAAAGCAGCAAGCTCAAATCACCTACCTGTGAAAATAGAAATATTGTTGTCCAATAGGTATTTCTAAATTATCTGATGCTGGGAAGACAACTGAAAATTAATTTAATTCACTAGTAACACAAAGAGGTACTCCAGTTCTTTTGCCTAACTGAAAGTGGATTTCCTACCAGCATCCCTGAAAAGGGAATGAGGGATGCAATGGTGGCTGTTCATACTTTGTCCATGGGAGTTGCCATCTACCTCGTGACTAGTGCATGTATTCAGCAAACATGAGGTGTTGAAATGTACCTGGTTTTGGTACCAATGTGGTAGTAAACTGACATTTGTGTAAACCCATGGCATTCTTCAGATGTTGCTCACTGTCATCTTTTGTATTCTCTCTTTTGTCCCTTGGCTAACTGAAATTTGTAGCAAAGTAGGAGTCACTCAGAAACAGGTATTATCATATAAAGTTTGAAGACAAATGGCAAAGCAGCAGGATGGAAGGACTGAGAAAAGTTGTTTTTTTCAGATGGCAGAAGCAGCTCAAGAGCAGTTTTATAAATGATGCTAGTAAAACTGTAGCAAAAGACAACTTGAATGGTGACAGTGGTGCTAAATGAGGGGGAAAAACTCACAGGAACACTACAGTGTTCATTTGGAGTTTCTGGGGAAAGCTGTAAAGTCTTCATGTTTGTTCCAGTTACAAGGACCATGAAGCTGTCTTGGAAGCATACAGCTTAGCAGGGTGTCTTCCTTCAGAGATTTATGAGTAAGGGAAAAGAAATGAAGCAACTGTAATGCCCCCCTCTGCTATGAACACTGTCTTTCATGCCAGAAGAAAGGCCGAGAGGTTATGCCATCATGATGCCTATTATATTCAATATACTTGTAGCCACAGGCTTTGTGTCCTAACCATTCTGTCTCAACTCTGAAAATTTGATTTCCTCAGTTTTTTTAATCCAAAATACGCTCTTTAGACACAGTTAGGGGTATTCTATGTTGTAGATGGTCTGTTTATCCCAGAGTACTCTTGCATAGCAGTGACCAATGGAATCTTATTCTCTCCTGACTTCATCTGCATTTGCGTATGTCCAATGCAAACAAAGCTGTGTGTAACAGTTTTATTTGATAACATTTGGAACCCACACAGCTCTGATGAAAGTTACTTCCTAAGGAGAGCTGGAATGAAAAGTCAAGCCTGTAGATGAAAATGTAGTCTGGAGAAAATCCATGGAGGGAAACAAGGAGAGACATTTCTTACCAGATCCTGAAATAAATGAAGAACTGGTAGGGATGAAAATGGTTGTATTTTTACATTAAAATTGGCCTTAAGTGGGTTAATTTTAATGTTCCTGCGGAGTGCTTATCCTGAGAAACATTAAGTTCAAAATACAAGCATTTCAAACTAGGAGAGCAAACATCTTCAATGATAGCTTGAAATAATCAGATTTCTTAATGGGAGACTTCGGTAAAGATGAAGTTATGGTAGCAAAATGGATGGCTAAATAGATGCTAAAGCAGTGAGAGCAGTAATATGCAGCCAGAGAAGATATGGGGTGTGGAAGAAAGCCAGGGTCAAGGATGAAGTCAGCATCACAGCCAACAGGTCAGAACAGAGCAAAGCAAAAGAGAGTGAGCAGCACATGTATAATATATGTGATAGGCAGGGCCATGTCCTGCCTGAGCTTACATCCATACAAATTCAATGGCTGAATCCTCTTAACACAGTGTCACTTCCAATATGCTCTAACAACACACATGCAGGCTTTCATTTAAATTGGTGCACAGGGCCAGATTTTCTCTAGCTGTTTCTCTTATCTCTTTCTAGCCAATTGTTACTTCATTGTTCCATTGCTATTATCGTTACGGTCTTAGATACTGCTAGATTTCTTCTCTTATGTATCCTCTATGAATAAACATTCATTTGTTTCATATCTGCCTTCTGTTTTAGCAAGATTAAATTCTTCAAATTAAAAGATCATTTTAGGAAAGCATGATACTGTATACAATTGCTTGAACAGTATACTATTTTATTCACATTTTAAAACTGAATTCTGTATGCATTCTACCCATTGAACCTAAATTTTTTTAAATGAGCATTTTTTAAATGGTGTTAGTACTCATGTTTTCCGTATTTTGTCATCAGTGGTGTAAAAAAGAGTGACGAAGAGAAGAATCGGCTTCCAGAATTAATAAGGAGGAAAACTGACTTTGAAACATCTTTCTTGTCACATCTTTTATGCTCATAGAATTTATATTATATTTGAAGTGGTCACTGATGTGAGAACAGTTATTTTAATTTAACACCTGGTTTTGCATACAAGTAAAACCGTGTCCACTTATCTGCATATATGCATGCACACGAGGTTTTACTACTCTAAACCAGAAGAAACCATGGGTATTTATGTTTTTGAACTCTAGCTTTTTAAACTCTAGCTCTTTTATTCTTCTTGTTTGGAAAAAAAACCCTACAGTTATTTTTCAAACAGCCAAACAAAAGCAGTAAGCCCTTCTAAGCCCACTCATCCCACAATAAAATGTTTCAGTCTTTGACCCCACTCATGACCCACAGGAAACTTTGTCTCTAACTTGTGAAGTTTATAAAAAAAATTAAGAAATTGTAAATCTCTAAAAGCTACCAACTTCCTGCCCCAAAACCCCAGGCTTTAGCTACTCATTTATGTATACTTTATCTTAGATTAGCATTATAGAGAACAGTATTTGCTCCTTGTTTCCATCTATACAACAGAGGTAGAATTGAGCCTCAGTTCACTGACTAATGCAGAGCAGCAGGGGTACTGTCTGGTGTTCCTGTGCGCCTATCAGGCTTTTAGTCCAAAGAGCCACCAACACAGGAACGAAGAACCACGGTTCATAAGGAAGGTGTTCCATACCCACCTGCAGAAGAAAGCCATGCATACAATGAAAGCTGTGCAGGCCCCAGCACGGCAGCATCCCTGGCAGAGGTGTGCTGGGATCCCAGCGGGCTGAGGGAAGCAGATTGGAGCTCCCAGCAGACAGTGGTGCTGGGGCCCTTAGACCAAAGTAGTCTGTCAAAGAAGAATTTTATACTGACAGGAATGCATATATCACTTAAGGCACTTAGCTTAAAATATTTAAAAGGAGGACAGAACTATGGAGGGTTCTTTAAGAAAATTGCCTGTGGACTGTATTTTAATGTTCTGAAGCTGCTCCCTCAAGCTATTTTACACAATACCCAGTTTTCTTGAGTTTCAGAACTACTAATGATTCAATGGATGCAGAATCAGAGAAAGCTCCTGAACTCATCTTATGCTCTCCTCCACTGCCTTGAAGTCCTATTTCCAGCTAGTGTTTCAGACTATAGAGCATTGCAAAGGGGCAAAAATCTCTCCGTGGGGTTAACTGATACCTCCTTTGAAAGGAACTCATTTTAAACCAGAGAAATTGGATGCATATGATTGAAATATTTTATTTCCTTTTCCTGAGAGCTGGCAGATTACTAACCTGAAAGCTTGATTTAATGCAACAATTACAGTAATGAAATGCAGAATTGTCTTTTGTGTTTAGCGTCAGGATTTTTTCCTGTCTTTTCCAACATTCCTGGAGATATTTCCTGTGGGTTTTAATGTTTAAAATAGCAGTTACTTGAAATGTTGTGAATATGAATAGAAATTTGCTAAGTAACAAGCCACTCTCCCCAGTTTGATAAGAAGATTGTGCTTTTTTAATCCTTTCCAAATATGTGGTCAGCAGTTCTTTGTATAATGTCAAAATACAACCCAGAAATAACCAGTTTGTGCAAATTTCAATTATATAAAACTTAAGATACATGCAGCATACTGTCTAGCTATATAAATCATCATGGGAAAGATGGCTTGTTTTTATGACAGTAGCAAATAATATTGCTGAGATTTTCACTATTAAAATAAAACTAGGAAATACGTAAAAAATACAAAAATATAACTGAAATGAAAAAATCTGCACTTAAAAAATGCCATTTTAATGCCTTTGTCTACAAGACTGTTCTTAATTAATTAGAAATTACTAAAATACTGTTGAAGCAAAGCCATGTCCCACTGAAATTTCACCAAAATCAAAATATTCCATTTAAGGATACCAAGTTTGCCCAAGGTTTTTATGAAAAGCCTTAAAATAATTGGATATTTTAAAAGGGAAGCAGTCTGAGGTATTACAATTTTACCAGGATAAAAACTCTATTTTTATAGCCAGCTCTAGGTGGAAATGCACTGTTACAATTCCTCTGTCACGTTAATGGTGGTCATGGTATTTCACTAGCTCTTACTCACCTGCTCAGGTGACACCTGAGGTGTATTTTCAATTCTTGAAATACACACAGGGCACACCCATGAGCTAGTGACAAAGCAGCAAGACTGTGACAGACAAAGTCCATTTAGTCTTTGGGAAACAGATGACAAGAAGCAGTAGTAGTGACCCTGATTTAAAAGCTTGGGATATATTTGGGAAAATAGGGTTTTACTTTTGAATCATGAAATACCTGTAAGTAAATGTAACCAGATCTTTCTCTGGGAGCTGATCAAGGCAGGTGCTGCCAAAGTTGAGAAGTCAGGATTCAGGTACCCCTCCCAGGAGCTTCAGCCACTCTTTGAGCCCTTCCCTATGCTGCTTCCTTTTTTTTTTTTTTTTTTCTTCTTTAATTTTTTGAGAGTAAACCCCTTCCACTTTGATGTCAGCTATTTTATTGCATGGTTGTTATTGTGGTGATAGCTCTCAGCTCCATCACTGTAACTGCTTTGTGTCTCTTCTCTCCTCTGGCATCTAAAAAGCAGTGTTTGGAGCTGCCTTGCAGAGCTCCTGGCTCTGACGGGCAACATGATAAACACATCCTCTAAAACTGCATGATTGCTGGGTTTATGTCTTAACGCTTTAGTGCACTTCTCTTGCTCACACTCCATTTTTTTAATTACTACTATTCTGAATGAATACCATGAGTTGAAGTTAATTCTGAAGTTCTGTAGATCTATATTCTGTACCTTGTGTATGGGTGATTAAGATTCTTTGCCATAGGTATATAGTAGCTGTAAGGAATAGCTTGGCACTGTGATTTTATTTTTTTTAAGAGGAGATTTATCCTAACACTTTGTTTTTCCTGGTACTCCTGCTGTTGCTACTTCTATTGCCCAAGGAAATGTTTCTGCCTCAAATCCCTCTGCTTCTACAGTCTATGCACAGACTGTGAATATAGGCCAAAGGTCACACTTTAGAGAAAACAGAAGGGAGGAAAGAAGAGAAAAAGTTACAGGTCTCAAAAAGGAAGTGACTTGGTGAAATTTAATAGTTTTTTGTTTGAAGGAGCTCATGTTGGGGATTCTTACAGGCTCCTTGGTCATACCACTCTGGCTCTGTAGAGGTGAGGCCAAGATGAAGCAAGAGCTAAAACAAGGAGACAGGAAATGGATTTATTTTTGTATATATGTTTAATTAAAATACTGTCTGAATATCATGAGAATTTTATCAGCAGCTTCTCAAGAAAAAATACAGTTTTGATAAAGAATTTTTTTTCCACATCAGGTATTTTGTAGTCAGCTTCTGAAGACCAAATATTAGTCATTTGCCTAAATGTTGCAATTCTAGCTTGTTTTACAGGGAAATAAGAGGCTTAAAAGTGTACAAAGAAGTAATGAATGCTACCAAACACCTGAAACCCACACTTTGTACCATTTAGTGGTGCTGCAGCAATAGTTTAGGTTAGGCTGATCTTACTATTTTTTGTAAGTTAGTATGATTTGTAGAAGCCTTGGGTGGTCTCCCAATTCTCAGTTGATTTTCCTGAGTCAGTCATGTTGGCACACAGGTTTTCTTTCTACGTGAGATTTAATTACACCATACAATTTTAAATGGTTTTACCCTGAAAGAGGTGAGACAGGCCTGGTTTACAAAACTGAATGATTGAGTAATTGGACCTTTCACTCATGAGGTGGGAGATGTGGATTGACATCACTAAAAAGGAAGGGATCTTGTGTGACTGTTATAACTGTAGTGCTGTTTGGTAAAATGGGAAGGGAGAACCCCACCATACTTTGTAGTGATGTACTAGACTCTTTAACTTCCCAAGTTTTTCTCAGAATTACATAGGAAGCCAGAGCTTTCAATTTTCCCCAGAACATTCTAGCAGAAAACACACATACCACCTTCCAGCAGAAGACACAAAACTGTCAGACCATCATGACACCCCAAGTTCTTTTGTAGATAGAGTCCACTGATCATTACATCTTTTCTTCATCTATTTAGATACATGTGTCCTTTTCTGAGTATCCTATCACAGAATTTACCAATAAGTCTATATGGTCCAAATTAATATGTGAAAGGGATGATTAGTGAATAGCTGGACTAAATATGCAAATTACAAAGTTTTCTTCATGGCTTTATATGAGATGTTTTAAAAACTTTATCAATGTCAATGTGTCAGCCTGCATTTCTCTGTGAAATCTTGAAACTGCTCTTTCATCTATGTTGTAAACACATCAACAAGTATGTAGAATGTCTTGACTTTGAAATGCTGTCACCTACTTTCTGTATCGTTGTCAGTAGTCAGCTTGTTATAAAAGTGTTTCATATCTAACTCTGTTTCTTTTGGTAGTGTGTCAACATACTGCATTTTTCAACTGTGTTCCTTGCTGCCTCTTCACATTTTATCAAAAATTCTGTGTGACAGAAGTTTTCCTCTTTCTTTGCAACATGTTGATATCTCAGGTTCTCCACTGTCACCAAAGCAGTTGTGCTACTTTGAGGATAAGTTGAGTCTGTGTAAACCATCTTCAGCGTTTTGTGCCAAAGTACAGTGGGATTTTTGTACTCAAATGTTTTTGTGATGGTAGGAAGTTCCTAAGCTTCAGTCATTGCCTTTACTTCTTATTTGGAAGTTTCTCAGAATGTGTTCAATTTAGTACAAGGCCTACTCCTGACATGCTCTGCCATTTGAAGTCCACAGTTTGCTTGGAACAAACTCACCTGGTAATGGACAATTTTTTAAATGTGAGTGTACTCAGGCTTTCTATTCTGTTGCTTTTCATGTAATTTTTTGTTTTGAGGTTTGTTTTCAGAAGACCTGTCAGGAACTGGAACAATTGCCTCAAGTGCCCCAACTGGAAGCTAAGCATCTGTACAACTTACTGCATGTAAGACTGAATGTAAGATACTTGCTACTTTCAAGTTTAGAATTCTACATGTTTCACAAGGATTTTCAGTCCAAAAATACAACACTGCTCATGTTTACAGATGTAAAAA
The DNA here is from genome assembly GCA_035221455.1 of Xenops minutus. Lineage (NCBI taxonomy): Eukaryota > Metazoa > Chordata > Aves > Passeriformes > Furnariidae > Xenops > Xenops minutus. The sequence continues at coordinate 16,024,085 of JAWWEE010000004.1, read as the reverse complement.
TTTGGTTGAATTGGAAAAAATATCCTGTTCAAATGCCTTCAAGACTTGTGCAGTAGAATGAAGGTCAGTGAATGCAAGAACTATAATAGAGTACTGAACAGATACCTTAATCATAGAACATTTTAGGTTGGAAAAGACCTTTAATATCATCAAACCCAGCACTGCCAAATCCATCACTGAAGCATGTTGCTAAGAACTATGTTTACAGGTCTTTTAAATACCCCCACAGATGGTGACTCCACCATTTCCCTGGGCAGGCTGTTCCAATGCCTGGCAATCCTTTCAGTGAAGAATATTCAGTCTAAACTTCTCCTGGTGCAACCTGGGGCCATTTCTTCTCATCCTGATATTGGATACTTGTATCTTTCCTGTGTGTTGCATGTTGTGGCATCCACAACAGTACAGTTTCCCCACAGCTTTCAAAGCCCCAAGTCATGTTAAGTTACTAAAACAATAAGGTGTGAGTGCTGCAAAACACAAACAACTTCCTGGTACCTGATATGGGGTCAGGAGGGTTGGCTTCTGTCCCTTCCATCATCTGCAAGAATGCGTAACGCTTTTGCACTTGTACTTACTGTTGTGTATTACCTGCGCTGCAATAACATCCTAATGCTGTCCCTGGGACTAGAGCACACTTTGTTACAAGCCACACAGCTTTACACTTAACCTTTTTCTGATGCATCAGGAAACATATTATATTATAAAGCATCAAATGATTAAATTTAAAATCATAAGATTTAAGACAATGTTCTTTATGATCATAAAAAATTAAAATAGGTAAGTATAGGGAAAATACAAACTTTGAGGAATGTTTGCATTCTACCTTAATGCAGAGAGAATAAACATTTTTGAAGAAAGATCAGTGCATGAACTTGTTTCCTTCTCTATCAGTATAGATCCCATTCTTGATAACTAACATATCATAAAGAAACATTTTCTAGTTATGGTATGTTTCAAAACCAGGTTGACATGAACCAGAGATCAAACAAAATCTGTATACATGGACCTACTTTGAAAAAGCTAAGGATCTGTAGGGTGTTCAGATCATATAGTCTGCAGAAATTTAATTGGCATATTGTTGCTGTTTAACTTAAAATGCACAGCATAGCTACAGTATGGATGATTATTAGAAATAACTGAGTAAGTAGGCTGTCATCCTAGAAAAGACAGTTTTAAATTAAGAGAATTATCTCTAGAATACATATGTGTCTTAGTCCTGACTACATCAATCCGTTAATCACACTGGTTGGACCCTAAGCACTTTCTATGTGGATCACACTGCTGCTTTAAATACTGTTTACGTGGCTGAATTGCTTTATTCCACCTTAATCAGTATAGTTTTAGTAATTAGGATGGCACCAGGGAAGGAAGAAAATAAGTGAGGAAGATGAACTTCTTCTAGAAATCTTTGCATGAGCATTTAAAAAAAAAAGTAGCTAAAATATTTGCTGCCTTTTTTTTTTTTCTAGAGAAAAGAAAGTGGACACAGTCAAGAAAACGAAAGCCCTTGAGGAGACATATAGATGGTAAGTGGCCAGTGTGTTCTGTTCTCCTTACCTTTTGTCTACTCCTCAAACCATTGTTTGTCAAAATAATAAAACACATTTAAACAGATATGAACTTTCTTGGCAAATAAAAACGCTATGTGTAAACCAAAATGTATTCTAAAAATTCATCCTATATCAGACCTATATTTTCAACACTCACAAATTTTCTTCTCTTCTTGAATATGGACAAATACCTCAGTCACATTAAGATTTCTGTATAAGCAGCTTTTCCACGATGAGAAATATCCTTTTTCCCAAGAATTGCATTTCTTGGGTTGTTCTGTGGTCCTTGCCTTTCCATAAGAGTATTTTCTTTCCAGTTTACCAAGGAGCAGCAGCAAGTTAGGAGGATTTCACTTACAAACCTAACTCAAAGTCAACTGGTCTGCAAGTATTACTGAAGAATATTTGTAGAACTGTTGACTTGGAACATGAGCACTTTGGACACACATTCAGTGATTCAAAGTGATAGATGAAGATTACTATGAGTAATTTTTTTTGTAAATTGCCAAAATTGTACACAAAATGAAGTTCATAAACAAGGCATATTAAATAAAAACAGGGGCAGAAAGAGACTTTAGTTTCTTTGGGGAATGATGAAATGATAAATAGGCTTACACTGCAACAAGACAACACTACCCCTGAAGATCCCTGTTTCTGCACAAAGGTCACCATGGAACTGGGACTATCCAGAATAATAATTTTTACTAGAACTGTTTATTTTCTTACGAATGAGTTCTGAATCTTTTTTTCTCAATTATGGAATTACAGTCTCCAGTCCAAAGCAAGAAATTTTGCAGGCAGAAAACATTGTCAAAGGGCATGAACCATCAGATAATCTGGAATTCAGGTGTTAGCAATCGTATAGTAATAAATATTGTTGATTTGTAATAATTTAGAGCAAAAAGCTCATAAGAGCATTTTGCTGTACCTTATATTTCTGTTGAGATCTGACTTCAACAAAATAGCTCTAGCTTAAAAAAAACATCCCTTCCCTTCCTACCTTTAAAAAAGTACAATGTTGGAACTGACAAGACGGAAATAGCCAGATGCTTTCCAAAACAGGGGCTGCAGATATAACTTTCAGGCTCATTTGTCACCTGTACAAAAGCAGACTCTGTAGATACTATCAAGGAGACATTCTCTACATCTCACTTTTAAAGGAAGCAGCAATGGGTTGCCTCCTAGGAGGCACACTCCAAAAGAGCAAATATCACCACAGCATTAATCTCATTTTCTTTCCTTCTTCATAGGTCTCATTATATCAGCTGAGCTCTTGATTTAGATATATAGGCAGTGAAAAGTATCAGCTATGTGAACTGTAAAATCTATATTGTATTCTATTATCACCTTTGTCTATGTGCAAAATTGCTAATGTCCCTAAATAGCATAGGACATAAAATAAATGCTTGTACATAATAAGATTTGTTTAGGGTATAGTTGCAAATGTGGAATGTGCTTGTTTTGTTAATTTGAAGCACGATGCTAATGCTATACATAATGAAAATAGTCCTTGATGGTTATTTTATGCCTGAGGGATTCTGTGGGAGGTGCTCATGTCTTAAAAGTGTAAAAAAAAAAAAAAGTGTATGGGTAAGAAATTTAAAAAGGAAACAAATGTAAAAACATACAGAAAAGACCACTTTCCCCACCTGACCATGAAAAAACCCCCACAATAGTGATAAAAATATTTTAGTTCAGCCTTATAAAATTCAAAGTTCAAGAGCTAAACTTGCTGGAGAAGCATCTGTTGGGGGCACAGCAAGAGCAGGCTGCTGGCTCACCCTGGGGAGCAGTGCCTTGTATCAGCTCGGGGAGAGCCCCTCCGGCGGACATGCAGAGCAGTATTGCCAGGGCCCCGCGGGAGCCGCGTTTAGCTCTCTTAAGACCCAATCTTGCAAACAATTATGCACGTGAGTAATTTCAGCTGTCACAAATCAGGTTATTCACCTGTTTTAAGTTTTCACAAGGGTGGCGCAACATCTAGCCCACATTGGTAAACGCTAGCCAGCATGGCAAAGTGCAAGAGACTCCCCTTTTCCTTATCTAGGCAACTTCATTTTTACCGTATTTTTATTTGTATTTTATTTGACTGGAAAAGGTAACAGTTGCAAATACTGGTTTTTATTCTTGAATCTTACAATTTCTTTAACAAGTGAAGAGTTGTAACCACCCCAAGCAATGGTAGAAATCATGCTGTTGAGGGGTTGCCTGTGATTTTAGAGCTTCTAATAGTGATTTATGCCATGAGGTAGGGCACTTTTTAGAGACCAATGGTTTTGTCATGCCTCGGAAATTGTGGATAAAGCTAAACAAAGGAAATGGAGAGAAAACACCACTGATTGTCAGATCACTTATGTCTTCCTACTTTTATGCATTTAATTTGGTTTTGGCTGATTTGTTCCATTTGTTGAATGTTCTGGGGGAAACTGCATCTTCTAACAGCTCTGTATTTAGCAAGTATGAATATTATTCTGTTATCATATGGATCACTGACCAATGTCTGGTGTTCATGATTTTCTAGTTGCGTTGCTCCAGAACATGCAAGTTTATGACTTAGTATGTGATCTCCATGAGCTGGAAAGACTCAAAACATATGGCAGATCAGATGTTAGGCTTGGGGAAAATCAAAAATTAAACTGTCTCAGAGCAGTTGAGAGACTGCTTTGCTATATATTTTATGTGATTTGTGTGTGTGTTGAGGGAGATGTCACCTAGGGAAAGGAATCGAAGAAAAAAAATAGCTTTAAAAAATGAACTGTTTGTATTATGGCTTTAAACATTAAAGTCTGGTCAGCTAAAAGCAGATGTTGTGAACTAAGATGGAAACTTGCCTGAGGACGGAATCGAAGAAGGCATTCTTTAATAGTAAGAAGAAAAATGCTTTCTGGTTTCAGAATTTATTATAAGCAAAAAAACGATTGCTTATTCTGTGCTTATAAGCACAAACATTTCCCCACTTTTATTCAGATTACTGAATAATATTGGTGGCTTCAGAATTTAATTTCAGACAATGGGTTCATTAGAAATCCTGATTGCATTCTAAGCCCTTTATCATAAAATCTTTTGTTATGCTGTGCTGGCCAAGATCCTATCATGCTGGAAGTAGGAATGCAGTGCTTCTCACCTTTGGCTGTCTGCCCAGTAATTAGATGGGGAGGTGGATTAAAGCTTCTAAACACGTGGTGTAAATTTTGGAATATTGTAATATGACACAATTCTGATACAATGTTTTTAAGGTAAGAATAAATAAAGCAAAGACCTCATACACATTGAATTGTAAAAATGAACATAGCCTTTCTTGCATGCTTTTAATTGACCTGGCTTTGCATGGCTTGAGCGAACACATATTATGTAAATATACAATGTCTAAGAATTTGAAATGGAAAGTTAAAAGTTAATCAATATTTTCAAGAAAGGAAACAAAAAAAGTTGATTAAGTAAAAATTATTTATGTTAAAATCAATATTTGAAAAAATCTTTTCCTTGTCATCTATTTATGTATGAGGAAATACATATTTACAGTAGCTGCCTCCATAGTATTTGTTGAATGGCATGAAGCTTTGAACCAGCTTAAACTTTAGACTTTCTGAGACAGTTCTGCAATGTATTTGAAATTTACTAGTTCAAAAGCTATGTTCTAATGGCAAGTCCAGAATTGTAAGTTGCAATATTTCTGTGGGGGGAAAGAAAAGGAAACCTACTCCTGCATTTTACAAACACATTATGTGATATTGTTTCAATTCATAGAATTCGAGGCATTTTGTTCCTCCAGTTCAGCAGCAAGGAAAACGAAACAAAAGAACCAAAAATACTATTTTCAAAAATCCACTATGAAGTATTTTAAGGATCAATATTTTCAGTGTATTTATTTCTTCCTGTAGGAATCACTTTGCTAACAGAGTCGTATGGCTCAGGAATCCGCTGCCTTTTCTCAGCTACACCCGGGTCAAAGCGAGTGAGGACTTTCCAAGGGAGAGGTAATTCCCGGAGCTTCCCAGGGAGCGAGTCAGAGCCTGGACAAGCTCCAAGTCTGGCTCCAGTGGAGTCTCTCCACGTTCGTCCCTGACGGGTTTTGACGGGGAATCGAGCCCCATCCTCTCCCATTCCCTCAGGGTTCCCGAGCAGGGGGTTCCTCGGGTTCCGGCCCGTGTGGGGAGCCCTCGGGGCCGGGAGGGGAGGGGGATAGCGCCGGGAGCCCTCGGAGCCGGGCGGGGAAGGGGAAGGGGCCGGGAGCCCTCGGAGCCGGGCGGGGACGGGGATAGCGCCGGGAGCCCTCGGAGCCGGGCGGGGC
>JAWWEE010000004.1:15979948-16018144 GCA_035221455.1 Xenops minutus | reverse complement strand
GGGGGGGCACGGGGATCGCGCCGGGAGCCCGCGGCGCGGGGCGGGGACGGGGCCGGGAGCCCGCGGAGCCGGGCGGGGAAGGGCAAGGGGCCGGGAGCCCTCGGAGCCGGGCGGGGAAGGGGACCCCAGCCCGCCCGCCGCGGTGCGGTGCGGTGCGGTGCGGAGGGAGGAGGCGCGGGCGGCCATCGCCCTGCCCCGGGGAGCGCCCTGAGGCGCCGCCATTTGGCGCGGGGGCGCCGTCGGTGAGGCGGGGGCGGTGCCGGTGCCCGGCCGGTCTCGTTCCCCCGGGCAGGGAGCGGCAGGCTGGCGGCGAGGGGCGGGCAGGGCGCCGGGGGTGCTCCCCGAGTCCGCCGGGCAGCAGGACCGCGGCTGGGGGTGGTTCGGGTCAGCGCCACGACGGGTGCGGCCCTCCCTCTGGGCCCCTAGGGAGAGAGAGCGCTGAGGTGCTCTGAGGAGAGGGCCGGGCTTAGGAGGGAGCTGAAAACTCAAGGGGCTTCAAAAGTGAGCAAAGCCCCTTGTGGCCTGCAGCGTTTGTCTGTATTGAGGTGTTTCTTAAAGGAGATACACGAAAGGTCTTTGCTCGCAGGGTTTGGCAAACGCCTCTTGGTAAATGTGACTCCGTGGTCCGCGCTGCTCCCGCAAACAGCGACCCCTTCCCCTCCTGCCACCCGAACGTGTGCTTTACCTGTGCGATCGAACGGCACGGAGCATATGGTAAAGATCCTTGGGTTTCTGCCCATTTCTGAGACATTTGGGTCTCCTCCCCACCAACCCCTGCCCTTTTTTGTTTCGTTCTTTCTTCCTTTAAAGGTCTTTTCTTTATTTTTTGGCTGTAGCTTGTGAGGAGAATGTCCCAGCTGACAGCCCATGAGCTGCATAAAGGAGTGATCTCTTTTAGAGTTCCAGACTCGTAGAAGGACCATGACATCTCCTATTATTTTTATTTACATTATCAAGCACTTAGAATTAATGGAGCCTGTCAAAGAATAAATGACACATTGAGAATAGGGGCTATAAGGGCCTGGGAGATCAAAGATTGTGTATAACAAAGGCTGCTCAAGGGTGGGAATCATAAATCAGAACTATTTAAATGGAAGTTGCATTATCATGAATTGATGATTCCTCACCTGAGATAGGAAAGCCCTTTCATACTGATATGCAGTATTTGCAGGTCCACTGATGGAGCAGGGGTTATTCAGTTGTTTAAGTGCTGGCACAGGTTACTACTACTTCAATAACAACAACTTGATAGTGCTCCTGATACATACTTTTTGCTGCCACTTCTGATACCAAGTCTGAGAACTCCTGCTTTAAATTACTGATGTTAAAAGCATGAGAAAGCGTGGTGGCAAAATTAAGCCCTTTTGTTATATTTATCAGTGTGATTTCTAAATTCTGTATTTATCAGTGTGAAGGGGAAAGTGGCAAAACCTGGCAGTGTGGGAGTAGCAGAAGTGGTGTTGCAAACTCTATGTAAGAAGGGCAATGACAGATTTCTTGTTTGAAGTTCTTCACTGTACTCAGAGACAGTTTTGATTACATGCACTATATTCTCCTGCCATTGTGAAATGCTTTCTGTTTTAAATTTGGAACATCTCTTTGGAATATTTGAAGTTTGCAGATTCTGTAAAAAAAAAAAAAAAATTTTAAATTTTTGATTCACAGCTGACAGTATACAGTAATTAAGTAAACCTGAGTCCTATTTGCAAAACACTCTGAGAGAATCTTTTCATGTGTTACTAATGAGGTGCTGGAGTACAAAAGAAGTGTTGCTTTTGGTTTATCTCTGCAGGTAGAGAAGATAGCTTTGCTTTTTTGTTTTATCTCCAGAGTTGATTTTTATTTAAAAATAATTTCTGGTTCTGATATTTCAGAACAAACTTGTTAACATTAAGGAGTTGGGCCTGTACTCTAATTATTCAAGTAAGTAATTTGCGTGTAGGTTTAAAAAATAAATCTCATTTTCTTGTAAATTAAAATAATTGTTGGGGTTTTTTAGGTAACAGTATAATTTTATTTTGCAAAAAGTTGATAGAGTGTAATTGTAAGACATTGCATTTTTCCTTCAGAACAGAAACAATCTGAGAAAAAATATATTCTTCAGTTGTATAAAAGAATATGCACATTATTCATAGAAATTAAATAACACAAACTTTATCTGGATCTTCGCTCCTATCCACATTTCCCTCCCAACATGTCAGAGTAATGTAAAGGTTGTTTAAAGTGCTGCCCTATGGGATTTTTTAGTCATAAGTAATAGGAACCATATTTTATCAGGAGAGAGATTCTTTGAAGAATTAAGAATGCAGGCAAGAACTTTAAAAGAAAACAGTCTAGACAATATTTGCACATACAACTAATAAACTTTCTATTGCTTGCTAATTCTAGTAATTTCAGTTTTACAGCTGCTCGTGCTGCTCTTTGCAGATTAAGAGACTTCACATTTGATCTAAAAATGTTCAACTCTGCAGACGTTGTCTTTTCACTGGATAATTTATTTTATGAAAGACCAGATACGAGACAAAGGTACATCTTTGTTGTTAGACATATGTAACTGTTTTCCAAGTTTTTCCACAGTCTGAATCATTTTACAGTAATATTTTTTTGACTTACTTTTTTGTCTACTGATAGAAATGTGGGGCTAGAAATTTCCAGATTCATAACCCGTACTTTGAAATGTCTGCAAGCACATTGAATGATGCGGGTGTGTCTTAGGGCTGTAACAAATAGAGGTTAGCAGAAGTTTTGCCTCCTTTATTTTATGTGATTAAAAATCAAATTAATTGAAGAATAAGAATGTTTTTTAGTAGGAGAAACAGTAGGCTATTTATAACTAGTGATTTTGATCTAGATGTTGTGGAGGGTGCTTTAAAAATGCATTTATCTTACATTTGTGTGTTAAAAATAGATATCTAGAAAATGAAGAGTGTGAGACTTGGTTTCTTGCACCTGCTCCAGCTATTACTGAAATTCCAACTGCGGAGGAGTTACAGAGGGAACTGGAAAAAAACTCAGCCAACACTGATATGGGTAAAATATCATAGAATAGATTCGTAGAGTCATTGGAAAGGTTGAAAAATATGTTTAAGATGATCAAGTCCACCCATAAGCATAACACTGCAAAGTCCAACTAAGCCGTAATATATGAGGTTCATTTGAAATAACAAATAATTAGTGTGACAGGTAATTCCTCCTCTTTTGCTGTGAAATAGGAAATATTCTAGGTATGCAAGTATAATCAAAGAATGTATTTTAGTAGAGAATGGTGGTGTTAGATATGTTTGGAGCATTAGCTCTCCTCTTTAGGTATGTACAGTCCACAAGTTTACTGTGCAGAAGTTGGCAAGGTAAGAACTATGATCAAAATTTCAGTTACTCTACGTTGTTTCGTGAAGCATTTTAACACAGTGGAAAGAGCATAATGTTAATACATGAATCTGATGGCCTGTCTCTCACCCAAGGAACAGAGAGTTTATATGAAACTAACTTTTTGCTCCCCTTTTGGGGCTTTTATCAAATTGCTCTTCAGGAGGCCATATTTTAATCTGGTCATTAATTGCTGCTAAGTGGCATATTCCTCCCATCTAAAGGTTCAGGATCACCTTAAGGAAATCTGTTTTAAAGAATTTTGTTTCTTTATCTCTATCAACTAGATTTCTGCATTTCTTAGCTACTATGCTGATTTATGATATTCTCTATTTGGGAATTATATTAAAACAGAAGGTGGGTTGTTTTTTTTCCTCTACTTTATGCAAGAGCAATTCTATTAAGAGCTACTTACTCAAATAAGCTTTCTGATTTTTGTAGAATTAGAACTGTTGCTGTTGTATCACAGATAGGGCATTGTAATTTTAAATTTCCAGATGGATATCATTGAAATTAATAGACTGCAGAATAGAGCTGTTTTGTTATTTTGTTGGGTTTAGTTGCTTATTTCTGCTCCTGCCTGTGCCTTCCGTTTGGCAACAGCAATGCTTGTTGATCTGGTCCACCAGATCAGGACACTGATCCTACTGAGAACTAACCTGGCAAAATGTGGTAATTAACCAAAAGGGCTATGAAACCAGCCTGTCACCAACATTGGTACCAATTCTGACTGTTGAGGTTGCAGTTTCTATTTCACAGCTGTTTGTAGCAGGAATTTCAAGCTTGGTCCTTGTGCCATTTTTCATAAAAGACCATCTTTATTCCGGGATGGGGGAAGAGTTCTGTCCTACAAACTACTTTGTAATTCTAAAGGGATAGTTTTGCTCCTTTACTTTGTATAGGAAGCAAAGAAAGTAACGTTATTTTTATAACTTTTTAATTGACAACAGATGCATTACATTCATTAGCATGAGTCAAAAAATATACACTCAAGTTCTTGCAATAAGATGGAAATATCAGCGCATATAATGTATGTGGGTTTGTCTGATTCTGTGTGAAAGGTACCTGATTAAATTATTAAGAATATGATATTAATAGAAATACTAATTTGTTGTTTTTGGAGGAGGGAGAAATCAGAAGTTTATAGAACAATACAAGAGTAACACTGAAGAAGCAGAAAATGAATCATCAGCACCTGTTCCTTTTGGCATAGCCTCTGAAAAAGAAGTGCTACAATTAAGTCTAAGAGAAAGGGAGAAAATTAGTTTTCAGCGTGAAAATCTGAAAACAGTTTCATCGTTTCTCTCTTCTGATGAAGATAAATTTAAAAGAGAAATAGATTTTTCTCATCAACCTGGTGCAAATTTTTCACAAAACAAAATGTTAAGTAATTTTCCAGAAAACAGCAGTGATGATGGTGATGATGATGAGAGCATCCATTCCATGTTAAGAAAAAGGTGCGTGTCTAGTCAACTCTGATAATTTCTCACTGTCATAATCATATTATTAGTTTAGATAAATCTGTTGAGCACAAAGTTTTGGATTCTTCAGTTGAAGGTACTTTAACAGGGCTCCAGATACTAATATTCTTTGGTATAAGGAAAGAAGATGTTTCTTTTTGGCAATGTTTTAGTACTTTTATTAAATGTGACCTGAGCTGAGCCTCTTTCATTAAAAACGTAAGCATGAGGTTTGTTGTTTAAGTTTTAAAGAAATTTTTAGATGAAAAAGGATTTGTAAAATACTACTCTGAGTTCTTTATCTGCGTGGTAACAAGCAAGAAAGCAAAAGCTCACTTGCTTTTCAGAGCGGTGGTCAGCTAATCAGGAATAAATGCCTTGAGTAGTTCTTAATGTGATGTCAGTGCTGCCTGGGAGGAGTGGTTTTACCAATAAACTACTCTTCCATGTCCAGCTCCTCTCATTCCTCAGACCCTGAACCTGTATGCCTCTATTGGTTTTAGTTATGCAGAAATTCAAAGTTAATCTGCTGTTGGGAATCAGAGCCTAACGGGCCAGGCAGTTTATTCTTTCAGGTGCTTTCTGGAATGAAAGTGAAGTTAAAATGTATCTTGAAAGGAGTCTTTAGGTACGTCCAAATAAAGTTAGATACAGTTTTAATATTAGTGTATCTTACTAGTTCTGCTTTCAATACAAAGATACAACTTTTTCAAATATTAGACAAACTGTGTAACATTACAACAAACTAATGAAACGTCTGGATCTTTTACAGCTTATTTAAAAAGTCTGGTTATACGTACAAAAATACAGAATTTAAAGCTAGTTCTGTTGATGTGAAAGAAATTGATACTTGCTTAAATACAAGTGAAAACGTGAAAGAAGTGAGAAAAGAAGGTTTATGGATAGATAATCATCATGCTCCAGTAACTAAGAACTCAGATTTTACTTTGCATAGGGTAAATAACGAGGACATTGTGTCTGAAAATGGAATTAAAATTCAATCATTTTCTAATGCTTCAGAGATTCTGGATACGACAGGTAATTATTTTTACTCTATTTTAAGAAAAATAGTCCATAGTCTGTCTTTGGTGTATAATAATAATAGATATCCAAGATCTGAGGTAGAGTGAAGAACATTTTCCCACCAGCTCAAGGTGAGATAATTGGCTGAAACTGATTAAATGTATTGCAATTCTGTGGAACTTAATTGCGTTGTTGTTTAATATGAACTAGCTCAACAATTTATGAAGCTGTTTCACAGTTTCAGAAGTGCCAAGTCATGTAAACCTATTTGAAAATGTCACTTTGCATCAGTCCTCTAAGCAATTTCTAAAAGAGCAGCCTCATCCCTTCATGGTGGTAAAGAGTCTCATCTTCATTTGAAACCAGATTTTGAAAATGAAATGTTTATTTGTGGTGTGGCTCACACTTGTGTCTTTGTAGAAAGAGAGATTAAATCAGAGATATCTAGAAAATGGAAGGAAGTGGTGAGAAATTTGGTGAAATGATCAATTCTTGTTTTAGAAATTATTTTGGTGTTTTTAATAGTTTTTAACTGTGATTTATTTCAAAATTTGAAACTTTTTGGGAGAGGGACTTGCTGCATCTGTGGGATGTACCTACTGTACCTGGCTAACTGCTACAGAAATAGGAAATAGAAAATTAGTTCTAGCAGAAAAATGTAAGGCAGAGCTGTGGCTTCGGATGGGGTTTGGAGAAAGGTCAGGAATGAAAAGTGTGATTCCTGTCTGATTGCCCTATTGAACAATGGTAATTAGATTTGTGGATGAGGGGAGAGCAGTGGATGTCATTTACTTTGCCTTCATCAAGGGGTTTTGTAGAATCATAGAATGGTTGACAAACACCGTCTTCCACAACATTCTATCCAAGTTAGGGCAGTAGGAGTGGTTCAACAACTGCATGGGTTTAAAAGTGCTTGGCCAGGCTCAGAGGGTGATGGTTAATGGGTCACACTCTGCCCATGTGCCTGCTGTGAGTGGAGTACTGCAGGAGCCTGTCCTGGAGGAGGGGGCTGCCAGCAGTCTCCTGAAAAGCAGCAGGAACAAATGTGCAGTTCTGCCACAGGGCAAGAGGAGAACCCCTGAGGTTCCCCTGGAATGGTTTGACTGCAGGCAGCTCTGTGGAAAAGTGCCTGGGCTCTGGTGAATCGCACACTGAATGTGAATGAGCAGCGTGCCCCAGCAGTAACAAAGGCCAATAGCATCCTGGGCTTCATTAGCAAGAGCAAAGCCAGGAGGTTAAGGGAAGTGATTATCCCCTTCTTCTTGGCACTTTTGAGACCACATCTACATACTGCATCCAGTTTTGGGTCTCTCATACGTGCAAGACATCCTTAAACTGAAGTGAGTTCACCAAAGGGCGACTAAGATGGTCCTTTCAAATGATGAGGTACTGACTTCCCTGTCCTATTCTGTCAGCTCCTTCTGTATCACCTGGACTTTGTTATAGCCCTGCAGCTCCTCACAGAACACATATCTTGGGGTCAGGAAAATGTTTGCTGTGGTTATTGTTTGAAGAAAAACCTGATTTTATACATTTTCTATTTTGTTAGGAGCTGCAGAAAGAAAATTGGAAATTTTGAGGGCTGTTACAGAAATACGTATCCTTTTATGTGCTCTTATCTGATTTTATTACAATGCTTTTACATTTACAAAATTGTAGTGTTTAATTTGTAGCCTTTGGGTATTTGTGCATTATGTTGTAATAATTTTGATTTGTAACATGATGCTGGGAATCAAATGGTAAATAAGTGTTTATCCTTTGGACTTCCAAATCTAAAATGAAAATTAGACAACTTACAGATCATTCATTCCTAAGAAAACTTATTCTTATTTAAAACATTCAAATTTTATCCCCAAAACTTTATTTTTAAAATGTAAAATTTTAATTTGCTTATGTATTTCATGCAAGATTTTATATGCAAACATGTATATACACATCTATCACCATACACTTCAACTAAAGGAAAAGTGAGTTATTATTTAGGCTTATTAGGAAAACTGAGTCTTACTTTGTCCCATTTCCTCAAGAGAAAGTTAACTTCACATATTCTCTGTTAGTCTGTACTGATGTTGTAGTGTACCTATGGTATATTTCCATTCTTTAAGCAGATTTTACTATAATTTTCCTCCTTGGCCCTGCCGTGAGCATGTAACATAATCAATCATTCAACTCTAGCTGTCAAACTTTCTTTTTTTTTTTTCTTTTTTCTTTTTTTTTGTTCACACTTTCTTTTCAATATTTTGGTTTTAGTAATCTGTGAAATTCTGGATTAAATATCAGGATAGGAAGTGTCTAAATTCATGTAAATAGCTTTAAAAAGTGTCAGTTTTCCAAATGAATAAAGACTCAGTCCTGAATTGGCCAATTACAGATTGTTAGTGCGTTGTGTTTTGAAAATAGATCACTTACTTAAAGAGGGAATTTAGGTATCTTTTTTTTAAAAAAAAAAAATCCTCATTTTCATTAGTCTAATATTGCTTGCTTAACTTTACTCATTTTTAATGTTTAACTGCTTTTATTTCTTGCTTTACTCCTTTATGTTTTCCTTTCTTAAGTAATTTAATGTAACATCAGTCAGAGGCCTCAGCTGATCATTGTTCTTGTTACTGTTGGTGTCATGTCTGACTGTGTGTGTCCTCAGCCTGATGCGCTGGTCACAGTCAGTGTGCTTGTGTGGCTTCAATGCAAGTCCAGGCACCGATCAACTCCCTCATTTGGATTTGTAACATAACAATACTCTCTTTTCATCTTATGCATGTTTTAGATAAGAATGGTGTTGTCTGAAGAACACACATTATTAGCAGTTGAAAAATATCTTCAAAACCACAGCATTAAGTGATCATAGATGAATTTCTTTGTTACTGTTATGACTGGACATACCATATTATGCTAATTAATTTGTGCTATATTACAAATTTTACATTACAATTGACACCTTAGATAGGCTAACAGCAGTGTGCTGCTTGTCCTGTATCTGGTTTGTCCCTTGCAGTTTTACATTCCGTAATTGAATGCTGTTCTGTGAAGTCTGTGCCAGGGAGGAGGTTCTTCATTATTGGTATAATCCTGAGGCCCCTCAAATAGGTCATTTTTTTCAGTGAAGTGGAATATATGTCACACCAAGAATCTAAATAAAGATACTGAATCACTTAGTAGGTTACTTTTTAGATAACTTTTTATAAGCCTGTGAAATATTGCTATATATGTTTTAAGTTTGCATTTAAATTACAAGAGAGAGATGCATTCATAGTTCTAAAATAATTTTTATAATTTTCACTCAAGTGTTTTAAATTCCTTAATGCTGTCAAGCAACCCAATTTAGAAGTATTTTTAAGGAGTTCCCATATTTTAACTATGCACAGTCTAAAGCTTTGGATGATGTAAGTATGGAACATTAACTGCAACTACAAGTAGTACTTTGTAGATAAAATTGAGTGATACATTGATATTCAGAACATAAAACAGGTTGAGAACTGTAATACATCTAGGACCTTTTCCTGGAATGGTTGATCAAGGTTGTGCTTAGCTGGGAGAAGAGATCAGAAGAACTTACAAAAGATGTTTTTTTTCAGTGTGAAATACATTTGTGTGAAGATGTGAATTATATTTGTATTAATGCATATAGATTAGTAATGCTCAATGATTTTCACAGGAAGATTAAAAAAAGCAGAACTTTAGAGAAGGTTGACCTTTTGGAGAAGGGATGTTTGTCCATGCTCTTCTTACCAGTTATACTCTTTAAGACCTGAAACTTATTTGAAAGGAAGTATTTTGAGAAAGCTTGTATTATAGGTATTGCAAAGAGGACATACAAATTCCATCAGTATCTTCAACAGCATTTGAGATTTTTATTCAACTAGGAAAATGCCAGTGTCTTTCACAAACATTTCAAGCATGTTTTTAAGCTACTTTTGCTGTTGCAAATGTTTTTGTTTGAATTTTGTATTCACTAGATAATATTTTATACAGAGAAGATTTTTAAGAATGGTGTTTATGTGAGCAGAATGGTCTTAAGTATTAAGATACTTTAAGTATTTAAGTGATATGGAGAGCTATATTTTTGCCATTTTTCCTTAAGATTTTAATATTATGCATAGATTTGGAATATTTTGCCTTCTAAATTTCTGTTTATTTTCTGATGAGAATTAGACATTGGCCTGTCAAATAATTTTTTGTGACTCTGTTCTTAGAATAAAGGAAAGCCACAGCTGTAAGAAAGATTTGCTTTCATGAAAATTGCAATAAGAGTTCTTGGGGCAATAATAATTTTTAAAAATTTTTTGGTACAGCTCCTTTATTAGTATCCTAAATATAAGTTTTTGTAAGTATCAGGAAGGACAAAGTTTGTTTATCACTTGTGTATAAGACATCATGTTAAAAAGTCAAGAGAAATTGGCATATTTAAAAGATAATGAATTTGTATTTTTTATTGGTTAAGGTTGCAAAATTCAACTTGGTAGCAACACTGGTTCTTAGAATTTGCAGGCATTCAGCTTGGTAGAATTTCTCTGATTGATTCACAATGAATGTTACAAAGGATTACTTAATAAAATCAGGGGGAATTTTGTATTCATACAGCATTCATACTTCATTGATTTTTGTGAGCGTTGGAAAACTAGATGAAGAACACAGATAATTCTGACTACTGTTCAGAAGTTCTGTCAGTGTTAGTCATTGCTACAGTTACATATCAATTGCTAGGTGATTCCTGTTCATTCCTGTGAGCTCTTTACAATCATAGAATACTTTTAGAGCATTAGCAGCTAGGAGGAAAGGGAAAAAGAGTGAGAACAGTAGAATCTTTGAGGAGTTGGGAGGGAAGGAAGGAAATAAAGCTGCACAGGGAATGCTGTATGGAGGAAGGGTGGGTGGATGAGTGAATGATGCTGCAGATAAGAAGGGAGGTGGAATCAACCTTATCAGAGGAAAATAGGGAACATGGATGTACCCGGCTTCAAGATGGAGGATAGAATGTGTGGGAAGGAAGCAGTCATGGAAAATTTTGATTTTTCATTATTAAAAACTTAGTGTTCTATTTAAATTACATATATTCCAATGTTGATTTTTGAATGCAGAAGGAAATTACAGAAGGAAAACAAATTGTATTTTGAATTTGAGCCCAAGTTACCTGTTTTTGAGGTATCTACATTTGATTGCAGGTGGACATTGGCTGTGGTCCTGTATTATTGTCATCTAAGACTAGATACTAGGGGTCTTTGTAACAGGGGTAGAGTTCATTACATAAAAGCTTAAATGAACAATATCTCATTTACATTTCTGTGGCAGATGTGTAGCAGATGATATTTCTTTTGCTGTAACTTCACACTGAACATAAAAATTTTTGGAGGACTGTATATATCAATGTAAAAATAATTTCTTTGTGTTGTTTTCCCCTAGGCAATGCTTTTGGGATGTATGTATAGATACTATGGATAGCTGTGTTGTATTTAGTACTTTGCAATTTTTTCCTAGCTTTTATATACAGATAGGAACTTTGTGATTTGTGCTCCGACTGGCTCTGGAAAAACTGTAATGTTCGAGCTGGCTATTACCAGATTACTCATGGAAGCTCCACTGCCTTGGTTAAATATTAAAGTTGTTTACAGTAAGTATTATGCAGCTTTAAACATTTTGGTGACGGCAATAGAAACTGTCATTCTGTAATGGTGGAGGTCTGGAGCAAGTGCATTAAAAATATTGAAATTAAATACATTAAGAAATTATGACCTACCTGATTCTTTTAAAAGTTGTTTCTTTAAGTGTTTATTTGTGAGACCATTGAAACTATTATTAGTATTTAACAGCATTGTGTAATTGTAGTGTTTAGCATTACCCATACAAATAAAAATTAGAAAATCTTGTAAGCAGTTTCTCCCCCAAGAAGGCGAGGTATACACAAAAAGGGAAGAAGGAAGCAAAGCAAACTGAAACAAATTCTTAGTGCGTGACTTTGGGCTCTGCCAATATATTTTGTATACCTGCCTGTTGCTCTGAGATGAGAATCAAATTTTCCAGTATTTGCTTTCCTGACAAGATTTACTGTTAAGTGTTGCTTTTTGTATAGTAGGTCAGAGGCAACAGAATTGCGATCTTCATGAGTTTAATTGATCTGTATAGGAACTAATGAAAATTCTGGGAGATAGTCACAACAATTAAACTTTTTTTCTTTCTTTCCTGGAGAACTGAGTTCATATTGTGTGAATTGCATTAAATTGGAGGGTTTTTCCCAGTTTTGAGTAATTTGTACATTTGTCTGTCTTGCTATTAAAGGTTTGGTGACCAAAGTTTCAGAAGCAATCACGAGCTTCTTGCATTCTTGCATTTCAAAAGGTGTTTAGCTTTACAGTTTTTTGAGTTACTTGCTGGTAGCTTAATCACTTTTCTGAAGCTAATTATTTCCCCTGCTTTACAAGACTCTGATACTCTTGTGAGATTTTACACATCTTTCTGAAGCAGAAACTGGTTTGTTAAATCTCTTCATCTTAGGGATCACTTGTGAGTTAATACAGATAAATCATTCCTATTCCAGTGGCTCTAACTAGCCTATAATGTAATCACTGCAAGATCTATTTTCACTGCAGCTGTTTTCAGTATGCACAGATCACTTCTTTAATTTAAATCACTGAATTTACCATATAGATTGCCTATCCAGTGTAGCCTTATATGTGTTGCTAATATCAGTCCTTGTTGGGAATTACATCTGATTTTGAGAAGAAAAATAATCTGCAAAAGTACAGTATGTATCCTCAGGAAAAAAAAAAAAAGAAGAAATAGATTCTTTTAGGAGTCTGTTCATGAGGACCAGCATGAGAACTGCTGCCTGCTGTGTTAGCTGCATCGTATGACCCTGACTCATTTAACTGTACATTTGAGTTAGATAGACTTTGATTTTTTCTGGTATTCTGTCTTTTGCTCTTGGATGGTTTCTCATTTATGACCCCTTTTCTCTCTGAATACAGATACAGAGTGCTCATATAATTCTTAACTGGAAAAAAGTTGGTATTTGTATGATCTTCCATTAGAAAATATGCATTTCCTGTGGTTTCCTCTGTCCATGAGGAAGCCTTTGATAGCTGAATGATGGTTTTCATTTGGTACTGAAAAAAAAAAAAAAAAAAAGGTTTGAGAGAGGGCATAAATAACCTTAATTAAAGGTTTCTGTTTCTGATTGCTGATGGGAAGGACTGTGGCCCAAAGCTCAACATTGATCTGTGCATGGGGATAACAAGGACAATAACACCAGTTACAAATTTTATGGTTCTGAAAATTAGGGAAAATAAATTGAAGAAGACATCTTGAAAATGTATGTTTTTGGCTTTTTTAACAATACAGTTGAAGCTGTGGTTTTCCAGATGTAAGTCTCATTAGTTTGTGTTATTTCTAGTGGCTCCAATAAAAGCTCTATGCAGTCAGCGTTTTGATGATTGGAAAGAAAAATTTGGACCTATCGGACTCACCTGCAAGGAACTGACAGGAGATACATTGGTGGATGATTTATTTGAAATACATCATGCTGACATTATTATCACTACACCTGTAGGTTTCAATCCCAGTTCTTACAAGAACTTAGAATAAGCAGATGTTAGCAGTCTTCTATACTGGTAGGGCTGGTCCTGTTTTTTGTTATATGTGGTTATTTTACAGTCCTTATGCTTGCCTGCACACTGCTGTGCATACTATTAATTCCTATCAAGAATAATTAGTAATGCAATAATGTGCCAGATGAAATATGCATGGCATTAGCTTTAATTTAACTGATTCTGTTTAAAGATTTATTAAAGCTTAGGCATGTCTGCATGTACTATAGTTGTGGCATATGTTGGTCTTTAAAACATCTTTCACCTTCTGTTGTTGTTTTGTTGTGTTGATTTTTTTTCTCCAAGGAAAAATGGGATAGCATGACTAGAAGGTGGAGAGACAACTCTATAGTCCAGCTTGTACGACTGTTTCTCATTGATGAGGTAAGAAAATGGATGGGGTTTTATGCACTGTTTTTGTATTTTTTGTGAAGATAAAATGAGACATTTATTTAGCACATGTCTAGATTGTAACTGGAGAAATATTTAGGAAGTCTGTTAAAATTCTTCCTAGGTACATGTTATAAAGGATGAAAGCCGTGGCGCAACATTAGAAGTTGTAGTCAGTCGGATGAAGACTATTCAGTCTTCCCTTTGGCGTCTGGTAGAGAATCATGACACTGTTCCTCCCTTGAGATTTGTAGCTGTTTCTGCAACAATCCCAAACACTGAAGATGTAAGAGTTATGTTTTAACTGCATTTTGATTGAGAGTTATGTTTTATAATACTTGCTTGAAATTGCAGTTTCCAATTGATATCAAAATTTGTAGTTTTGAAGCTGTCAGCTGAAGACAGCTGTGAAGCTGATGCTAATGTAACAAATTACCTTCAGCCATATGGAACTATTAGCCAAGTATGGACAAGCTTCAGTTTTAGACTTCTGTTTGATTTTTACCTCTTAAGTACAAATCACAACAGACTGAAGATCTCATCCAAATTATATTGGTCCTATAGGAAGCAGAACTCAGCTGTGATTTTAGTGATGAAAACAATGTCAAATGTGTTAATAGTTTACATGTGATAAAAAACTAAGTGAACTATTCTGTGAGGCTGTTAGAGTAGGAGCATGACTAAAAGAAGAAATTTATAATTTCTGTTCTACTTCTTCTCTTTTCAAGATTGCAGAATGGCTTTCAGATAGTAAGATGCCTGCTGTATGTCTGAAAATAGATGAGGATCAACGACCAGTGAAGCTACGCAAAGTTGTTCTTGGTTTTCCTTGCAGTGACAATCAGACAGAATTCAAATTTGATTTAACTCTTAACTACAAGATAGCTAGTATTATCCAAACATACTCGGACCAAAAACCAGCACTTGTGGTACAACAGCTTTTTTTAATCACATTTCAAATTGTTTCTCTCTTAAAAGTGTTGATTTAAAAAGAAAATTTCTTGTTTATAGTTTTGTTCCACAAGAAAAGGAGTACAGCAGGCTGCTTCTGTTCTTGCAAAAGATGCTAAATTTCTCCTGAATATAGAACAGAAACAAAGGTATTTTTCTATTTGAATTGTTAATAAGTGTACATATATTTTAGTAAACCTGTGAAATCTGTGAAGAAAGCTGTTGAACTAATACAGTTTCTAGCAGAGGAATGTGCAAAAAATTGATCTTAACAGTTGACATTCTTTTTGGTAAATTGGCACTCTTCTTGGGAAGTTTTATTTGCTTCTCAGATTTTTAGGGGACTTTCTCAAAGCTGCTTTTTAAACATAAAAATGTTAATTCTAAGGCATTGTAGTGCAAAGATTAAGTTCATGAATAGTTGAATTGGATGTGATCTTACTAGTGTTTTAAGTTAGGCTGTAAGATGTCTTTGCATTATCAGATACCTTTAATAAATACAGCCATAATTATTATTATTTACTGCCTAGTCATGGCAGCTGCAGAAGCTAGCTCCTGATTTTGAACCTCAAACATGATCTTATTTGCCTTATGTGAACAACACATAAGGATTGTAGATTGTGACTTGGAAAGATGGCCAGGCTGAAAATGCTACAGTAGCTGCCTCGGAGAGTCAGTCTGTTCCCTTTGTGAAGATGGGGAAGTTGGTGGTTGAAAATATCTAAAGATTATACGCATTTTAATTTTATTTTTTTGTTTGCGTGTGCTGTGTAGATTACAGAAGTTTGCAAATTCATTGAAAGACTCCAAACTGAGAGGTAAATATAACCTACTAGTTCTTTACCCTATGAATGAATACTTGCTTAAGTAAACTTGGTTAAATGATGCATATAATTATTTCATTGTCAGATCTTTTAATGTATGGTGTGGCTTATCATCATGCGGGTATGGAGGTATCTGACAGAAAAATAATTGAAGGAGCTTTTACTGGAGGAGACTTGCCAGTACTTTGTAAGTAAATTTAACTTTGAAAGTCAAAATGCTGTTTCTGTATCCTGAGAAGACTCCAGTTTGGAAATGGTAATACTATATGATTCTATAGTTCGTTAAACCTTTGAAATTTGTGAAATCCAGATGAAGGTGGTGTTGTGTTTCACATGCATCTTTACCTTGTGAGATTACATGTGCACTATTACTAAACTAGAACTTCTTTTCACCATATGTGGAGGTCATCCTCCCTCATATGTCCATATAGGTTGGGACATGTCTCTTTCCTTTTCCTATCATTGAGCCATCCCGTTGAGGTGGAGCTCTGTGTTTGTGTCTTTCCTCTGAGTTCTCATGATGTTTCCTTTGTTTGAATCCTTTGCAGCAGTGGCTTCCCATATTTATGCTTCTTAGATGGGCTGGATACTGTTTTCAATCTCCCATGCAAGGTGTTGTGACTGATGGGAAGGTTCCTAAGAAATAGTCGATCTGTTGTTATGTGAAATGAGAACGTAACGGAGACGTGATAGGTTTTTTTCTTTCCTGTTACAATGGTCATGAAAGTGTAAGGTAGATACCCTTACTCTGATCTGGAAACCTTGCTAGAGTTGCAAGGTCTGTGGTAATGAAAGGCCTCTGCATTCCTGCCATCTGCTGTGCTTTGGCTACCTGGTGTGCTGTGTGTGGCTGTCAGCTGTGGTGCCATTTCTGGAATCTTACTGTCATTTTACAATTGCTCTTTGCAGAAGTATCTTTGAGACCCTGCGCCACAGCTGAACACAAGGTGAACATACATATGAACTATCACTGAAAGAAGGCAAAGTTGCTTATTGGTACTTAAGTCCTTTGAAATTTGCAGTTTGTATGAATGTTTCAGAATCATCTGAGATACTAGAATTACATTTCTATAACAGGGGAAACTGAAAGAGCATATTCCACTTCATAGGTCTGTGAGCTTAATAGGAGGTAGGGTTTCAAAAATTCACCTTTCACAGCTATTGCAAAGGGAAAGAAATCTTTGGGTTTTAAGTACAGTGTAGGTATACTCACAGTGTGTTTATGTGTATGTGTGCATCTATATATACACACATACATGGACCGAAACTGATTGCACTGATAAGTAACCTTTCTTTGCACCTTTTTTTGTGGTTAGGTTCTTTTGTTTTGGCAAATCTCTTATTTTGCATACCATCACAATATGAAAAACCTCATAATTACTAATTTTAATTTCCTTAAGAATTAAAAATTGAAAATTTCATTAATACTTTGTTTTCCTAGCAGAATAGTAATATCAGTTGGCTTTCTGTGTTAATTTCTTGTCACCCCATATATTCTTTAGAGAAAACGAATTAGCAAACATGAGTGTGATATAATTTGCCACACACTTGACTGGTGTTTTCCATGTGAGAGTGTGTATTGGTAAAGTATTGTGATAGTATTGGTGATGATTCTCATTCACTCCCTTGGGTAAACAATGCTGATGACTGATGACTTAAAATACATCTTAAAGATATTGATTACTACTAACCAAGATGAAGTCAGGGCTTTATTCACGTACCTCTCTGTGAAGAAGTAGGAATAATGTTTCTTCATTATGTGTCTGTTATATTGAAGGATTGGATTCTGGGTTATCCCCAAATGTAAAGGAATGTTTAAATAAAAGTATCTGGGATGTAAATTGTCAAAGAACTTGATAATAAATGAATCCTCATGATCAGACACACAGAAATTGTTATGCAAGTATTTGTCTGTGAGACTCTCTGTGGGGCAGAATGCCCACTGATTCCACTAGAAACTAGAAGCTCTTAGGCATCAAGAATTAAGTCACTTCCTTGCTGTTTGTTTAGTGTCTGCCAGACATTTCAAAGGTGTTCATATACTTTGATCTCTTGTAGTTACTACCAGCACCTTAGCTATGGGAGTCAATCTACCTGCACATCTGGTAGTTATAAAATCCACAATGCACTATGTTGGAGGAGTGTTTCAGGAATACAGTGAAACTGATATTCTGCAAATGATTGGGAGAGCTGGAAGGCCTCAAGTAAGTTAAAGCTCTATTACATTGATGCTGTCTAGAGGCAGATTAGTAGAAACTATTCTCAGCAAAGAAACTACAATGCCAGTAATTTTACTGCAGTATTTGATTTTTAAAGGGTTATTATTAATGCTGAAATTACTCCCGGGTAACTTCATAACTGAGAAGGAAATCTGTTTGTTTTTGTATTGTCCACCAAAAGGTACTGCTTCACCTTGCTGTGGAAAAAGATCTAAAGATTGCATTTGGGTTACATAGTGAATGGGGATTAGAGAAAAAGTGGGAAGCTGTCAAACAGTAGCCATTTCAACCAGGATTTTAAGAAAACAGTTTTAATGAATTCAACAGATATGTGGTACATATTCAACTGGATTTTTTTTTTCTAGGACCTACAGAGCAGCTTTTATTTGTGGTTTTGTTTTTCAGTTTGACACGACAGCTACAGCAGTTATTATGACTCGTTGGAGTACAAGGGAGAGGTATATACATATGTTAAATGGTGCTGATATAATAGAGAGCAGGTAACTAAGTAATTTTTTTATAGAACTATATAGATGGTAGCAAAGCTTCATAGTTTTTATGGAATGTCTTTTTGTCAGGTGGATCTTGGGGTGTTTCTTTGGTCTACTTAGAAAAAAATCAAGAAAAATTTAAGGAAAATCAAATTAAGGTGTTCAAGAGTTAACGGCCTCTGTTTTATCTGCAAAAACCATCTTTAGAATGTCTTAAACTCAAAAAAAATAGTTGTATAGTTTCGTGCTGGAAAACTGAAGAAACTGAAATAATATATATTGCGAAGACAGAAAGTGAGAATTGAACCCAGATCATGTCTCTGAATTTTTAGATGATAGAGGCTGGAAAACACTAGACCTAGACCTACAAGAACTCACTTGATTTTAAGAGATTATCAAAAGAAATATGTCAGAAAGTTTAGGCAATAAAGGGTAAAATAGGAAATTTTATGCAAGTAATTTTGTTAACATTTAATTTTCAAATATATACAGAATATCAACACTGTGCTGGTAAATTTTAAATGTTCATAGCTTTTTTTTTAATAAATAAATAGAAACTTCACAGTGGACAGTTTATTTTTGCTTGCTGGACATTATGCCATAAAAAACCAAATTGCATTGTTGATTATATAATCTTTACTGTTTTCTGTAGAATTTGCTCATTACAGTGAATAGTTGTGGTTTTGGGGAAGGGGTTTGTTTGGGGTTTTTTTTCCCTCAAAAATGGTTTTAGCATTTTTTGTATTGGTAAATATAGTTAACATTTATTTTTTTGCACTAGCTTGCACAGGCATCTTGTCGAGCACTTAAATGCAGAAATAGTGCTACACACTGTCACAGATGTCACTGTAGCTTTGGAATGGATACGATCAACATTCCTGTACATTAGAGCCTTAAAAAATCCAACTCATTATGGTTTGTTTGCTTTATTCTTTAATTGATCTATATTATACTAGGATGTTTTAGATTCATATTGCTTGTTTCTGTCATTTTCTTATGGACTGTAACTTCATAATGGGATGAAAACAAGATGTGCAACATGGCCTGTAATATTTTGTTGCTTTGACATAAGTAGTGGGAGTTTCACCATTTCAGTATAACAGTTAAAAACTGTGAAGAAGCCATTTACAGCTTCATAACCTATTTCTTTTGATCTTCATACACTGAACCATGTATTAATGCAGTATCAAGCCATGATGTATTTTTTCAGTGCTGAATATGTAATCTGCTGCTAAGAAAAAAAAAGAAAGTCTGAATATTTCATAGTTTTTCTAGAACAAAACTTCAGGCTTCAGGTATCTTAATTCCAAAGTCTTCAGTTTGTCTTGTCCAGAACATCGTCTTGATTCCTAGCTCCAACCATATCTTTGTTCCTGCCCAATTGCTCTGCACCTGATTTTGAAGTCATTGGGCATTTGCTGGAGACAATTTTTAATAAGGATTTATAGCTGTGACTGGAACATAGTATATCTACTACTTGAATGTTATAATTTGGGCGGCTTCCCATACTCTAAAATGGGAAAATTGTACTTGTGAAGTTGCTACTGACATTTCTGCAACTTCTAGGACTCTAATATTTTACATCAGGGAATATCTGCAGCTTTTAGCTTTGCACATCTGTTCCAACAGCCACTTACTGACACTTTGTTATACTCTGTAAGGCTTTTGGCTTGTTCACAGTATAATAAATATTTTCACATTTTTCATTTTGGGGTATTGATCTGGCTTCCAAAAATAAGCACATCAGTTTAGATGGCTAATGATATTGAGGAGGAAGTGTGTAATTGTATTAGGTTAAAACACCTTTTGTCTTTTCCATGAAGGTTTTTCATCTGGATTGGATAAAATTGGAATTGAAGCAAAATTACAAGGTAAGTGTGAAAGTTTTAGCTTTTTTGCAGTAAAATGTAATGTTTTAGGGATCTTAAAAACAACCTCTTTTTAAAGTTTTTACAGAAACTAGCTTCTCTTCCCTCCACACATGAAGTATCTTGTAATGTATATAGTTACTTATGTTTTCATACATTTCATGTGTAGTGCGAATGATTTTTCATTGCTATGGGAGCTATCACTTTGAGTGCTTTTCTAACTGACTTCTAAATTCCGAACATTGCCTTGGTCTTGAAAAAGAGAAAACTAACACACTTTGGTCATCCTTATGCAGATACTTGACACAGTAGGTTCAGTGAACTAAATATAAATGCACCTGATACAGTATGAAAATTTCTGATTAAGGATTCACAAACATATGTGGATATTTAAATTTAAACCATTTAAGTATTGACTCTGCAGCAGAAGTCTTTTGTGTAAATGCTGTGGGCTTTCAACTCTGTTATTCAAAATTGAACATGGCAGTCTACATTCCAGGATAATTTCTTTTCCTTTGTTACTTTTGCTGTACTGATAAAGAGTTATGTTGTCCTGTGAGTTTCCTCAGGCAGAAGTTAACCACCAACTTTAATAGAAGCAGGATCATGGTCTGAAACCTTTATTTGAGCTCAGTGGAATTACTTGGATATATATTCATGGCAATTTGATGATATTTCTGGTTTGTTCATAGTTTTTCTGCATGTACTAAAAATACAGATATTTTCAAATTTTTGACAGAACTGTGTCTGAAGAACTTAAATGATTTATCATCTTTTGATTTGATCAGGATGGATGAAGAAAATAATTTCAAACCAACAGGTAACACTTTTTGAAAATAAACTACTTTTCATAAGTGATGTAGAGGTAGTAGTGAACTACAAAGGGTCTTAATTATTCTTGTGTCCCATTAATAGGAGTACACAATTATAGTAGGGAGTAGAATGTGAGAGATTGTTTGACTAGAATCTGTGAACAAGTGTCTTTAACAAGTCATGGAAGTTCTATCCATGGATCAATATTAAGTGAACTTGTTGCTGAAAATTTGTTGCAGATTAGGAGAAAATTGCAGAACATTGTGACAGGATAATTGGATGTGTCACAGTGCATTGAAAGACAGGTTTGATTGGTACCTGCCCATCTCTATAGTCTTCTGCTAGAGGTGGTTGGCTTCTTGGCAGCAGCAGTTCACTGCCTGGGATGTTAGTGGGAATCAATCTCCACTGGAGAAAACTGTAACTGGCTCATGGTTCTTTCTGCCACTCCATGACAGCTGGGGGCAATAACCTACTGAGTCAGTGGTAAATCTCACAGAGGCCTGTAATAAGAAAATTAATTAAATGTTGTCTTGTGACTTAAAAAAACCCTCAGCCCACTAAAATATACTTGGCATATTTATTTTTTAAGATTTATTCTTCTTTTACAGAGACTGGAAGATTAATGGCGTGGTATTATATTGCATTTGATACAGTGAAGCAATTTTTCACAATTAAGGGAACTGAGACTTTAAATGAATTGGTAATTTAACTTTTTTAAAGAAAATTTACATGTTCAATTGTTTATAAACAGAATCTAAGATAAGCAGAAGATTTTGTTTATTTTAAAGAGCTCAGGCTTTGTTGATGTAAAATTTTAGAGAATACATCTAATTAAATTCTCTGTGGAGTAGTTTTGAAGGCTTGTACTTTGAGGTCTTTTGATTCCAGCTCTTTCTCCCCTTGCTAACCTTGATTATGAGGATGCAAAAGTGCTGAAGCTGTTCTGTTTATGTATTAAACTTTGTACTGTTTTGTGGTTTAGGAGTTTTTTGTTGCAAAAAGCACCTTTAGCGGGAGCAGATTTTACTTTAAATGGAATTGTCCTCCTATTTTAAGCAGTTTTCCTCTATCAGATAACAGGTTGTTATTGCTACTGTTAAGTCACAAAAGACCTTCCGTTTTCAAACAAATACTATGGTAGATTTGCCATGAAAAATGAAATGCCTCTTCTCTTGTGGCTTTGTTACTAAAGTATGAAGAAAATAAAGCACAATACATAAAAGATGGCAAACACTGTTTGTATTTGCCTTGTATGTGATAAAGTGTTAGCAGTGTGTTAATTTGAGGTAACTTCAGGTGAAATAGTAATTGAAAAGCCATTAGAAAAATTTTCCAGTTTTGTTATATAATAGCCTTTATAGGAAAATGAAAGAAAGTTGGTCAGTATTAGAAAGAACAGATTGACTATCTTTTCGTGGTTGTAGTGTTGAGATAATAAAATCTTTTAAAGCATTCTTTAAAAAAAGAAGTTGGAAGAACTGATAGAAAAAAAATGGCAAATAAAAACAGTTAGTAAAAAACTTAAATTGCTACAGATTACAATGATCTCCAACTGCGCAGAATTTCTGGATGTCAAGTTAAGAACAAATGAAAAGAAAATACTGAACACTTTGAATAAAGACAAGGACAAAATAACTATCAGGTACAAAAAATACATTGAAGAATGAAAGTACCTTTTTAGCAGTAAATCAAATTAGTTGTATAAAATACGTATGTTTTCATGCATAGGTTTCCAATGGAAGGGAAGATTAAAACAAGAGAAATGAAAATAAACTGGTAAATATTATATTGGGCTGTTACTTTTTATTGAAAAACTCTTGTTTTATGACTGTTGAAGTTCCTGCTAAAATTTCTCTCATTTTACAGAGGACCAGGTCTTTCTTTTTTGGTTTCTATTCTAAATTTCTTCTTTTTTTTTTTTTTTTTTTATGTTATACTTTATTTCCAAATGGCTTATATTCCAAAAACATTCTTTTTCCAGTCTCATTCAGGCTCAGCTGGGATGTATTCCTGTTCAAGACTTCACTTTGACACAAGATACTGGCAGAATATTTAGAAATGGCTTAAGAGTTACTAGATGTATGGTAAAATTTAATCCTTTTTTTGGTGTGTGTGCAAATAAGCTACATTTTATTTGATTAATATGAGTCAATCTTATTTTTGCAGGGTTATCTGACTTTCTGGCATCATCTAAGAACAACTTTTCTGCTTTATTAAACTCTTTGATTTTAGCAAAGTGTTTCAGGTGCAGACTTTGGGAAAATTCACTTCATGTGTCTAAACAATTGGAAAAAATTGGTAGGTACTAGACAGAAATTATAAAAGTGTAATCTGATAGAGAATCAAAACTCATAATTAGCCTGCTAGTTTCTCTGGTGTCTGCTTACATAATAAAATTAGTCTCCTAATTACTCATTTACCACAATTGAGTACCATAGTTGTCAGAAGAATGTCGTAACAAAAATAAACAGTTTAGTACTTTTCTCCAGGCTTTCAAAGTATTTCAAAATTGTTCATATTTCTTAATGTTCATCTCAGTGTGTTAGGCATATTTCACATCTCTGTGATTGCCTGTCTCTGACTAGGCTATGCCTTCCTTTCCAAGCAGCTGTCACTGTAGTTCCTCTTACTTATATGCATGGATAGGAATCCTCTAACAGAAATAAATTTATAGTGTGTGAGGTTCTTACACATATGATGATCGAAAATTTCTAATGATCTTATTCCTTTTAATTATCCTGTTATTGGATGAACTTCCAGCTGGAAGTACTGGCTTGTCATAATTATTTGAAAAGGAGTTCAGAATTTTTTAAGTCCTCTGTGTTACAAAAACGTAGTCATACTTGTTTGAGGTAGTAGTATAGCTTTCTGCTTTGATGTCTGGTCCTATCATACCTTCACGCTTTCAGTTCAGAATTCACTGCAGTGTTCTCTGTGTTTCTTCTTTAAAGGCATAGACACCCTATACTGAACAGCAGAGTATAGAGGTCTGCAAATTAGAGAATGGCTAAGCCTGAAGATCCATGTGGTACAGTACATTACATCCTTGCCAGCTGTAGTGCATCATTTATGTGGATTCAAAGCAAGAGACAAAGCTTGTTAGCTTGTGCGCAGCACAGTACAGTGTGCCAGGAACACATTTCCACTACTCTACACCTGTGCTGATGGCAACACAGTCATCTGAGGGATCTGTCTCATGTTCACCATTGCTAGGGAGTTAGGATGTGTGAAATAAATATGGCACTTGCAGAGTAGACAAATTCTTTCCTGTCTGCTGTAATCAGTAGAATAAAGTCACGTTTAGGTTTTTAATGGTGTAAGTGTTCTATATACACATCTCTGTCCAATTTTCCTTTTTTTTTTGTACTTTTCTCTTATGCTGGTGTAGCTCTTGCAGGATATGCTCCTAAGAACTGCTGACTTCGAAAGTATCACTTTGGCCCCTCAAAGACTTGTTTTGAACACCGTTCTGGCAATTCACTCTTTTCCTAAATCAAATACTAAATTGATGCCTATAGTACGATGTCTGATTCTTGACCTCTGTCTCTGGCTGCTAAGCCTTATTCTATGTCTTTGTGAAGTTAAATGAATTGTTTGAGTTCACAGAAATTTGCTGATACCATGTAGCAGAAATCCCTAATTTTCAAACTCTTACCTCGGCACGCTATTTTCTGAATCTTAAAAAAGCCTTAGTAATCAGTGTTTCCATTATAAGAATAACTGTTCTTTAACTTTGACTTTACTTAGGTTGATGATTCAGTTAATGTCTTACTGCATTTCTACAGCTCTTGTCCAATAGTGATGCTCTCTCTTGCTGAATGGTATGCTTGATTTCCGTTTGCTTGTTTTGACAGCAGGATGATGAGCAGTTGCTATACAGGATTTTGTCATGTTTACTACTTGTTCAGTTTGATTTCCACCTGTTTTTCTCAGAACTGTAAATGAAAATAAGTCTTATTTATATCTGGTATTCTCTTCAGTGGTGGAAATCCTTCTGCCATTTTAGGCATTATGACAAAAGATCTAGTCTTCTACTTCAGTTGTAAAGAAACAGGGCAAAAGCTCTAGCTGCAGAAGTAATAACCTGTGAGTCTTCAGTCTTCAAACTGCAGAGCTTCTGCAAAGGAGAAGGGAGATGGTAAAAGATGCTTTCCATAAATCAGACCCAAAGGGTGTGACCCAAATACGCATAAAAGGGCAAAAGGTCTTCTGTCTCTCTAAATCATTGAATTCTTAAGTTGAAATGAGTCTTTTCTTATAAGATTGCTGTAATGTCTTCCAAGAAGCGATCTAAGAGTCTCTAAGAGGCTTCTCACTTAATTTTTAGATCTCTTCTAATGTTTTGCAGAATTGCCTCAGAAGGATCCATATATTCATTCTGAGCATTTGGTACTATTTTTTTATCTCAAATCATTGCAGTTAATGCAGTAGGCTGTAGTTCCAAGTCAGGTAAATTCTTTTTTTTATGCGGTGATGACTAAATCTCACTGGAAGTACTATGAATCACAAAGAGGAATGAAATTGTACGTGGGATTCTCTGCCAGTCTGTTTTTGTGGCAGATACGGTGTAGGAAAATTTTTTGCTAAGTCTGTGAAGATTCCTAGAAGATTCTAATGTGTTTTTTTTTCAATTACTTTCATTATTATCTTGATCAAAAATATTTTGATCCTCATGATTTTAACATAATTGGTGCTTTGGATAGGGAAAAACATTCTGAGACAATACCGTGTGATGCATGTACTCTGTGACATATAATATGCAGAACACATTTCTTGATTCTTGTAGAGTGGGATTTAAAATCTGTTTTACTGTGGAAAATGTAACTAAAAATTGTCCATATTGAAATACTGAACATTTTCATGTTTGATTTGTAGTGCATTTCTTTTTCTCTTTACAAATGGAGAAATTAAATAATACTAAAATATTTAATAAACTGCAAAGAAATTTAGTGATTTGCGGGGCAGAAAACTGGGTATAATGTAATATAAAATTATTTATGCCTTGGTTTTACCTTGCTATAATGCAGTAGTTCAGAATAATTTGAGGTTATTGATTGTCCTCTAAGAGCATAAAACTTATATTTTTCGCAGGTGTATCACTGTCAAATGCTATGGTAAATGCTGGGCTGACATCATTCAAAAAAATTGAAGACATAAATGCAAGGGAACTTGAACTGGTAATTTATTATTTTGTACATGGATAAATAGGATAAGGAAAATATTGAGTATTAATACTGTTACCATTCAAGGCAGTATGGTTAAATATATATGCTATATGATTGTAGCAAAATTTAGGAGTTTAGTTGGTTTATTCATTTTTACTAGTGAATTTTTAAAAAAAGTATGTAACTACTGCTGTTTCTCCTTGAAAATGTGTTTGATATTTTGTTGTAGCAAATCTTATGTGAATGATTTCACTGATTTGGCTGATTTTTGAAAGTGGTTGCTTAAATATGTAGAATTTAATTATTAACATGGTCTGAAACAAAGCACAACATGCATTTCCCTTTTAGGACTGTTAGAAATATTTACAGTTTTTCTTAATGTATGTTACTTATGAGAATCCCCAATTTTCATTATTGCTATCTGCTATTGAGATAGTGATAGAATAAAATTCTTCTGAATCATCTATAGAGCACTTCCTATTTTAGAAAAGTTAGATTTTACCCCAGGACAAGTTCTTTGTCTCTTGGCTTCTTTTCTGAGGAAACTTTTATTCCAGTGTTCTGAAAGATATAGCAGATTTTTAAAGGAAGTCAATCTTACTTGCCCCCATTTGAGGTTTTTGCTGCCATTTGTTTTGTTTTAGTTAAAGCTAGCGCAGCATAGAAGAGTCATCTCGTATAAAACCTGAGTAGTCTAGTTCATTGGCTGTTACCTGAATGGAAGAAGTAGCAACATGAAAAAGTATTGGAATTTTCTTTGTTATGTTGCTATTCTGTGCATTCCTGACAGTCGAGAACCAGAAGTGTTAAGGACTTTTGTTGCTAGCATAATTACTCAGGTGACTTGGATTCCTTGAATTTATGTTGGCACCTCTAATCAGCTGAACGTATCAGAGATTAAATTCAATCTTTGCAGATTTTAAACAGACATCCTCCTTTTGGAAACCAGATAAAAGAGTCTGTTTTTCACCTTCCAAAATATGAACTTGACATTGAACAGGTAAATGCTTTTCTATTTATATGTTTTATGCTGGTATTATTAAATGAAAGAGCAAATACTGATTTAAAGAAATGTTGATTCTTTGCTGATAGAAGATTGCACAATATTGTGACTTCCTTCCAACTTAGTATGTACAATGAAACACTTGAACATTGGAGGAGAGCCTTGGAATAGATATTCCCTATAATATATTGGCCCCTCTCTCATGAACAGCATTTTATGTTCCAGATGAAGACCAATAGATTCACATTCTAGCTTTATATGTAAGTCTGAGAGGTCTCTTCTATTTTGAATATAAACAAACCCTAGAGGCAGAAAACCATCCAAATAAAACTAACTGTAGAGGCATTAACTCATGTTTATTTTCTACTTCACAGTTATGAATGTAGAGAAACAGTAAATTATGACATTAACCTAGTATTCCACATGTAGTCAAGAGCTTTGAGGTTCTGATAGGCATTTTGTCTTTAAATGGGTCAGATAGCCACTCTACCTTTCTGAAATGCAAAATTTGAAAAACAACCTTAAAGTTGGTACAAAAGAAGACATCTCTGAAGTTAAAAACTCAATAGATGTGTGAAATACTATTGTTATAACAATCAGTTCTAGTTTAGCTTTTCAGATGACATAATACTGGATGAATGGTTTGATTCTTGCAACAAAGATTTAACAAATATTACTGTCTCATTGAGGAATGTTGGGATGCCAAAATATAACTGCTATATAACAAGTTTTCTTCTTGCATGTTTCTCTTTGCATTTGTCTTTTATTCTCAATACTTAATCAAATTCAGGATATTCAGCTATGGGCAAGTTAGAACTGTGTAGCAGTGTCTCAGAACAACAAATCAAAATTGTACCACAAATTCAAATTGCTTGAATTGAGCTTTTGTACTTGTACCAACAGTTAGAAATTTATGAAAGGGTCTATATTTTACTTCGCATATTTTAGCAGTTATGTCTTCTATATCATTTTCCCTAGCTTCCAAAATACAGTGATACGTTGGCCGAAATCTTAGTAACCGTCAAATTAACCAACTATGAGCAGCTACAGGCAAAGAGAACAGCAACAGACTTTCACTATGTTACGTTGGTCATAGGAGATGCTGACAACCAAGTCATTTTTAATCAGAAAATTATGTATGTATGATCAGGTTTTTTTGCCTCATGCCTTTTTTAGAGTTGTTGGCTTTTAATCTGTTCTGTGGCTTGCAGTTTTTGCAATACTTCTACTGATGCCTAATAGTACAAAATTATTCTTTATTTTACAGCATTTCCTAGTCATTGTTGTCACTTAAAATGCTTCACAAGAGACCCCAAAAACATGTCAATGTGCTTGTCAGTGCAGAGAGTATGTGTAAATATCTGTGCAACATTGATGTCATATTGTGGAAGTCATAATAATTTTCCCATAAATATAAACCAAGCAAAATATCTATTACAAAGATATATTCACCAGTTGTTACTTACTCCTGTTAGCTATATTTCTTTAATTATATTTTTTAAATCCTTTTTTTCCCTCAGAGATGGAATTAAATTCCCCAGTTGGCTAAGAGAGTTAATGGGAAAAGAGAAACAAAATCTTTTCCAGCTGCCTGACCTTCATGAGAATTCTGACTGAATTCTGGCACTTTTGGCACAACTTAAAGTGATCTGCAAGATCCTGGCTCTCTGTGGCCATATATCATATATTATTGGAAAGTTATTCTTAGGCCACTTACCAAGCAAAACCAAAGAACTAAGATGAAATACAGGCGCTCTCACTTGGTTGCAGATACCATAGTATACAGTCTTGTTTTAGTTGTCCATGTCTAACAAAACTTTACCTGGTGCATTACAGGGATTCTGTGCTGCTGAAAACTGGAAATTGGATGAAGAAAATTGAAGTGAAAAGAGCTGTTAAGTCAGAAGACATTAGCATAAATTTAATTAGTTCTGATTATGGTAGGTTGTGGTATGCTTTGAATTAAAAAAACCCAACTGCATAAGAATTCTGAATAAATTATTTAAATGCTTTATATTGAGCCAAAAATATAATAAAATGAGCTGGTCTGGAAACAAAATTCTATCACATGTGTT
The DNA here is from genome assembly GCA_035221455.1 of Xenops minutus. Taxonomy (NCBI): domain Eukaryota; kingdom Metazoa; phylum Chordata; class Aves; order Passeriformes; family Furnariidae; genus Xenops; species Xenops minutus. Next base: position 15,988,916 of record JAWWEE010000004.1, on the reverse strand, counting down.
TTATTGGGTTGCATACTACCAGTCCTAATTACTTGCCTGTTTATTTCATTTACTACCATATTAAGGAACTGGAAAACATCAAAACTGTTACTAGGAGACATTATTTTGCTCTGTTGATACAGATTAGAATTTTCTTTTGTTCTTCGCCTTCAAGTAAGTTAACTTTCAGTAGGAATAGCCTATCAAGCTGAGAGGTTTATTTATGCTGGGCAGAGCTGTCTTTGGGAATGGTTATGTTTTGCATTGTGGTAAACAGGTATTAGATATGGATTCATCTCCAGTAGCAAGAAATTTCTGCAGTTGAAAATTTAACATGTGCCTTAACATGTGTAGATTTAAACATTGTTCCCTTAGTGTCAATTTCCATACAATTGGAATTGTAGCAGCAGATGAGGAGAGACTGTTATGACCTTGAAACACAGAACTTTGAAATACAATTTAAAAATAGACTGGCTCTATTAAATTCTGTCAGCATGCCCCACCTGTAAAGAAGATTGCTGTGTGCTAGATTGGAGTTGATGCTTCCATCAACACTGAATATTGAGATTATTGCAATAATAAACCTGAAATAATCTCATGATCTATAATCTTTCTGTGGCTAAAATTGTGGCTCTGGAAAAGTAGGGTTTGCTAACTAAACAGAAATGAAGAAAAGTTGTCCTTTTATTACTGCTTGGCTATCTATATGTTGTGCTGAGTTCAGTAAAACTCAACAGAATAGTTAATTTCTCTAAACTGGTAACAGTGAAGTTAGACTAAACTCAGGTCTTTCTAGTCTCTAGTTATTTTGAAGTCTGTTCTGTTTCAGGCTTGAAGGAAATCCCATGTTTTTTAAAAGCCTGTCCATTTTTCCAGCAGTATTTCCATCAAATTTTATTTTCCTAATAAAAGACAAAAATAATCTTACAAAAGCGTATCTCTCAGTCTCGTATGAATCTTGGTTTAATTAAAAATAGAACTATTATTAGTATTCAACTACAAAAGTACTATCAACATACTCATTTATGCCTTTGCCAAGATAGAGCTGCTGCTATTCCTGAGCACAGACTGTAGTACAATTTAAAAGTTAAAATTATATTTGCAGTGCAAAGCCATGGATAAATGTGGTTTTAAAACCATAAAGAAACATTCAGTAAAAAGGACTATTTTTTTCTTATTCTACTAACTGATTCTAATTCTGAAAATGTTTAGCATTTTTAATCTCAATCATGAATCATCAATTTGTATAATAGTGTTCTTTTAATGGCACATTATCTTGTTCAAAGGTCATGGAATTTTGTTAACAGTTATGTTTTCTTAAACACTTCAGAAAACTGAAGGTAATCAGTAGTTTAGAAAGGGTTTAGAGCAGTTTTAAATATTTTTGTCTTTTTTTTTTTTCCAAAGTTGGCTTTGATATACAGCAAGCATATACAGCCTTTTACTTAAGACAGAAAACAGAGGGATTTAAGGTGGCTACAATTAAAAAGCTGAAAGGTGAATGTACACGTGATATGTGTTGTGGCTCACCACAAAGTCTGCCAGCAGCAAAAGCAGATACAGGTAAATGGTCAGTTCACAATATCTGGCTAATTCCAAAGTCAACAGCAAATTGAATTTTGCTTTCAGTGGGGAGCTAGATCTTTATTTACCCATGCTGTTTCTTTCTCACAGGTAATAAAAATACAATACTGTTTCTTCTGCTTGTCAAGTACTACAGTGCAATTTGATGATTTCAAAAGTAAGAAAAATCGTGGGTGTTAGGTATCTAAAATTACTGTTTGAATTTCTATATCATATTTTTCTAGGAGGCAGATCCAAACAAGAGATTGCTTACAAGAAATATGGAAACAGAGAATGCAACCATCGCTGTAAAAATAAAGATGTGTGTGGGCATGACTGCTGTGAGTGTCATTAAATCTATCATTTCTGATAGTTTTAGGCAAATATGATTTAGAATAGTTTCCTTCATACCAGTGGCTACATTAGCAAAAGCAATGCAAGCAAGAAATTCAGACCTCAGTTGTTGCTATGGTGCAGCCACAAAAGCAGTTATGAAAAGCCTTGTCAATAACATTTTTATAGGCACTACAGTGACTAACAATATTTTTTCAGACCATCTAGCATATGATTTAAGAACATGTCAAGCTTCTTATCCTTTAATATAAAAATTGATGTGTTAAATCTTCTAATTAACATGTTTTAGGATCTTTTAAGAGAAGATGCTAAGCTTAGTGACAAAATTTCTTTTGATTTGAAAGAAATTAGGATTTATCCCTAATAAACTAATCTGAAGATTGTTTTATTTCTTTTTCTCAGGTAAAATTGGAGTATCTCCAAGGACACAGATGAATGGTGATACACAGTTTTCTTTGCACCTAGCTGATTTAAAGAGCAGGAACTCAGTTTCATCTACACCACCAGTAAAACGGCTAAAGGTTTGTTTGAATACAGTGAGCCATTTAATACATTTGTTTTAATCTGCTACATATTTGTATGTATTGTTTGCAGAGAGAGCTTTGTAACTAAGTATGAACATTCAAGTTTGTCTTTTCTGTGTGGAGTGTAGAAAGCAAATAAGTACAAAGGCTCAGGAATCTCTAAGAGGTTCTGCTGCTGTTTGGAACATTTCCCATAGTCCATTTTTGTGCGCATACCTCTGTTTTTCCTCTTATGGTGTTTGATAGATTGTGGTGGATGAGGTTCAAAGACATCGTTGAAAGGTACTGTAGAGTGACTTGGTTTTGGCAAAATATGACCTGAATGGAATAAATAGTGTTATTTGAGTCATGTTACTAAGAGATATTCTTTCACTGGCAGGTAGATCCACTTTTGTAAGAAAACTATCCATATTAGTTTTTAACCTCTGAAAGATTTCATGGCTTGCACTTTATCCCTTTGAATGTAGTGTTAAACTAGGTCTTTCTGCAGCAAGAATGACATTTGAGATATTGGAGGGTTTTATTTGCTCCTCACAGTTTTATTTACAATAGAGGATTATTTAGCCTATAGCTAATACAAGTGAGAGTTAACCTGCCTTTTGCCAGGGTGCTGGGATAGAAGCACATAATTCAAACTTTTTTAACTGATTATGTTAGATAAAGCAGACATCAGAAAGATTTCATGTAGGACATTTAAATATTATCCTAATTTGATACAGTATTAATTATATCATTAAACTTGTTTAAAAAAAAATAATTCCTGTTATGTTTGTAACTTAAAATATTCTGCTTTCTTTAGTTGCAGATGTCAAATCAAGCTCAAAATGTGGATCTCAAACAATTTTGTTTTACACCTAAATCTTTGTTGCCAGCATTGCCAAGGTACTGATTAATATAAGTGACAAAAAAGAAATCTGTCTTATTTTAGACAGTGTACTTAGTTGTAACAACGAAAAATTGTTTTGTGAATAAAATTATTTCGCAACTTTCTGCTATTGTTTTGTCACTGATTTTTTAAATTTTATTTCTAATAGGTCTAGCAATAAACAGTTGTCTTTATCACCTTCAGTGGACCAGGTAGATAATAGCTTAGATGTATCTCAGAAGCAACTGCAATCCTGGAATTATGGAAGGAGTAGTAAGTTATTACTAACATTTGAAATTACAATTTTCACTGTTTTGATCTGCATATGCTGATAAACTTGAACTTGCTGAAATCACTACAGCAACTAATCTAGCATTATAGAACACTGAATGTATGGGGAATTGTAGTGGCTTTAATTGGCTTCCGTTCTGGTGTCTGCAAGAATTCCGAATGAAGATCTAAGCATGTAAATATTTGAAAGAAAATGTTAATGATGAAATTAAATATATAAAGGTCCAAATTTATATATATTTTCTGAACGGTATTATTGTAATGTATTTCCTCTGAAGCCACTTGTAGTACAAGAGGTATTTTACCCCTATAGCTACATATTCTTTTTTTCTTTTCTTTTTATGCTGAAAAAAGTTAGTGAAACTTGAGCTTTTGTTTGGCAGTTGGCAAAATTCTTCTTTCTATTTCTCTTTCACTTAAAAGGTCACAGGTATTTTTATATTTGGTGTGAAATGATCAGTCTTCATTATCATTATATAATATGATGTTCTCCTCATCACATGCCTTTTGCCATTTTATTTGGTAACAGTAGATTGATGCAAGTCAGAATTTTATTAATTTGGCTAATAAGTTGCAGCTCCAGTCTTTAGATCATACTCAGACATATAAGAAACATGATGCTGAAATAAACTGACAGTTCTTTAGTTCATACTGGCTTAAGTGTTGGCAGCTCTATTGCATAGGTTTAACGTTTTTGTTGGCAAGGTGGACAGTGGGATTGAGTGCACCTTCAGCCAGCTTGATGATGACACCAAGTGTGTTTTATGAGTGAAAGAGCCAAGAGACAATGGCGTAAAAAATGTTAAGAATCTTTAATGTATAAGTTTACTGAGACATAAAAGCAGACCTTGTTTTTCAGATGCTTTGGATGTGGACTTTGAAACAAGAGATGATGTTTGGGGTGATATTGATGATGAGAAGTTAATATCTGCAAGTAACTTTGTCAGTAGAGAATTAGGTAAGGTTATTTCAACAAACTCCGTTGTTTCCTACATAAAAAATATTCTACAGGCCATTACTTGAGAATAAATCATAGTATACAATGAATAGAACTACCTGAAATTTTTGTTTAATTGACTTACCTGCCATGTTTATTACTCTGTCTTAAATGTCGTATATTGTGAAAATCTAACACAGAAGGGAGAGTTGATAAAGTCACAATTAAAAATTTTTGGATGGCCTTAAACTGCATAACTGTTATTTTATCTGACTCCCTATCTCTGCTTATCTTTACATTGGACCAAAACCAATAACAAAAGTATTTCAAGTGTTAAGACATTTTAATAATTTTCACACTATTATTTATCATATAATGTGAAATATTTACAAGGGGATTTGGCTGCTTTTTAACTCTGTTTTTTTAAATTTTCATTCTTAAATGGAACATGGAAATAATCTGCCTTCAAATTCCAGATGACTGTGAACCCATTTGCCAGTATACAAAAAGCAATGCCACAAATACTATCTCAAAAAAGTAAGAGTTATATAATGTATTACTGTTTTATTCAGTTGAAAATACTGTCTGTATTTCACATGTATCTGTATAATTAAATGTATAAAAGGTTGTTCACTCATAAAAGTGAGTGAAATTTTAATATTTAAAAGGTATGGGTTGTGGAATTATTTTAATTTTTTTTTTTTTATTTAAGTGGGCGGGGAAATAAGTAGAAGATCCTGAACTGAAAAGCAAATATTTTGCACTTCTGTAAAAATACTGAAATTATTCAACTTGGTATTTTCAGTTCATGCACAGTACATGATGAGACTAATATTCAGAACTTGGGTGTTTCTGTGATCAGTAGCACATCAAATGGGAATTTATCTGTACAGAGTAGAAATACAACTTTGGTGAGTAAAGATGTATTGATAAAAGAATTTTCTATTGCTAGAGTATTTAGTAAGTAAATATATTTGCTGTATCTGATTTATGAATCAATTTAGGCATCCTGAATTTCTGAACCTCTCTGTGTTGTCTAAACCCACATGTATCCTGTGTTCAGTGTGATATTACTACTACAAAGAAATAGGACATGAATTTACTTTATATAGCATGATTTCAAAACTATTTGAACTCAATTTGATAGTTTTTTTAATGCGGTATATAATTATATTTATCATGTGCTTGGTTCTTGTCAAATACCATAATATCAATTAAATACCTGTATACTACATTCTACAATGATCTGGCAGCTTCTGTTAGTTGTTTTAGCCATATACACTTTTTGACTTTTATGTTGCAGATGAATTTTCAAGAAAATAATCACTCAAATTCTTCTCAACAGCTGAAAAACCTACAGGGTTCTCCTGTCTCAAAAATAATCTCAGACCCTTCTAAATTGACTAGGAAAGAGGATTTTTTTATTTTCACAAAAGAACAGGAAAAAGAAGTGGATCCCAGGTAATAAACAGTTGCAATTTTTTTTTGTTGTTGTTGTCTCAGCATTTCAGTGCTTAGTTCTTCATGGAACAGAGACCTTTAGACAATGTGTTAATTTATAACATTAATTTTTAAAAAGTTTAATTTTCATAATAACAACTACCTTTTCTTAAAAAGGAAATTATTTAAAATTATTTTGCTTGTTTTGGTATCTCTTAACTATACTTTATATAGTGTTCCTGATTTCGTAGGTTTTGATGTGATATACCTAATTTGTTTGTTTTCTTAATCTTCTTTAGGTATGTTCTTTATGATGAAACCAATGATGTCAAGCCCTTTCTTGGAATATTTGATGGCATTTTGTAAAACGTATGAACAAATTACATTGTAAGTGCTGGGGAAAAAACTTACATTCAGTTTTACAGAGTAAAGCCTTCAGTTAAAGAGAATTTGATTTCTGTTCTATGCCTATTTACCAACAGCTGGATTCCTTCATGGAGTAGATAATAACAAAAGTGGTGTCTAATTTATAGAATTCTAGTATAATATCTTATTTTGGAAAAGTATTTAAATATTTGTTTCTTGGCCTTGCTGCTTGCAGGATTATAAAGAAAAGTACTGGAATGTGTCAAAGGAGAATAGTTCATAAACTGAGAGTGCTTTTATAGATAAAGAACATCCCATAAGGGAAAGTAAGGGATTTGCAGTAACATGTTTGTATTAACATGCCGTGCTCCACAAGTGTTCTTTAAGTGAATGAAAGACTTTTTCCTTGGAAATTTAATACTTTTTAGGTTTTTCTTTCAGTTTTTCTAATGCTGTTTTTTTCATAGCATTGATTCTGTAAAACAATTAGATTTACAAATAGAAGTAATAGGATGGTAAATTATTCTAGATGCTTGATGTTCCTTTTGACAGTGCTATGAACTTTTAAATAAAAAAACTGCAACTTCAAGCAAAGGTGTTTCCAGAATCTCAGCAAGCTAGTTGTTAAATGTCTGTAAACAATATTCTAAACTGTTTAACTGTTCACTTTCTCACCCAAGGTCATAAAATGGACATTTATTGTCCTAATGTAGATCTAGGCATCAAGCATTGCATTTGGGTATGTTCTTTAATGTTTGAACAGTAGACCCTACAAGTTCAATAGTTAGCAGAATATGTGATATTGCCTGAAATTCAAGAGAGTGTTAATTTTTACTGTTAATTATTCAAAAGATATGGAATTAAAATGTTAAAATCACACATATGATATTAGTTGTCTGTTCTTGCAACATTGTTTGTGGTGCAACCATGTTTTGCTGCACTACTGAACTGTAATTTTCTCAGCCAATAAACACTTTACTTAATTCCGGTGCTTCCATATGCTTTTGCATTACTTTCTAGTATAGTTCTTTCTGCACATGAAAGAATGGCCTAGCATAAGCAGTCTCACTACTCACCCTCAATACGTTTTTGACTATGCAAATTTCAGCAGGCCCAAGCTTATAACTCATTTTGCTGCACTTCAACTATTTTATTACATCTGGAAATTTGTAGTATGTCAGATCTTTTTGTCTGATTTTTTTTTTTTTTTCTAATTAAGCTTCCAAACTGATGTAACTCACAATTACTATACTACTGCTATATTGAGCCCAGCAGTCCTAGTCACGTGCACTTTCCAGTTCTGTGTCAGGGTAAGATTTAAGAATGCAGAGTGACAAATATAATTTTAAATGTCCCGAAGAATCTTCTCTTGGTTCCATTTACCATGCCAGAGGAGCGCAGGTCTCCCATATGGTGATGTTTCAGGTCATCTAGGGATCTAAACTGGTATTTGATGCTCATGTTTAAGCACCTGACCCTTCCCCTGCTGCTTGAAATGCACAGAATTATTTTTCAATTTATAGTTCATATTTATATAGCATTCTTTAATTGCCTTTGTATCCTGCCTTTCCCTGGGGTTTTAGCCTGTAACAACTAATTGAGTAAATTCTTAGTTTCTTTAAGGCTGACATGAGTTTTTACCCAGCGACACAAAACTGAGCTTCAAACTTGGAAAATAGGAGAGGAAAGAAACAATTAAGATAATCCTGATTATATACTTTATATCATTTATATAATCTTGTGATTATACAGTTTACAACTCTAAAATTTCAGTTATCTGCTGATTGCTCTGGCCTCACCTGCAAACTGGGGATGTTTCAGGTGGTAGGTACTGCATTTCTTCCTACTAGTCTGCATGAAGTTCCTTCTAAAGTTTCTGAACTGTGAGCTAGTAAATAGTGGAAGCTGATTGAGCTTAGGGCTTCATTAAAATGAATAAGAGAAGTTTCTATTTATTTCTCCATATTAAGGAAGTATCTTTTCAACATGTTTTTGGGCCCATTTCTACACTGAAGGTGTATTTCCATTTTTCTGTGAAATGTTTTAGTACTTTATGTAATGTCTAAAAAATAATTGGATAGTATAAATATATCCACTTGTATTTAGTTAGTTTATAGGAGTTGATTTATATTTAGACTACTACTTCAAAGAAAATTATCCTTGCAGGCATGTATTTTATTTTTTTTTTTAGTTTTTCCCAGTGCAGGAGTTCAGTAATTACTGGGTTTCTTCAAGATTTCAGGCTGATTAAGTGTTTGATGCTGTATTCAAATTTTTTCCTTTTGATTTTTAAAAGGCTTTAATATCCTATATTCAGAATACATTATAGCAAATGCATTTCAGCACTTTCAAGGCTATTCATGTAGATATTCTATAAGATTGTTTCTAGTCTCTGTTTACCACAAAAAATCAGTATCCTATATCATCCTTGGAAAATTACAAAATTGTTTATTGCTGCTGACAACATATCTCAGATTTTGAAATACAAACATTTCAATACTGCAGTGTCGTTATAGTAATATCAAAACTCTGGTGTAACAATGTTTTTAGACATAAGTGCATTATTTGGCCTTTTTTTTTTTTTTTTTTTTTTTTCCCCCCTTCATAAGTTAAGCTGAATAGCAAGAAGCAAGGAAAACCAGGAAGGTG
>JAWWEE010000004.1:15942088-15979848 GCA_035221455.1 Xenops minutus | reverse complement strand
CGGGTGTAAAAATGTTTTTAGACATAAGTGCTTTATTTGGCATTTTTTTTTTTTTTTTTTTTTGCTTCATTATTCATGTTAGCTCTATGAGTCTTTAAAATCTAAATCACTTTTAGAACTTATACTCAAAACTATTCTCTATCTCAGGGGAAGGAATGACTTCATATGATAGGATTTGTTATTGTTTCATTTTTCAAATCAGAAAAATTGGAAGATCAAAAGTGATACCCATAGCAGGGTCTCTATGGCAACAATTAATTGTAGATATACAGTGACTATACAAGAGCAAAGTGACTGCAGAATTCGAAAAACCTAGTCAAATATGAATTGTTCTTTTAATCAAACTTCCAAACTGAGGTAACTCAGAATTACTATACTACTGCTATGTTTAGCCAGCAGTCCTGGGCATGTACATCCAAGTCACTTCCCAGTTCCCAGTGCCATGGCAAGATTTAAGAATGCAGGGTTTTTACCTCCTGCCTGTCCCCATCTTCTGATTTCTGTGGGAAGTGGTTTGCTCCCAGGCAGCCCCAGAGGTGTTTCTCTACAGATGATTTATATAAATGACATGGGGACTAAACTCCCAGGTCAGGCCTCAGAAGGTAAGTATAAACAGAGTTATGAAGGGCTGTCATTTTAGTCATTTAACTAAATCACCTAATTTTCCTGGACTCCCTGTCTAGTCACTAGAAAGAGGCAGACACTGCCAGAAGATAATTCAGATTCTAAGTGGGCTGAATTGCTCTCTGATGGAACTCACCAAACTACCTGTGATGACAGTGACCACCGACAGCTAGCATGGAGAAGCTGGTGTGCTATGAATTCACAGCCAGGCTCACTGAATATTGCCTTTCTTGTGCACGTGAGATGCCCAAGTTCTTTTATCCACATAAGGGATCTAACTTTCCTAAGGTGAATAAAACAGCGGAAGAAGACTGTGCTTCTTTTCAGGTGCTTCCCAGATGATAAAACACACTAATTATATTCAACAGGATAACAGACAATTTCTCTAAGTTACTACCAATAAATAAAATATAGACTAAAATGTATAAAAACATTGTTAGAGTCTAAAATGATCCTTATTTTTAATTCTGCATAGAGTTGTAACATTAAATGAGTGGCTTGAGTTTCAATCAGTGGGATTGTATAAGTAATTCTTTGGGGATACAGCAGGATGCCACAGACTTTAGTCTGGGGATGATTCTATAAAATTTACATTATAAAAATACTGCTTCCTATAATGGAATAGTGAAAGAAAATTCAATGTGATAAGAAGTCAGATTTTACTATCTTACTTGTCTGATTCTCCATAATAAAATACATGCTTATACCTGCTTTTAATTTAACTTCAACTTCTTTATATGCTTCCTTGTCCTATCACACATATTGATTTCAAAATATGAACTGAGGTCAGCCATATCTATGCTTGAAGAAAATGCAATATTCACTCAAAACCCATGATCTTCAAAAATTGCTAGTGGAAAAATAAGTATAGTGTTTAAACATGTTGCCAGACATATTTGTCTATAAGGTACATTTATAGCATATAGAATGCCGTAAATTTATTGTGACACAATTTTAATTGTATGCAGCATGTCGTGTGCACATTTTAATTATGTAGACTTTATTCATGCATTTCAATATTTTAACAAGTTAAACATTACAGTAATTGTTAAAATAATAGCAGCTGTGACAAGTCAGACTCTTGTTATCTTGGTGTATTTTTACTTAAATATACCTTCATAGAGTAGTTATGTGAGGTATAAATGTTGGTGCTCTCAAAGGCAGTCAGAATAATGATAAACAGTGAACAGAAGTCGCCTTATGAAACCAATATGCACAAAATAGTTAAAATCAATCAATTTGTAGAGCACAAGTGATACCACTCTAAGGCATCATTATGACAGTAGCAGAGGTACCTCTTCTAAAAGGAAGGGTGTCTTGTGTTAGCTCTTGATGTCACTCCTTCTTCTTTTTATGTAGAAGCAAGAGAGCAGTAGCATGTCAATTGTTTTACTACCAGAATCTTTAAACTATATCCCTGAAATGAGATCCATGAATGCCTGGGTTTTTTTCCTAGTTCCTTTGCTTAACAAGGAAATAGAAAAGAAGGTACTAGTCAGGATAAAAATCACTTTCTGCAGGGGGCTAACAACACATTGAATTTATGGAAGACTTACATGAGAATAAACTGAGGCACATATGGTGTTTTCAGTGATGAAGTTCGAATTGTCTGAAAACAACCAAGAAGAAAAAGGGCAAGGCGTTATCGGCTGCCACTGTTCAGCTGAGGTAAGGACAAACCTGGCTGAGCAATGCTTCTGTATTCGTGCTTGAAACTTGTATGAGATGAAATTGTATCCGTTTAAACCTTCCCTTTTCTCCCAGTGTTGTAGCTCTTGGTCTCCCTGTGCTCTTGATGGGTGTTTGAGCTTTGTAAGCAATAGGGGCTCTTGAGGCCCTTTTATTGCCTTTCTCTAGGCAGTGCTGGTCACTGTTGCTATTCCTGCTGGTTGTGAAGTGACTGGAAAAGCTGTGCTACTGTTAACTTGCAGTCTGCACTGCATGTCGTGCTCTCAACAAGAATCCTAATTCAGACAGTTTATGCCAGTTAGGGAGATTGTTTCCCAGTTAGCTTTAGTATGTTGCCTACCGCAGTGAAACACTACACTTTCATTCTGGTCTTGTGGGCTGTGCTTTGAGTAGTCCCGAATCTGTCCTCCTGTGCTTTTTAAACAGATGGTTTCAGTGTGCCAGGACGTGGGGGTCACATCTCATTGGTGGTGTGTGAAAATGTGTTAACATTTTGTAGAAATGCAGTAGATGCTGGGTGTACATACTTTGTATAAAGAAGGTATATGTCCTTTCAAATATAACAAGAGGGCCTAGATGGAATAACTAGGAATTTTTTCCTGTATTTAACATATACTGCGTGGAGCCAGCATGTGACGATGAAACAGACTGTCTTTCTGATTGATGTTAGATGGCAATTTCTGTGTTTTAGATAGCTGAGCATAGGGAATAAGGCAAAACATTATGTTTTGAAGGCTGTAAGGGTATTTTGTTTATATAAATGAAACATTGTTTCTTATGTAACTGTGAAACTTCCTATTAAAGGATGCACATAACTTTCAAAATAAAAAGATGCTTGTAGCTGTAAATGGCTATGATATATTTGCTTGTTCCCCCACCCATTTAGAAGCAAAGCCTATTTATGAGGCTTTATTAAGTGCAAATAATTCCCTTGGCTTCAGCACAGAGGAATCAGCTGCAGAATATAGTCTGATTTGCATATAAATGACATGATTTCTGCTCAGAAAAGGATATTGAAAAATATATATTTCTACAGTGGAAACCTGATATTCACACATATTAAGGTCAGCTTGTGTAACTTTTTTTAAGCTGCTGCATGTTGATACCTGATCACACTTCCAGCTAGATTCAGGCTTTATTGATTGTACCCACTATGAAATTATGGATTTCTTTTTTTTTAGTTAATTAAGCTATAATTTATAGAAATAGATTTAAAAATATTTATGTCAACAGTTTAAACACTTTTAAAAGTGCTTAGAATATCAGTACAAGTGGAAAAGGTCAAACTTGGCAAAGTTCAACCTTTCCTTATCTTCAGTACTGTGAATTTATGTGAGAGAATTCCTATTGTCTGGGTGAGACAGAAAAAGTCCTGTTAACTTCCTCTAGTCACTTTGATTAATTATATATATATAATTAAAGTAGACATGGATATTACTTTTACTGTTTCAAATAGTTTCCTCAGGTTATCTTTCTTATTAAGTTCATACTTCTAAAATTTCTGCCTTGACACAGGCCACCACTGACCAGCTGAGATGCCTGGCCAACACAAAAAGCAACTGTTTCAAAGTTAAATCTATATATGCCATTTTAGCCCAGTTGTTCCAGCTCACTGCACAAGTTCTCTAAAATGTTATTTTTATTTCAGTAGAAGTTTAATTCTAGATTACTTCAATAATGAACTATCTTCAATGCAGTAGTCATCTAATTGCTGAACTTGGATGTTACAGTATTTGATATGGCTTTGGCACCAATATTCACATGAGCTTAGGCGTCAGCAAAGCCAAGCTCTGCAGAACAGACCCCTGCCCCTCACAGGGAACCTCACAGAACGCTCCCAGATCTTTGAGGAATACCCTTGGGAAGTCAGCTAGTGTGAAGGAAGAGAACACAGGGTTTCAATCAACTAGCCACTGCCCTCCCTGATCATACCAGGAGCTCCTGCATGTCAAAGGTCGGAACAATCAGAAGCATCAGCTGCCCAGCCAGGTAGGAAGCAAAGAATAAGCAATTATCCTTTGTAACCTTAGTAAACCATTTACCTGAATTGTAGCCAAGTGGAGTGGCACCACTGTGAATTGTAGCCTGAGTGGCATGGTACCATTGCTACTGCACTTTGAAAAAAAGTCCAATAGTTACCAACTGGGGTCATGACTAGGATGGAAACTTACTGATGACCAAAGATAAACATCTTGTGACCCCATAATGAGCGGTCCTGAGCTTTTAGCTGTTTTAGTGCAGACCTGTTAGGTTCCTGCATGTAAGAAATAAATTTCTTTTATCCCAGAGCTCCATTCTTGTGTCCTAAGCATTTTGCCTAGAAAATGTTTTTTCTGTCTAGTTGGGAATTTCTACTCAAAGAATAGTCATTTAGCAGCTGGATCATTAACATTTTCAGTATCTTCTCAATTATAAAGATTTTAGACCCTGATGTCAGTTTGGTTTCTAAAAATTGTACTGACAGATGTAAAAGGTGCATTGACCTTTTACATCAGCATCAGCACATTATCAAATAATTTTACTTCAAAAATATGGCAGTAGGAGTGATTAAGAAAGTGTCAGGCATGAAATAGATCTACTTATCTTTTATATATCCCAGAGATGCATTTTGGAGACTGGAGGCTCGCATAGGGAGGAAAATAAACTTTGTTAGAATGATAAGAGGTACAAGTGGATCTCTTTCTCTCACTCTCTTGGGTGTGATTGTCTCAGGCAACCATATTAAGAGAAGCTTAGATGCATTCTTAGCTTCTGGAATGGTTTTACTGAAGTGACAGTGCATACTGAGGATGATGGTAAAAAATGGGCAGTGTATTCTGGAAGAAAATAAAGTTGGCATCTTGGAATGGTGGATAACAGCTTCAGATAAGATGTGGTTCAATAGAAATTAGTCTTTGTCCATAGACTTTATAGCAGCCAATCAGACCTGCTCTTTCAGTTCAAGCAGTTAATAGTATCTCAGCACTATAGCTTAAGGGATACAATTTTCAAAATTATTGTAGTGTGGGACCAATAAATTTCAGCACAAAGAAAGCAGTATTCCATATAATTTATTTTAGATTTCCATCTAGGGTATGTTCTGACACTCCACATGAAAGTCAAATTGTCCATGTAAAATGGTTTTCAGGTGATAAGTTGACCCCTGGGGTTTTAGTAAAATAATAGATTCAGAATTCTATCTGACTCTCCAATCTATAAAAGCTAGTTATCCGCTGTTTGAATGATTTGATAAGAAGGGGAAAAAAAAAAAAGAGCTTTTGTATAGTGACATTTTTCTCATTAATGGGGACGATGTTAGAATCACAAACTCCATCTGGATTTGGTAGTAAATACTCTGCTGACGTGTTTTGGGAGGTGGTTGTTCTGTGTGAGGAGTGTATATGTCTAATACTCTGCATGCATATGGAATAAGAAATATTTCTAACAGACATGTGCAACCCTTCAAAAGAAGGGCATTTACTGTGCCACCATCTGGCCATCATTTCTAAATGCATTCTGTCACCAGAGCCTCCCTCGGCATAAGTTTTGCTTCAGAATGGCTGTCTTCCAGTACCCGCAGAAACACTAGAAAAACATGTATTTTTTTCTGCCAGCACTCTCCAGCATTTAAATGTAGTGCAAAACAAATGGTATCCTGAAAAGAAATGAGTTATTATTTTAAGTTCTTGTCTGAACACTCTTACAAGACCTGTTGTAATTTTTTTCTAGTTTTCTTGTTTTATTTAATTGTATTTTCGTAAGAATACTTAAAGGTACTTTCTATTGTCACATGACTTTACTCTCCATTTAAGCAGATCCAAAGTTGGGTAGAGGCTTTGTTGCATTTCATTTTAGTAGATGGGTGTATCTGCATGTTCACACAGCACTAGTAAATAACTGGGGAAAGGAGACAGTAAGATAGGACCAGTCATAGTGACAGTAGAAACAGCTTGCTTAATAAAATGCAAAAAGCATGTTTATGGTTAGTACAATTGAGTGTCTCTTTGAATTTTGAGCAAAGAAAATGCCTCCTGCTTTTTAAAAACAACTATGCTCAAGAGAACTCGGCTTTTCTACAGTGTGTGTAAACAAAAAGGATTATCTCAAAGAAAAATCCAATCAGTTGCTCCTCATGTTAATCATGTCCTTTCCCTGCTTGTTTGAGTGGTGAATATTTAGCTCATTGCAGTACTGCCTGTTATGCTCTTGCTGTGACTTTTGGAGGTGTGAAGAAGGCTACAAGGAGAGCACTTGTTGTCTCCTGAGTTCTGAATTACTGGGGGGAAGGAGCGGATGTCTCCTCCTCTGAGAGGAACTGAGTAGTGCTCAGGGATGGGGATACCTGATTTCCCAAGCTGGGTAGAGAAGAGAAATGTAGTGACTAAGGTCTTGTAGCCAGTGTCATGGAGCAGCGGGGATTTTGCTTGTGGGAAAGAACCAAACTTTAGAAGTGACAGGAGACAGGAAAGTTTCCTAGGGCATGCTGAGTGGTGTCCAGAGTGTCCTGTGAACCATTTTGGAAACATGTAGATTGGAAGTAAGACTGGAAAGAAATATTTACCCTGCAGAAACACAATGGGAAGATTAATTTTCAAGCTTTTTTATTTAATCTAGCTCTCCAACAGATCAGAATTCTCATGACTTAATTCTATGCTGCCATTCTTATAATACCTGCCTTTAAAAATCTGGATTCTGTGGGTGTGCTTTTCAAAGTAAAAGCATTTACCTAAATGCAATTGCTAATTCAAGGTCCTTGTGGATAGGATGAAAAAGAGCTAACTACTCTTAAACCTTCCTTCTTTCTGGTTTTGTTAGGTTGGTTTTAGCTTTACAGAGATGAGTGGGTGCTTGTCCTGCAAATGGGTAAATTGTAACAGATGTGGGACAGGCCTGTTCACTCACTTGAGCAAACTCCTGCTTACTCAGGTGTGCATGAACTCTGCTGAGATCTGCTGGAGTGTGCTCAGAAGCAAAGCATCTGTTTCATTCTTAAAGTGCTTTTCTTCTGGAAGAGCAAATCTGAGAACCAGAAAAATTTTTGAGTAACTCTGACTTCTGCTGTTGACTGGATTTAACCTGCATTAACACTTTCTGAAGTAGCTATATATTTTCCTTTGTGTCGTGTGTCACTCTGAGGCTGATTTTAAAATGTGTCACAGGATTTTTAAGCCTTCAGGTGTTAGCACTTAAACATTTACCTCTTCATTGAGGTAATTATCAAAATGTTTGTATTTGTGTTCCCAGTTAATTGTAGGCCACACCTTTTGCTTACTGAAGCCCTGTGAGAAATTGTTTCCTTTCCTGGAATGGGGTGTTGCACAGAGGGAAATAAAATACTTAATCTGTATTCCTCCATACCCTTTATATTGGGGGAGTTCTGGGCTAATACTGTGTCAGGCGCTGTAGCTGTGTAAGTACCCACTGAAAAATCTGTGACTGCAACCATAGGTAGAGGTGGTGTCAGACATGGAAACATTATGATACAGGAGGCCTGCAAGGAGAGTCCTGGGGCTCTGGATCAGGGAAGGCACACACAGCAGCCACATATCCAGCATCAACCTCCTCAGAGCAATGTCCCCCAGAACAAGGGCAACAATCCATTACCCCAACAGGCTCAGCTTATTAAAGAAGCCTCTGATACATGTGTTTTCATGAAAAAGTCCCTCCCATAACTTTTAATGTGGGAGTGGGGCATCTGTCCTAAGACTTAATTTGGGACATCTTGTAACTAAAAAGAAAAGCAGTGGGAAAAACAATGCACAAGTTATTGCCTCCAGGCAAAGCTTTAGGAACCACCTCTTGGTTACATGAAGCACTTAGGCTTCTAGAGCAATGTTAAGTTATGGACATTCCTTGCCTTTACCGCCTGCATTTTGCCCTGTCTCCCCTGTAGACAAACTTTATGCAGATGCCATCTTTTCTACTCCTAGAAGGTTGTGCTGACTGGGCAGATATTTCTGGAAGTTAATATGACTGGAATGTGTTTGTGAAGATATGGGAACCTAATCAGTAATGAAAATGCTCACTGACTGTAGTTCTGTGTTAAACATGGTGTGGCAGAAAAGCTTATTGATGCTCCTGAGCTCCACTGCTGCCCTGTGCCACTCAGCTGTTGTGCCAGTCTGATTGCTCTGTAAGGTGGTTTACGTGAAACTAGTTAAAACAAATGTGTGAGCAATCTCCACACCACTACCATGCCCCTTCCTTTTGAGAAGCCCATCTCTTATCATCTTGGCAATGCTGTTACTGCTAGAAAAAAGTGCATGTGTGCAAAGAGCAAAACAGCCTAAAATGTTACCTTCCACAGTTTTATTTCACTCATTCTTGAATTGAAAAATAGCCTTCATTTCATGTATATGACAAGTGAACTACATAACATTAATGAAACAAGAGATCCGAAATCCTGCTTGAAATTGCCATTGGCAGCTATTAATGTATTTTCAGCTGTATTTTTTATTTGGAGCTTACTCGTAACTCACCAAGATGTAGTTCTGCTTGTTAGCTGTAGAGGTGGTTGAAAGTGCTTGGGATGCTCCCAGATTTCATCCCAGCTTCACAGCCTTCCTGCTTGCCTTGGAACTGTGCGGGGGTTTGTATCTCTAGTGAAAGAGCTCAAAAGGGAGCAGCATGAAATTTACATTTCCAGCCCCTGTGTGGATGGAATGGGAAATGAGGAGGTGTTTGTCACCAAGTGCAAGCGGGTGATGTAATTCCAAGCACTGACTAACATCTGTAAAGAGCTGTGCCTTCCCCCGTCCTCTGACAGGAGATTTCAGAACGTATTTCTTTAAAAAGGTCATTGAGGAATACAACCCCCAGGATGCACCGCACACTGAGCGCGCTGCTCTGTCTCTGGCACAGGCCTCACCCCGGACATTTCCTGGCCGTGCCCTCGCCCGGAGGGAGGCCCCGCACGGGCCCTCCCCGCACGGGCCCTCCCCGCACGGGCCCTCCCCGCACGGGCCCTCCCCGCACGGGCCCTCCCCGCACGGGCAGGCTGCCCGCGGGGCCGGGGCCGGGGCCGGCAAGGTGAGTCGAGGGCTGGCAGCACAGGCGGTGCGGTGCTGTCCCGCCCCGAGGGCGCTCCGGGGCCCGTCCGAGGGGCTGCGGGCTCGGCATGGCCGGGCGGGTCACACAGACACACAGACAGACAGACAGACACACACACACACACACACACACAGACACCCACCCACACACACACACACACACACACGGGGCCACCGCCGGGCCTGCCGTGGGCACGGGTCTCTGGCCCTGAGGCAGGGAGCCCTAAACACCGAGCAGTCGTGCAAAAACGCAGTTTGAAAACACCATGGCACAGCCCAGAGCTGTAATTTTAAATGCAGAGAAGCCTCAGTAAGATGGCTACTTCTATGGCCTTCCAGTGCACTCCAGCAGAATTGATGAAAGCGTGAGCGAGGGGCTGACCGGCTGCAGGGGGAAGGTGGCACACCATCCTTAGGGCTGTCCAGGCGAGGCAGTCCTGTGACCCCCCAGCTCTGCAGTTCCCTCATGACTCTTTTGCCTGGTCACTGTAGGGTGCAAAGTGGTCCAGCCAGAGCACCATATTCCAGCTGCGTCCCTGCGGAGTGCCTGGCTGGGCAGTTCCTCTGCACCGAGCCCCATCTGCGTGTTTGTCCACTCCCAGCCAGCCCATCACCCTTCATCCTGTGGGAAAGAAGAGTCGGAGAAGTTCCCTTTCCTTTATGCAGAAATAGCTTATGGGATTTTTTAATTTTTACTTTTTTTTTTTTGAGACTGTATGCCCAAAGCAGCTGTTGGGCCAACTTCCCTTCCCTACATGCTGGCTCCAGGTGCATGGTGGTGGGGGTAAGGGAGAAGTGTTAAGACATGGGTTTGCTCTGCTCTGTCCTGTCCAGACCTTGCTGGGTTTGGCTCTGGGGACCAAGTGGCTGGTAGTGACCCTGGGGGTGGGGAAGGTTCGGATGTGCCTGTGGTCACAGCGGGGCTGCCCACAGATTCTTCCCTACAAGAGAGATGTGTCAGCACATGGGCTGGTATCTGGCTTCATATTTCTTTCCAGGGTTCTCGAGATGTTAACTTTCAAAAGAGAGTTCTCCCTTGTGTATTTATGTCAGTGATTTTGGGTTTTAAACTATTCATGCATGAAAAATGACCGTAGGAACTGTATACTCCCATGTATGAATAATGACTACATGGGAACACAGATTACAGCAGTTTTGCTCTGAGACTTCTGCAGTTTACATGCTCTCTTTGGGAACGTTATGAAACGTTTTTAAATGCTGGTGCATGTTAATGCATTGATTTCAATCAGTCTCTTTTTGTCCCTTTTGGATTTGTTCAACTTAGCTAGCATGTCTCATGTTTGCTCTAAGATATGCTTAGCAAATTAGGCAAATAAAAAAAAATCATGCAAAAATATGGTGCTATGCACATGTATCAGGTTTGTTATTTATTAATAGACTCCAATTTCCATATGATAGTCTGCTTTTTTTTTTTTACTTTGGCTCAATGGATAGTTTATGCCAATTACATGTAGTTTAACAGCTTCAAAATCTGTTTTTGCTTTTCTAATGCATAAAGACATTGATTCTGTTTCAGGTTTTAATTAAACTCTACACCGACTTTAAAGATTCTATTGTCCTTTTCATTTAAATAGGATTTTTGTTAGATCTTTAACAAGACCTCAGTGGGGTAATAAATCTGAGCAATTGTCCTTATTAGGAGTAGATTATCCTCAAGAGATGGAAAGTCACAGAAGTAACTAAAATCATTTGTGGAGACTGAACTAAGGCTTTTTCTTCCTAAACATTAAACAGACTTGCGAATGACTTGCTTGGGCGCTCAAATTAAATTAAATGATACTTTGTTTATTTTTCACATTTTCAGTGTAGGCTATTTGCATTTACTTAAAATTTGAGTTTCATTGAGTAAAATTCACTCCTGGGTAAGGATCTTTACTTTCAGTATACAAGCTGTAAATGAAACTCAGTATATTCTTCCATTTCTTTTGTTATTAACCCTTGTAATGCTTCTAATTTATAGGATCCACTGACACTGAGTGTATTCTTGATTCATTGTATTTGCCACAGTAGAGGAGTCTTGGCTGAAGAATTGGTCTTGTGTTTGTCCCACACCCCCCAGCCAAGTAGAACTGGAGGGTATGTAGCAGTGTGAAGCTTGTCCAAAATTCTTGTCAGATGCTGGGCTAAAAACGCAGGTTCTTAGAGAAAACTTGCCACAAACCCAACAGTTCTATCTAAGTTTGGTGTTAATGTTTACATATTGTTTGGAGGTGAAAGGGGATTTAATTCTAATTGTTCTTTTTTTTAGCTGTTTGCTTCATTTGAGGGTATTCTCTGTTCTGTAGGTGCTCAGGCCTTGCTTCATTCCTGGTTTTAGTCATCCCTTGACTTCTGATGGGACATGGCCTCCTATACACACATAGTCAAATCCTGAATTTCTGCCATCTGTTTAATTCCCAACTTTGTTATAACATCGTGGTGCAACTTTTTTAAGCATATAGTTATGTGGAAGCTCTGTTTTGTGGCGCTAGGTTTGAGACGCTCCTTTCTAAAACTTAGTTCTGCCCAGAAACCAACAGGCAAAGGCAGGGATGTTGTTCAGGGACATCCTCACAGTAAGACTTGTTGTAAGAGGCTTTTTTTCCCCGCTGGCTCCAGTTCCTGCGCTGTCTGAGCTGCTGCCCTCTGCAGAGCACGCTGCAGGAAGCGGGGCTCCAGGGACATCGCTGCACGTGACACGTCCACGTCCGCCTCCGCCGGGAAGGAGCCCACAGCCCTGCTCAGCAGATGAAGACAAACCCTTCTTGGTTGTTGCAGCTGCACCAGCTCTCAGCCACCAGGTATTTAATGTCTTGAAGCTCTCCTGTCTGTGGGCTCCACTGTCCCTGTCCTGCAGGCCGGCATCTCTGTAGAGCCAAGTGCTGTGAGCCTCCAGCCTGTGCTGCTCCCCACATGAGACTCTTCTGTTTCTCTGTTAAGAGGCTTCACCTCACCCCTTCTTGTCTTCCAAGTGACACTATAGTGATACTTCGGGGCAGAAGGAATCATGTTAGAGGAACATAGCTTATAAATATTAATTTCTAATTAGTTTCTATTTGCTGCATATTCTTGACAAAATTGCAGGTTTTGAGCCTTCATCTCCTGCTTTCCCCATTACTAAAATAGCAGAGATTTTGGCATGGTAAGTCACACAGGGAGATGGAAAATCTGAATGCATAGATAATGTAGTTCTTCAGCATTATGGCTTCTCTGTGCCCTGATAGGAAACTGAAAAAAAAATAGAAGGTGCTGACAACAGATAAATCCCCTAGTTACTGCTCTGCTTTAGGTATAAAGCCTGGGGAAGTGGAGGAAGAGAATGCACACCCTGGCTTTAGGCTCAGATTGCAACTCATCCTTCCTCCCAATCCTCCCAATGCAGTGTGCTAGAGATAGTGTGGCAAACCTAGGCTGAGTCCTGCAGCTTATTTAATATGACTCAGTGAACAAGATTAGGAGCACTCAGAGTGCTCAGCCTTTGGGACAGATTCTGAGGAATTATGAGATTCTTCATCCTGTATTGTGTGGCAATGAGGCCTGATTTAGGCAATGCAGTATCTCAGACAAAATCCACAGGGCATAGTTTTGCTCTGGTTTCTCATCCGGATGTGAGATTTTCTCTGTTTCTGCCAACAGCAGGGCCAGGAGCTAAACTGTTCATGGCTCTGCAAGGTGAGATCGAGAGGGCCTAGCTCTACCCCTTGCTGAGAGATGTCTTGTCTCTCCCTCTTCCCTCTGCCTGTTTCTGGGGGTGTATGCTGTAGTCATAGACAAGTGCTGTGATCCTGCATGCAGTATGAAGGTGATGTATATATGAGAAATGCAAGGCTAGCTGAATGGGCTTCTACTCCTTGCTGCTGTGCAATTAAAAGATTCCCTTCTTACCTTGCTCTCTGTAACGTGTGGTGTTTTCCAGTCCCAAGTGTATCCCACAGCATCAAATGTGGTGGCTGCTGTTTGCACGTTGGCCATGCGGTGAGCCAGCAGCTTTCTCTGCTGTTCACAGCAGCCTCCCTGGAGGGTAAGCAGGCTGCTTAGAAGGTCAGTGGGGTACCTGTGCATCACAGGCATGAAAAGCTGCCCTCTTTCTGCCCTGAGGCACAAACCTGCTTTCACTTTGTGAAGCAGAGCAGAAAAGCTGGGGTCCAACTGTGGCAAGTATTCCTGAGTGCAAGATGAAGGTGGCAAGTGGGTATCAGAAATCCAGTTTTCTTCTCAACATGAGTAGGTGAGGTTTGGATGGGAAAGTAATGGAAATACTGAATGTTTACTGCTAACACTTAGTAAGATGACAGCAAATCTCTATATTAGTGTTCAGCTTTTGAAACTAGATGGAATCTTACTTTATTAAAGAAGGTAGGAAGCCTAGAAGTAGCTCTTTAATCTTCAACTGGAAAATACAATTTTGAAGTCCATTTTCTTAGGAATGCAGCAATCAAACAGTAATAACTGATGTTAAACCTACTTTGAATGTTATTTAAAGTATTTCTCAGATAGAAACAGAAGTTGATAGGATGGTGTCAGGTTCACATGGGCATCTGCTTTGCTTATGCAGTTGTCCACATGAGGAAGAAAGGTTGATCAGCATGTATTTTCTGGTTAAGTGATTATTTAGGAATTGTCAAAAGTCATTATGTGATTCTTAAACACTTCTATTTGCTGTTTGTACCAACAAAAGGCTTTGGAACTGTATCAATGTTATTTTTTTATAGCTCTACCCATGAGGACTTCACCACAATGAGTATTCAATGTCCTGCAACTTTAGGAATCTTCAGCTTTGGAGGAAAAAGAACTGTTAGTTACCTTCTTACTGCTGAGCTGTTCTTCTTGACACATTTTTGATCTTTCCTGGTCAATCTGTGCCTGATACCATGTATACATGTGTCCTATTCCCCACACTACAGTGCTCTCCTGTTTTTACCAAATGTTGTTACATTTCCTTTCTCATTCCCATGTTTTTCACCTCTCTTCCCATTTGTATAATGCATCTGCTGTCTCTGTTGTTTTCCACTTCTAATTAATACCGCCAGTGAGTTTGTATCTCTCTGCAGATCATTAAAAAGAGGCTATGTGGGACGGCTTGTAAAAGAAAACACTGCGTTCCCAAGATAGGTTAAAGAGTGGTGTGTATCAGTACTCTTTGTTTTGGAACTTTTAGCTTTGTTTAGTACTTAAACAGATGGGGAATGATCTCTGGATCCCTTGTTTGCCATTTCACTGTGAGAATACAAGGCACACAAATTCGAAAGTTGCAGGACTTGAAAGGATCTTTGGCAGCCCTAATGACAGGGCAGTTTGCCATGTAACCAAAACAAAAAACCAAATTAACAAAATCCCAGCCCAGCCACAAAACCAATCTGTCCCCAGCCTATGGGCAGGTGAGGGAAGCCCTTTCCTCCTTCCCACCCTCTGTACAATCTGTTTCAACCCACCGTTGTGCTCAGTGGCTGCAGAGCTGGCATAAATGGATGCGTGCCTGAAATACCCCTACAAAGTGAAAGGCCAAGCTGGCACATATGTGGTATAAGGTGAGAGGAGTTCTGCTCCTGTGAGAAGCCAGGAGTCATGTGATTGGTTTAATCCAGCACTAATCTCTGTGACTGATACAGCCAAAAGGAGCATTTGTATGTTGTGGTGGGTAGCCGAGTTGATTGAGGGAACAGATCAACTGCGAGCTACCACACTGCCTCATCAGGCTGACCTGAATGCCAGTATTGACACAAAGGAGGGAGTTGTGGGGGCAGGAAGGGAAGATGAGCAGTGTCACCACAGGGTCAGTGAAGAGTGAGACTCTTGGTGCATGAGACTCTTCCCAGTGTCTGGTTTAAGGATGTAGATGGCACAGCTGTGCCTGTGAGGTCTGTACATGTCAGTTGATGCCCAGGGTAAATTTGTGCCCATGTGTTAAGCAGCATTGGACCAGCGGACCCATCCCTTTATTTTGCTTGTGCTCCCTGCTGGAGCGTCTCACTACAAAATCTCTCATCCTCAGCCTTATGTTAGACAGGGGCAGATGGGCTCATAGTTGCAGCTCTGACTGCGTTAAAGGATGGCCTTGGGCAGCAGCAGGAATTCTGAGAGACCCTGCAGGCTGCATCTCCTGGCACAGACTCCCTTTGCCCTTGGCCCTCCTAGACTGCAGTGCAGGAGGCAGCCAGCATTGCCCGGATGATAGTTTTAACTCTTTGTTACCTAAAATTCAGACAGTGTCAGAGCAACACAGCAGTAAATAAAACACTTTGTGCAGAGTCACATCTCTCGTGCTGCTGCTGCTACTAGTGTTAATAACATTGTGTGCAATTTCTCAAGCATAGACTAGGAATTGGGGAGTGTAAAGTGTGTCTCAAGGGGCTGGTAGCAGCAGTGAGGCTGGATAATACCCACGGGTGCTGCATGAACTTACTTCAGGCAACTGAATAGATAGTATTTAGCCTTGGTCAACAGAAGGACTGTAAACTGAAGCAAATAGCTTGGTCTTGATTACGTTTTTTAGAGGGAAGGATGCAGAAGGAAATTCAATTAAAAATTAGCTTTGAAATGAGCTCAAAGCTTTTTTACCAACCACTTAGAACTTTAAAACATCTGACATTAACAAAATAACCTATTTGAAGTAATAGTAAACTGCCATCTGCTGGTAAAAAAGTAACACACATAAAGAACATGCAGACTTATGAAGTGATAATTCTTTTGTATTTGACATGCTACAGTCAAATATGTACATGACATAGAAGCTGCATATATTTATGTTACTGGTGGTTTTCATCTCCATTTGCATTTTCATATAGAATATGCTAAACAGATGCCTATAACATAACTAACTTTAATGACAAGTGCAGAAAACCAGACAATAAGAATAAAGAACAAGGACTAATAAAAGCAGATGAGCGATCAGGATGATGACAGCTTCCAAATGTGTCCTATTTACATTGCTAATAATGAATCACAAGCACTTCCTTTTTTGTTTCCCCCTCCTCTTAGAGCCTCCTCTATGACCAGAATTGTAGGACTGAGAAACATTTCCTGGCATCTTCAGTTTGATTTGTGTGTGTGTGTGTGTGGTTCTTTATGCAAGCATTTAAATAGCATCTTGGTCTTTAATTGTTCCTGATTTAAGTAGGTCATCTTCACCAATACACAAATCTTTTGTTTTCTTGCAAGCCAGGTCAGCTATTGAAAGGATGTGGAAAATACTTACTACACAAATCTGACCAGAAAAAATAATTTCACAAACGACCACTCCCAAATTATATGGCATTACCCAACCAGTTTCCATATATCACAAGTATGATGAGTACACTACCGGGGAGAAACTATCAGATTTCTTGTTTGTATAGTATGTACCAAGTAGGTGGGCTGAGCATGACTGGGTCTCTAAGGTGCTGCTGCACTATAAATAGCAGTATTTGGTGAATTACCTCTAATGCACACATCAGGCCACTGGCCCTTTTCAGATGCATGCAGTTTTCTTTATGATTGTGGTTATTCCAAACATAGCCTATTGTTTTAGCAAACTGATCTTCTCATAGGAAATGTTTAAAATGGGCAAAGAAAAAAATAGGTCAGTTCTTCCTTTGAAATCAGAGAGAAGTGTGTATTTGTAATATTTCCCAGGCTTATTTCCTTGGAGCGGGTTTGGCAGGTATGAGAGGAAGTTAAAGATTTATTTTTGGTGCTATGTACCAGATGTCATACCCGCTCTTCTGAGACAGTTGCTTTTATCTCCAGCAGTACCTGCTCTAGTAGCAATGAAAAAGTGACTTGAATCCTGTTTAAAGCATGTACTGTGCACTGTTCGTGTGCCACTAAAGGAAAGAGAAGGCTTGTTTGGGATACTCTAGGTAGAGTCTTTATGCGTCATCATAAAGCAAACATGTTTGCATCCCTCACAGCAGTGTTTTTGCCTCTGAAGAGGCAAATTAATGAAGAGGTGAATTAATGTGCCCAGCTTCAAGGCTTGTGACCCCAGCAGATGCTGAAGGGCTACAAAGATGTCCAGTTTGGAGTGCTGTTGTATTTATGGGGTCTCTGCACGTGGCTCTTTTTGTAGCATCCAGGTGGTTCTTTGTAAAGGATCATTTCTGGTGAATTTGTGGTGCTGTGCACACTCCACTCACAGCAGTCTTAATCAAATGCTGTTCAGTATCTTGCCTGGAAAGGGTCTTGCTTGATGGCAGAGGAACATTTATGCTACAGGGCCAAATCCTCAACTCAGGAAAGCAGCACAGCTTTTTTGACTTTTAATCTGTGGAGGATCTAGCCTGTGATGCATGCTGACAGAGGCAGGGACACTCTGCTCTGGGACCTGTTTACTGAAATGCTCCAGTAGCAACAAAACATGTTCAAACGGAAGCAGAGTCAGGGGAACAGTGGTGCCCATGGATACCTGTTAACAGGTGGGAGCTGAAGCACACAGTTACCATCAAAGACACTACTGTCTTCTGCTTTGCTCTGCAGCACTTCAATCTCTGAGCTAACAGGACTCTGCCTTCCAGCTGAAGAGTGACTGATGGTTGAAATAACAGTCCCAGTTTATTCCAGGTATGCCACTGACCTGCATGACCTATAGGAAGGATAATGTAAAGGCAATCAAAGCAGCACACTCCTGTAGCCTCTAAGGGCTATAAAAATGGAAGCATGGGAAACATAAAATGAGGATGAGGGTTCACTGTTACCTGCTAATAGGCTAAATCAGGAGTTCAGTGAGACTGAGATTTGACCCAGCAAGAGAAAGGAGCTGAGTAAGAAATTATCAAAAGATAAAGCTGGTATTTCCTTCATGTTATGCTAGAATCACTCTGTTCAAAAAGTCTCCCGAACCATGGAGAGCTGG
The DNA here is from genome assembly GCA_035221455.1 of Xenops minutus. Taxonomy (NCBI): domain Eukaryota; kingdom Metazoa; phylum Chordata; class Aves; order Passeriformes; family Furnariidae; genus Xenops; species Xenops minutus. Next base: position 15,961,677 of record JAWWEE010000004.1, on the reverse strand, counting down.
GGCGGGCAGGGGTGAAGAGGTAGGTTATGGTGATGGAAGGGTATTGTCATTACATAAATTGGAGCAGTTCAGGTCTGTTTAACTGTTTAGTGCCATATCCTATTTATCTTTTCTGAGCTTACTTTGCAGTGAAATGGAGGAAATTTTGCTGACAGCCCAACTGGTTGTTTAGCTGTTTCTTTTCTTTCTATTTCCAGAAAATTAAGCACTGTGTCCTGCCTATGCTGTGTTCAAGGTTTGGCAAAGGGCTTTTGATGGGTTTGCCAACCTCTTGGCCAACACTTAATGACATTTCCTTTTCATACCATCCCTCCTGTAGTAAAATGCAGTGATGAGACTAAGTAACAATAAAGCTAGTAGTTTACCAAGGAGCAGGAATACCCTGAGTCTATGACCAGTTTCTAGAAAAGTATAGTTCTCAAGATAAATTGAGGTCCTTGTCTTTGCAAGGATTACTGCATGGTGGACTCAGAAATGATACCTAGCAGTCAAGTGCTGTTCAGAAAGCAATATAACATTCACTTTAAAAATCAAGAAGCATTAAATAGATACTATTTCACTGGCATGGGAAGCAGGGAATACTAGGAGAATCATGAAACAGCTGCACATTGTTAGTCTCTGTGAATATAGTGAGATTTGGAGACCTCTGGTATTCATTTGAAATAAACAATGAAATTAGACTCATGCTATATGCTTGTCAAATCCAGGCATAGTGATCAGCTAATATGCTTATCAGCTAGGCAGTGTACATGAAGATACTCTGTTTTCACTGTCTGCTGATTGGATTTGGGTCCATGAAGAAGGCAGGTGATTAATCTGCAGGGGTTTGGGTTTTTTTGAACTGTTAATGTCCTCTGTTTCAGAGCAACAGTCCATGGCTCATTAAGCAGGGAAGATCTGAACACAAGTGTGAAGGACAGCACACAAAGATTTTCTACAAATCTCTTGTTTGACTCTCAGGGGGTAGAAAAATTAGGTATTGGAGAAAGTTTTTCCTGTGCTGGGGCAGAACAAGTACTCTCTGAAAAGCAAAGGTACTGTTAGAAAATCTGTATGAGTTTCAGTCAGTCGGTGTAAAATCTAAAGCCACAATGCTCTTGTAAGGTGTCAGTGGACACTTGGTAGTAGCCCAGAAATGCACAGCTGCCACTTCAGCTGACCTGCTGTGAGAACCATGCTTTTCTTGAGTCTGTTGCTCCATTTTTTTTGGTGATTACATCTCACTCTTGCTGTGTTCTTTCCACCTGTACTGTTGTGTACTCTGGCATTGAATGCTGAGAAAGCAAATGGGGCTGCTGAGCCAAACTGCCTCAACAGAAATGCAACAGGGGAAATGAATAGTTGGTCTGAAAGGTTTTGGAATATTACATTAATCTTAAGGGGATCATCTTGAGCTTATTAGCCACCATTTGTAGTCTGTGTTGTACCTGTCTATAAAATTAATTTCTGTCATCTACTGAAATGTTTGAAAATGTGTTGATTTAGGAAAAGTATTTTTCTGACAGTATGGTGTTATGTGAGCATTAATTTATTGACCCTAGTAACTTACTTGAGAAATAGGGAAGTATTTGGACATTGTTTTTACCTACTAGGAAATGTAAGGCTCAGATGTATAGATTTACATCTGCATATTCTAGCATCTGCTAACTAGCATTTGGCCCGGCTTGCTTTCACCCATGTCTTTTCCTCACCTGAATTCTGGATCATGGAGCAGCTATGTCCTCCACAGCTCCTGGTACCTCTCTGATTGCATCCTGTGAGCATGTCCGTGCTGGGAGGGAAGGATAGCAGTGAGGATGGGTTATTGTGGAGAAGAGGCAGGGAAGATAAGTGAATGAACTTCTTGCTTCAAGCTGTAAGAGAGATGTACCAGGTTCCCATTTTGACCCTGGGACCCAGGAAAGAAGAGTGGCTGCATGGGAGGGAGCAGACTGAGGCTCTGTGCTTCCATTCAGAAATGTGCAGATCAGACAAGAGGAGACAGTAAGCCAATATTGGGAATACAGACAAAATTGTAGGCCAAGTCTAATAACTTACTGGCTCCAGGAACAGAAGACTGGACAAGAAGGTCATTGGAAACAGGAGTACCTAGTATAACAAAGCAAAACAAACCTCCAAAAAGGACTTCTCGGTCCTATGGTACAATTTTCCCCTGCTCAATGGGCTGCTCTAAATGTAATTGTTATATTATTAGATATTTACCTATGATTGGGGCTTCCACCGTGCTGTGGAATGCAGTAACAATGGGGAAAGATTGAGGATGCATGTGAGAAGGGAGAGCATGCAGGTTTCAAGGATTTCTGGGCTTCGCTTTCTTCTGAACCTCTTCTGGTTGTTTTTTATTTCTTTATTTTTCTCTCCTTTAATGCTTTAAAGTTCTACTATAAACAATTAGAGGAAATTTAGCGGTAAGGATGCCTGTGGAGGCTAGGAAAGTAAGAATACATTCTACATCACCACTTTCCTTTGTTTGTCTTTTTTATCTTGTTTATCTTTGATCAGCTGCAGATGAAATAACCAGCTAACTGATTTCCCATACAGGGCTGCCACTCATGCTGATGAAACTCTGCTGACATGGAAGTATGCTCTGTAGCAGTCTAGCAGTATCCATTTCTTATTCCAATACACTGACAGGTCACTCAGGGAGACTAAAAACTCTATTCTGAAGTGGAAAAGAAACTGCAATTTCAATTTTGTTTTGATTTGAAATTTTCCAGCTACCTATCAAGACCAAATCCTTGAACTATTTACTTAGAGGAACTGAAATACCCCTATTTGAAATAGTGGATATGCAAGATTTAGCCATTAAAGAGTTGGGGTAAAATTAAAATCCCCTTCAATAATAACTAAAGTCAGAGAAAATCTTTCAAGAAAATTAAACACTTGATCAAAAAGAGAGAAGGGTTATTGTTGAGAGCATAAAGATTAAACAGGAGAGTTGTCTCCGAGAATAACCATCAGTGATAAGTAGCAGGCAGTTAATAATATCCCCTCAGGGATCTTCTTTTAGTCATGTAGGTTTTTGGACAAATACAGTATTACATTTCTTATAGTTAGAGTGTGAGAGAGCTTCATGTCATTCCAGAGTCGCAATAGAATTTCAGTGGAATAAGGACAACTGGAGAGGTAGGGAAGGGGTGACCCAGAAGATTAAACAGTGGGAAATGAGTAACAGTTTTTCCACAGAACTCTCCTTTTTAACCCCCAAATTCTGAGATCTTTTCTCAGTCTCCCTGAGATGCCTATTTTTTTGTATCCACAGCTCTGTACTAGTACTGAGACTTTATATAGTATTTGCCCTCAATATGGAAATAAAGAAAAGGTGAAGTAGACTAAGAGTGTGACTCCATGCTGTAATTAAGAGTGGGTTTAAAGCCTGATCATGTAAATGACTGAATTGGCAGAATTAAAGGGTGGGTAGTCTGTAGCCATGGGAAGGCAGATAGTGTGGGAAGGATGGAGGCAGGAGGGTCTAGAGAACCCCTCAAGCCAGCTCTGCAGCTGGAGAAACTGTAACATGAAACGACTCCCTTGATCTCTCATTTTTCTTCCCCTATTCTCTCCTCCTATGTAATTACAATAATAAATCTTTTTGTTCCTTAACCATCTTGTGGCCATTGCAAACATTTAAGAATTAATGCAGTTCTCACACATGATGCACATGTTTTTCATGTCCCCTTGTGTCCCTCCATTTATTCATTTATCATGTACACACAAAATTCCCATAAAATATTAATCTGAAATACAAATCTCTCTTTGCATCCTGGGAGCATTTGCATATAGCAGTGTTAACGAGAGTATTAATTCTGCATGCACAGTCTGTGGACTGCACATAGGGCCAAATCTCTCTCGGCAACTATGCTGAAATCAGTGACAATTTCAGAAACATTGTTTTCATATTAAAAATGCTGAGTGGAAAGTGACAGTTTCCTAGAACTGAAATGTTGTCCTTAGAACTCAAACATGAGGATTTGAAGCTTAGTTTTTCGATTTTTCCTTCTAAGAATTCATCTGTAAAAGGAATTTTATACTGCTCTGTGTTTCTGCCCAATGATTCCTAATAGATCAGTACAATCTAAAACCAAAAGGATTTAATTTTTTTTAACAGTGCTGTAGTCCATGAGGAATCTGAACATTTCTTTTGCCTTCCTTCCTTGTTGGGAACATCAGGAGTAGCTATACTTCTACCAGTTGGGGCAGAACATGCTGTTGCAGATGGACCACAAGTAATTCAGTTAGGCTGGAAAGAGGATCATTTTCTCTGGGGTAACAAAGAGCGAAAGCTGTCTGAGTAGGCATTTGATGAAACGGAAATGGCAGGAGGATCTCCTGTGGTGGAGAAAACCTCTGCACCTCACTCCTAGCTGTGAGCACAGGGTAGGGTTTTCCTGCCTTCCACAGAGGTGACAGCCCTAGGACACCTTGGAGGCCTGTGGAAGCTATGGGGAGTGGCTCTGGGGCAGGGACACATCTCTCACCTGGGTTTTACTATGGAAGGAGAGAGGGAAGCAGGGGAGGGAGGGAACAATCTTGTCTAAGCCTCATGGTCTGCCTTGGATCCTTTTCAAGGCAGGCTTAAGACAAAAAGTAGTAACAACAATGAGAGATGGGTTCTTTGTCTGCACCCGAATCCCACCAGACACAGAAATAGAGGGACATCTTACATACAGCCCTTGCCCAGGTTCAGTGCATCTCTTTGTAAGTAATTTTATTCTATTTTATTCTAAGTGGTGGATTGGTAAAGGGTTGTATTTCCCTCAGTGAAACTCCTGTCACTGAAAGTTTCACAAGATTTTTACAGGGAAAGGCCCTGCAGCTGAAATTGGACCTTTCCTTCTGCAGGGACAGTCTCTGGTGGGAGGCAGTTGCCAAAGTGGATCGGATCCCTTCTGCCAGAAACTGTGTCCCTTGAGGACAGCTAGAGCTCACAGTGGGTCCCTGATTGCTTTTTCTGGATTTTGCAATGCTCTGTCTGCACTTGCAGAAAATCAAAGCACTTACTCATGTTTCAGGAAGAATGTATTTTCAGTTTGACTTTATTTCTATTTTGATATTAAAATTTTTATGTCTGTAGTTTGTGAAAACAGTCAGTGCTTTATTGTCTACAAGAACAATGCTGTTGATCCCTCAACTCCTAACTGTAAAGCTTTCATTTGGCTATGCAGCTTTTAAAAACATAAATGAAGCATGTGAGACAACCTCCACAGCTGGAGTTAAGCACTTCCACGTGCTTGCTGAATCAGGGACCATGTTGTTAGAAAGATCTTCCGTGACTCACTGGAGATCCATAAGAAATTGTCTTGACTTAACCAAGCCATCATATTTCTCTTAATCACTACTACTACATCATCTTTTTTCTTTCACTTCCTCCTTATTCATGCTTAAATGAGAAACATCTGTTTCCATTTTTCACATTGTTTTGTTATGTGAGTAACGATATCAAGCATCTTTTTTTTTTTTTTTTTGCACTGTGAAAGAATAAATTAGTGTTAGTGAAGTGCTTTAAAATACTAAACCAAAACATCTGTTTCAGCTGCAGGTCATTAAGATGAAAAATCCTAGTTTGTGCAGTGCAAAACTGCCAAAAAATTTATCAGTCCAAACACATTTCTTTACCTGTCTTTTACTATAACCACTGAAGATGGTGAAAAGACAGTAAATCTTCTTCAGGGATGGAGCAGTTAAAAGTGCTCAGTGCAGTAATCCACACCAGTACCTTGTAATAATGGATCCTTGTCTGATCTGGAGATGCCTGGAGGTTGCTCCAGTGTTGTAGACTTCAGGCTCAGAGTCTCCTTGATGTCCACATCTTCCAGCTAGGCACAGCATTGTGCAGGGTTACCTAATCCCCTGTAGATGTGTGTTACTGTACTTCAGCTAAAAATCTCTCCACCTGCTCCCAATCATTTAAGATTTGGAGATTGTTTTTGGGGCAGAGTAAAGCTCACCTGGCAAATCTGCTTTACAGGTGAACTGAGATGTTCTTTACATGCCAAAGCCCACATGTAGATATCTGTGTTCCTTTGTTGATAATGATCTCCTTTGTAAAGCACTTTGAGGTATAGAGATGAAAAGCCAACAGCTTTTCACCTAAGAGCTTGACTATTAATAAATAAAATAATTAACAATGAGTGCATTCCCTGAATTCTATAGGAAATAGCAAACCTTGCAGGCAGGTCCTAGCAGGCAGGTAATAACTTACTCCTACAAGAGGATGTGTTCATCCTTCTTTCCCTCTGTCTTTAATTAAAAGGTCTTGAGTGTAAAGGAGATGTTTGGTATCTGGCAGAAATGGGCTCAAAAAATGGACAGGGCTTTTCTAGCATCTTAATAGAAAATACTTGTTTGTTTTTTCAATCTGCCAAAGCGGCAGCCAGTGCAGTGTTGAGCAATTCTGCTGCATTGTGCTCGCACCCTCCCTGGAGCAAATGAATGTGATGGGTTAGGGTCTTTAGGAGCCCCATGCATTTTTTTAAAGAAGCATTGTGCCTCCCATTTCATTTAAACCCTCATTTTGTGAGGCAGGAGACTGCATTTATATTGCTGCACTGAACCTGTTCACCTGCAGCTCTCCCCACCCCCAGCTTATGAGCATGATTTCCTTTTATGCACTGCTCTGTCACAGCTTGGCAAGTTTCCCAAGACAATCCATACCAGAGAGGAGAATATGGCTGCTGAGCAGCGCAGACAGGAGAAATGCCTTATGTAACAGATTCATTTAAATACTATGAAATGTTGAGACAGGCGAGACATAACTGAAAGCAAAATGCAGCCCTTAATCTCTAGCATCAGTTCTGCTTGCCCTCACCATCATCAGCATCTAATAGTCACTGCCTGTCTCCATTCACATCTCCATCTTTTTCAAGAAACTGCCTGCGGCAGAATGTACAAACAGCTTGGCAAGCGGTTTTAGGAGCAGAGTTTTTATTTTTTTTTCCTTCCAATTCCTCATGAGCCTCATGAGCATTTCCCCACTAATATGCCTGTGGTATCATTAGGTGTTTAATGAGAGTGATGTTGCCTGAATATTATTGTTTTTATAGCTCATTTCGTTTTGACAAGTCTTCAATTCTGTGGCAGTTTGTAGTGTGCAGACTTCTCCTTCCTATACCTGACTTAGAGAATTTTCAGAAATGTTATCACAGAGGCATTCTCATAAAACCTGAAATAATAAATTGTCAACATTCAATATATTTGAATGTAATATATATTCAACACCACAGTAGTTTAATGATATCAATTAATTATTTTTGTGCATTTCTTTTGTAATAGTGAAGCACCAAGAACAGTCCGATAATGGCCATGTCTCAGATAGCAGTCCAGTGCAATTCTGCACAAATGATCCTGTTTGGTTTCTTTTAGCAGTTCTCCAAAAGACCAGCTTGGACTCCAGCAGATAGAGGATCACAGTCTTGTTCCTCATATCCAGAATCTGGATCATTGTAAGTTGTACTCAGACAAAAACTGCCAGCATTTTACCGTAGGAAACAAGGCTGCTGAAATTATAAGTCTTGAATAGACACATACTGTGTCATTTTAGCCCCTGCATTTTGTCTACATGTTGACTGTTCTGCATCCATTTCTTTACTGATTAAATTAAATGGATACAGGTTTTGTGTACAGACAAGGCCATAATTCTTTCTTAGGAAAATGCCATCTTCATTTCCCATATCTTATGGATGATCAATGCTGACCTAGTGCATTTATTGAACAGCTGTGTCTTATGCAAGAAAAATGGTGATATTTTTAACATACTAACTAATGCCCATTAGGTTCTCACTTATATATTATCTTCCAAGTCATTTTACCTGGTTTAGGCTGCCAGTGCATGTTGTCTTATTGCCACAGTGGCAGAGCCTTTAAAACATCTGTCTACTGTCAGGAATTTAACTTGCTTGCCTTTACTAAGATAAGGAGAATTATTTGGATGAAGGACAGTGAAGGTACTCTTGCTGCTTCCTTGTGTAATGTGTATCTGGCATGACAGTAAAGGGGAAGAAGCTGCACCTCTCTGCAGTTCCTTTTCTCCTCCCACTGCCGCAGCATGACTGCACAACCAGTTTGCTTTTGGGATTCCCCATTGCTGGTTACGTGCAGGAGGCCCCAGAGGTCTGTGTTCCCAGCACAGACACAGGCAGTGGAGCTGCACAGCTCCAGGAGTAGATGATGTTAACAAAATGGTCATTGTATACATAGCTACTGTTTCAAATGTTCCTATCCTGGGTTCCAATGATTCTATTTTTATGACTTTGTTTATATTTAATAGCTGTTACAATGGTTAAATGGCTTTATTTTGGAAACCTTGGCATTTCTTTTGCCAGTACTGAAGCTGTAAAGATCAGAAACAAAGATGTGCCTTTTTACTCTGTTTCTTCTGATAGGTTTTGTCATTTGGCAACTGTTGTTCTATTAGACTTTGCAGAATTTGGACAGGATTCTGATCTCCTACAAAGTGACACACACACTTATTAGAATGCAGGAGCAGGTTTGGGGCCTTTTTTCTGATTACACCATGCTGAGTGCCATGCATGAGAAATTAGAGTCTGTCTGTTATTATGTGACCAAACAGCAGCAGGAACTTCTAGTGAGCGTTTTTAAATAGTAGTAAAATAAAAATCAAAACAATATTCCCATGAAGCAGAATGCAAAGTACAGGGTCTCATACTGCAAGTCTCCCAGGCTTTACAAAAGAATTATCAAATCTGGACCAGGCCAGTCTTCTTACACTTACAGTTCCATTGAGGTGAAATATAAAATATGAAGAAATTTTGGATTCTTCTGCAAGCTCTTTCATGATAATTCCTTTTTCTATAGTCTCTTCAAAACCAGCCTAGTGTAAAAACCAAACCAACCAACCAGCCAAACCGAAAAAACCCAAAAACTAAAAAAACCCAAAGTAATTTCTAAATTAAATCAAATGCAGGACTTGAGTTTTTGCATTTTTTGAGATCCCATGGTTAGGAGGCATTGCAAGCTGACATTGATACATACTACATTTTATAATAGGTTATTTTTCCTCTTAGGTGCACAGGTAACCATTCACATGGCGTTTTTGTGGGGTACTCCCTAAGCCATTTAATTTTCCTGCTCCTACTGGGAAATGGGATTTGTTCAGTCAACTTCCTCTCTCTGCAAGTAAAATATCCTCACCCTGCTCAGAACAAAAGAACTGCCAAGTGTAGAGAGGCCAACTAACTTTGTCCCTTTTGTCCAGTAGAAGTGCTCCTGTGCTACGATTCATCATGTGCCCTCTGGGCTCCCTGGGAGTGCACCAGCTAGATGCTACAGGAAAATTGTTCACAAACCTTCTCAGTGTCCTGCACACATGCACATAATCTCAACCATCTCCATTCCTCAGTGCCTTTCCCTGGAACACCCCTGTACCTGTCCAGTTGAGCCATATGGCTTGGCCTTTACATTACAGCTCTGCACCTATATGTGGCCCACTCACCCACACCTGTTCAGCACCATCTGGCCATGTGGCTCCCTGGTTTACAGTGATGTATTTTGTTCTCTTCATCACCAGGTTGTGGGTTGTATGTGGTACATGTGTACTGATGTCACATGAGTACTAGAAAGATGTCAAATGGTATTCTGCTGCTGATGTGGGATAGATATGCCTAAGAGACCTGGAGATCTAACACAGCATGCAAAGACAGCCCCTGTGCACCTACCATGATTCCTAGCCCCTACCTTGATTCCCAACATCTCTGCATTCAGGAGCTCCCCTACATGCTGTTGCTCCAGGCTATACTTTACAGTGACCCTTTTCAACAGGATTATAAAAGGGCCAAAGTTACCATATGCCTGGGGTTAGAAATGGTGGCTCTGTATCCCGAATGCCCACAGTCCTTTCCAGCCCTGGCTCCTTGTTACCATCAGGTATCATCAGCTCCCTGAACTAACGTGGAGCACTATGATCTTCTGTTGCTGGGTCCTAGGCAGCAAAAGCAGTGTGTTGTCTCAAATGGCCTTTTCAGCCCCTCTGCTTTCAGCAGAGCTTTTTGATCAACACAAGCTTTGACAGTTAGGCATCATTAATTTTCCACATCCTACTACTTGAAACTCTTGAAAGGATGGGCTGTCACTGTTCCTCGTAACCCTTGCTGGCCTGAACTGCCCTCTGCACTGTACTGCTGCAGCACAGGAGGGCTGCATGCCTTGAGCCACTCTTTTCCTTCCCTGGGCCCGGGATTTAAATTCTGTCAGCTCTGTCATGGAAGACAAGGCATTCTCAATATATAATTATTTCTTTTTAAAGGATGAGATAAACTGGAACACATTAATGATGGAAGAGATCATACACAATTCAGGCTTAGTGAGTTCCCATTGTCTTAAATTAATCCTAATAAGCACTGTTTTCCCCAGCATGTGCCATTTTAACTGTCACTGTAGAAAGCTGTGCTTCCTAATGTACTATCACAAATGTGATGACACCCTCCTCTTTTGGAAATTATAATTGATAAAATGTGACAAAAACATGGTTATTGCTTATTTGTAAATGGGATACTTTAAAAAGTACTCTCTTACATTGATTGGTTTAAATGACTTGCTGATTAAGACATCTACATGAAATATTAAACCACCATTATCTGGCTCCAGTTAAGATTCAAAATCAGGATTCTCTTTTGTGCAGAGTAAGTAAAAACTGTTATGTTGTTTTGGAGCAGAATATAAATGGGGTAAGTAAAAGCCAGAGGTATATTTGAATAACAATTCACACATAACTTCTTGAAAAGAAATTCTAGTATGCTTGGGATGGAATTAGACACATTTGATACACATATTATAGATTTGAGTGCTTCCTGGGAGTGTTCAGACATAGCTTCTTCTGCTGAAATTCCCAAAATTAAACTACTCTGCTGACTATTTTTGCTTTTACAGATACCCCGTTTTTACTCTATGAATTATCTGCATGGTCTAACTAAAAATACACTCTGAGTCCATTCCTACACACTTTGTTGGAATCCAGAGCCAAGGGCTGTGAAACTGGGACAAATTTTAAAAATGAACATGACTGTTCTTCTAAGTTTCTTCACTCTTTCTTTTGTCTGAGAAACCTCTACTCAGCATATGCAGAATACTGAAATAACTATTTTAGAGTTATTTTAAATGTGTAGATTTTTGTTAGTAGAAAAATTAGTGCTAGAATTTTCTTTCTTTGAGCCTGGTTGAAGGCTCATTAAAGTCTTTGCAGCTATTTCACTGAGCTTATAATGAGAGACTTTATGTTCTGATGAGCTTCACACTAAGAACAGTGTGAAGACAAGTGATATAAGACAAGATCTGCCTGCAAATCCCAAACCTAAGACATTTTTTCCTGAATGAGATAATGGCAAATGAACTGCTGTTCAAAATAATTCATCTGAGATTTTAAGCGGGATGTGAACTGGAAATACCGGATGAACAAGAGAGAAGCAAAAGTTTTAATATAGCTTTGATCACTGCACTGAAGATACTTTTTGGCAGATGAATAGCAATGAATGTGGTCAAGCTGAGAAACTAAGGGATTCCTTTTCCTTTGGCATAGAAAGGGATTGGTGGAGAGGTTGGAAAGAAAAAAGTTATTGGGTAACAAAACTGTCATTATAATAACCCTAGGTTGTAACTTGCTCTTTTCATTTTTGTTAACATACCATGCCATACACTGATTCTGTACAACCACACAATTTGATAAGTAATTTTTCACAATTGCATATTAACTGTATAAAACTATCACAGTTTTGTATAGTTTTTTTCCCCTCCCTCCTTTTCAGCATTCAAATACAAAGATGTCTGTTGTCATGCCCTGAAGATATATACTTATTTGTACACGACAATATAGTCTAAAAAAGCTTTTGTAGTCTTTTTTTTTAAGCTTTATCTCTGATGTTAGAAAACTCAGGTATATTCATAATTAATTGTCCTGATCAAAACCAAACTCTTTACAATTAAGAAACAAACAGAAGGTATGGCATATCAAACAGACTTTCTGCTGCTGTGATCTTACCTAAACACAAAATAAGATCCTCAGTACTTCCACATTAATAGTAATAAAATGCTTTTTTGCTTTCTTTACTACTTCTTTAAATACAATTATTATGTCTTCCCATGCACAAGCCAATGGTGCTTTACAAACAAACAGTAGTAAAGATTTTTGTAAGTGTATGTGTCAAGCATAAGGACAAGAGGTTGCATGTCCATGTGACAATGAAAGTAGTCAGAATTGCTGACGTAGCAGTTGCCTACCAGGCAGAACAGTAGGAAATTGAAGGGAAAAGAAAGTAGTGTGAAATGCTGCCTGGTATGTAGTTACACTGGTACACTGGCAATGATTTTGACAACTGAGAGATGCAGCTTGTTTTTCAAGTGCTGCTAAAATATATGGAACTTGCTTCTAAAGTCAAAGGTTTTTGGTGAATATGTCTTCACTTGGACATCTTTGTCCTGACTTTCATCTGGTCAGATGACTCTGAAGTACTGAAGTGGTGGGGGTTGGCTAGCAAAGCCTCTTCCTTTTTATGAGGGTGTTGAAATGGTGTTTGTCTGAGGGAAGTATTTTCCTAGTGTTGTGCCACCTCTGTCCCTCACTGGGCATGTGGAAATCACAACTTTGGAGATGGAGCATGCCTGAAAGGCTTATTGTCATAAATTCCCCACATTAACATTGCTTCAGACTCTAATGTGCTGTAGACATGGGGGAACCCTGATGTTAATCACAGAGGTGCATGTATGAAGAAGTGGGGTGACACAACCTGAAGGAGACCAGAACATGACACTCTACAGGTTTAGTGCAGTTTCCTTCTCATCACTAACACTTGCCAGTATAGGACAGTCATGGCAAAGGTCAGGCATGTGGCTGATAGTGGTGGGAGCTGGACTCATTTATAGTGTCCTCTACAGGGGTATGTTAAAGCTACCAGCATGACACCTGAAACAAGGATCTTGAAATTACTAGTTCTGTCTTCTCCTTGTGTATCACTTTAGCACTATAATGTGAACTGAATCATCAGACTGGGTTAAGCAGAGCTATGATAATTTATACCTATTTAGATCTAGGTCCTTTTCCATCATCTGTTGAAGGCTGGTTTATTGCCACCGCTTTCCTCCTCTCACACTAAATGACAATTCATCAACAGACTCAGGAAGAAATTTGTTATGGTTTTGTTGCTCATAGCATATTTTCGTATATTAATGCTTCCTGTGTGTGATGCAAATGGCAACCCTCCAAGGCAATACATTGTTTTCAAGAAGGTCAGTGCTATAATATATAGTGGTATTTTCCTACACTCATCTGCTTTCTTGTGGTCTTTGAATTCTGTGAGACTTGAGCTTAGTAACTCAGACATGAGGAGAGAGTTGTCAGATCCTCTTGAAGGGAACAAAGATGTAGGCTTGGCTATTGTCTTTGTAATGTGGATGAATTAGAATAACATGAGATGAAATAAAATAAGCATAAAGACCAAGGTAAATTAATTATTATTGATAATGAATCTAGGATTTGTAATTGATGTCTACTATGGTGGTACCTGTGGAACAGCTAAGAATGGAGCCTGGTGTGCCAGGCGGACAGTGCTGCCCCAGCAACTGCCCCTGTCTGATGAGTGGCAGATGACAGTAACACTCCATAGTGGTGAGACTGAACACAGGAGACAACTGTGGCAGGCTGGGTATGGAGCTGCTGTCCCCTGACAAAGGCTGGTTTGTAATTGCCAGCACAGGCCTGGCCAAGGGGAGCAGGTCTAAGCAACAGACACGGGATTTTTGTACCATTGCCTATGGATAGAAGCTGAGAAGTGGAAAACAGGGGCAGTTGTCTTTATTATGTAATCTGGGAAATCTTTTCCTAACTGGGAGATTTCAAATACTTTTAACAGTATTACAGTTCTAAAGGCAATTCAGAGGGGCAAGCAGTGATATTTCCCTAGGTATGCTTTCCAAATACCCTTCTGTTGCAAAATATTTCATTTCAGGATTAACCTTATCTTGGAATCACTTGTAAGAGAACCATAGGTTTAATGGCTAATGATTTTAATTTTACCTATACATTCTTACTGCCTTCTTATTGTTTTACTGACAATTCTAAAAGTTTAATCATATTGACAAAGATGTCTAGAATATCTTGATTTATAGCAGACACTAAATTTATAAATAAAATACATTTTTTTGTTCTGTCTGAAAAATAGACAAGGCTAGACAATCCTTTTTAATTAACGTTGACAACTGTATTTCAAAAGAGCCTGTGAAACAAGCAAGCCAACAAAACATAATCAACAGCTCAAACAGAAAAAAAAAACAAAAAACAAAAAACAAACAAAAAACCCCCAACCTTAGGAAAAGTAATTTTTCCTTATCCAGTTTTTACCATGTTGAAATAAACCAAACTGCTCCAATTAATTCTGTTATTAGTTCTTCTAAAATTTCAATGGAAATAATGTTAATTAATATTTGTTGAAACAACCAGTACATTGAGTTCCTTAATTTGTTATTAGTGAAATCAGTACTATGCTATTGTAAGAAAGGCCAAGAAACCAGAAACATCTCCATAGGGTGAAAAGAAAACCTCCATGGCAAGTTGAGCAATGAAACACAGTTATCTCTCACATTTTGTTTCTGGGTGCTTGTTTTTGTAGTTGTGATGGTCTAAGGGCAAAGACAAGACAAACCTTTTAGGTAAAGGTAAGAGATTTTATTTATACAACCATCTTAGCTTAAAAAAATCCCAACATTGTATCTTAGGTACTCAAAAGCTTCTCTGCTTTTCCAATTTATAGTAGCAAATTTAATAAAAGATGCTACTTTTTCCTAAAAAGCCCATTTTTTTTCTGAAATTGAAACATCAAGAATTTTTTCAATTTTGAAAATCTTATGGAAGGCAAAATTGTCTACCAAGGGCTATGGTATGAAGATGAGATTGAAGTAGTACACAGAGAATGAAAAAGGATGGGCTAAATGCAATGTATCCATTCCATGAGTGTATTTCTCTTTTGCAAACTATACAGGCTTAAATTCTTCTACAACCGAAGACTGTAGAGTTTAATATTTTATTTGTTGTTGTTTTGGTTGCTGTACACAGGATAAGCAGAATATGTTATTATTGAAAGAAATGTGTCAACTGAAAATGAAATTTTCAAAGAGTGATGCATATAGCGGCTATATTTCCATGGTGAAGGTTTTTGCATAGACTTAATGAAGTGCTTGGGGTTCTAGGGAATAAAAGGTGCTATATAAGTGTAAGGAATTATCATTAAAAAGTTTTTCCCTCCAGGCGTTTGGGATTTCGCTGTGTATTACATGGAGGCATTTGCAGTCTTCTTTCATTCAAAATGCTCCAGCTTAGAACTGCTCCAACTCTCTGTCTGCAGCTCCAGCTACAAAAATGTTTATATGAAGAAACAGTTTCTAAATTGGTTTCAGTTAATCTTTTGCTGCTAACTTGAAAGAGCCTGCCTTGGTTTAGGCTTTTTATAGCTATGTTGAAGAGCAGGAGGAACTAGGTAGCAACGTTCTCTCAAGAGGTTTTCAAATGCTGTTTTAACCATTATTAGGCTTGTCTGCATTGGTGGAGAAATAATACAGGACACAGCCTGAATTCCTGCAAACAAAACGCCAGCTGTGCTTTTGCTTCAAGTATCTGGCTTGATTTTCGAGAATTCTATTGTATGGTTCTTTACCAGCCACACATGTTCTTTCACTGATCTTAGAGTGCCTCACTGGAAGCTGATCCTAAAATTTCTATTTCATGCACACATGCAGTCCCAATTTTGTGTCATTTTGTGTATATTTCTCAAGTCTTCTTAATCCAACATACAACCTTTTCACATACTATAAGTGGCAATAGAAATGGAATTAGAAAATTGAAATAAGACTTCTGACATCACTGGACATAATCTTTTTACACACTGCCATTTTGATGAAATGTAGCAGTTATGTGCTCTATTCATTCACACCAAATGTGGACTTTTTTCTATTGCTCCAGAGATTGGGTGAATCATAAGTATTTTTTAGACTCCACTACTGCTAATGGAATTGGACCTTTTAGTTCAAGTGCAAAGTTGAGAGATTAAAAAGATTGCTAGATATCTTTAAATTCTCAATAAATTGTAGAATTTGGCATCATTAGAAATAAAGTTCAGATTTCCTTATGCTAAGCATTTTACTTGCTCACAAATAGATGTGAAATATAATAAAACACTGCATCTTCATCTATAATGCAATGCTTTTATGGAATTTGATGCTTTCCTTCAACTATGAATTGCAGAATTGAAGCAATTATTGCTGTTCCTTAAAAGTTATCTGCTAGGGGACAAACTCAAGTAAGAGTGATGACTTTCAAATGGTCATGTACAATAAAATATATTCAGCAGGAGGCATTGGGGTAGTATTAGTATTTGCTTTTTCATGTTTTTATTTGTATTTTGGTTAGCTTGGAGCACATATGACTAAAAATCTTAGAAGAAATCTGTGGATTGCACAAGATGATAATGTTTCTTGTGTTTAAGAGCAGTGGAAAAACTGTCCATACGTGCTCCAAAATATCAGAACTTGATTTTATAAATGTATATTTTCAGAAAACAAGCTTAATTCTCAGAAGAATAATATTAGCACTCATTAGGGGACTGAGTGCTTTAGGGTACTGTTAATGAAATTCATAGCCTTTTGCCTGTGGGCTATGAGTTTGAATTCAGTCTAACTCAGTGGAGATTAAAAATTGGCCTATTTAATGGCCTTTTAGTCATCTCTAATGAATTGAGTTTGGTGGGTCTCACTCCCACACCATAAACCGTTCACAGTATCGTCTCCTAACTGGCAAGCTCCAGAGGAACCCTCAAATTTAATGGATTCTGGGGAAAATTAGTCTCTGGTACCATGAAAAAAGCAAAGAAAAGCAAAAGCCTTGATACACACTGATTACACAAACACTAACAAACACATTATTTTTAAATGTGAAATGTATTGTGATATATAAAGTTTATAAATTAGCAAATTAGCTGAGCATGTGACATATGTTGCCACACAGCTATACTAAATATAACATGACAAAGACTCCCAAAGGGGATATCTACACCTGTGCATAAGATCACAACAACACATTAAATGTTTAAATGTCTCAGGGATTCACTTATATCAGAAAAAAATAGGATCATAACAGATATCTGAATAGTAACTGAAGTTACAGAAAATTATGCTGAAAACAATTATTACCTAGTCTGCCTTCATTATTTCACAGCAGAGTCAAACACTTCTAAATTTTTCCTATGGATATTTAACTTAATCTTAAAACAGATGCTAGTAACATTTCCAGAACCTTGTAAAGAATATATGCCAGTTTTACTTATCCATAACTGTTCCTAATGTCTAACTGAAAACTCTTTCAGTACAGTTTGACTGTTAAGTTTTGCCCTGCCTTCAATGGACTTGGTGAACAATATATTTTTCTCATCTTAGTCTTTTATTCTCTAGACTAAAAAACCTCACACAGTCCTATTTTCAGTTAGGGTTACATCTTTTAAAAATGTTGATTTTCTTTCTCCCCTTCCTTATACTGTCTTCCATGGGACTCTTTTGAAAGAAATTTTTATTGAAATGCAGAGACTAAATCTGAACATACAGATGAGCCTTTACCAGTATTAAATATGAGGAATTCTTCATATGTCCTAGATATGACAGTTCTATTTACACATCTCTCTGTATTGCAGCTTTTTTCACAACAGTGTGACATTGTTGATGCATGTTCAGTTTGTGATTTACTCTGATCCCCAACCCCTTTTCTGTAAATCTGGTGTTTATTCATGTGTTCGCAGTCTTGCAATTGTGCAGTTGTTATTTTCCTGCTTAAATGTTGAAGTTGGCACCTGTAATTATTCAATTGCATGCTATTTCTGCAACCACTTTTTCAAGAATATTTTGATTCCTTTCTTGTGCTGCAATGTGCTTCCAGTTCTGCCAGTTTGGCATTGCTGGCAAATCCAATCCATGTTAAGCTGCACTCTTGTCACTCATGCAATTTAAGTTGGTACCAAACTCAGGACATACTCACCTCCAGGGAACCGTGTTTGCTGTGTCCCACTGTTTGTCACAGCGAAGCATTACTGATGTGATTTTGTACCACTGCAGTAATTTCATTGTGCTATGTCTTCTGCTTGCTCAGTTAAGGGTTCTCTGAGGTGGTGTCAAAACCCTTACTTAAGTGGAGCTGTAGCAGATCGAGGGCTACTCACATCCAGGGCCTGTTACACTGTCAGAGCATGGGATGAGTTTGGCTTGATGTGATTTCCCTGACAAATCCATGTTGGCTGAAACTTATCACTTCATTAGCTACCACGTACTTAAAGATGTGTGATTATCTGCTTCAGTACATTTCTGGGCATAGAGGCTGGAATGATTGACAGTTCTTGGCTCTACCTATTCCCCCCTTTTGAATTTTATGTGCCGTGGTTTAGATCTTCCTCTCTCCTGGAATGTGTTGTCCTCCGAGCGCCCTGACCGCTGCTCGCACCCTGACGTGAGTCCTGAAATCCCGCGGGCCTAGCGAATCTGAAGGGAAAGAAATCTGAATTAGCTAATCTGAGGGCAGCGTGGCCCCGGCTGTTTCCGCCCTCCCGGTGCCCCCTCGGGCCCCCCAGCCCCCCGGCACGGCCCCGGCAGCCTCCGCCGGCCTTCCCGCGGGCCCGGCCCGGTTTGGCAGTCCTGCGGGCGGGGGGGTGTGTGTGTGTCCGGGGCTCTGGGGCTGTCTGTGTGTCCGGGGCTCTGGGGCTGTCTGTGTGTCTGTGTGTCCGGGGCTCTGGGGCTGTCTGTGTGTCCGGGGCTCTGGGGCTGTCTGTGTGTCCGGGGCTCTGGGGCTGTCTGTGTGTCCGGGCTCCGGGCGGGGCTCCCGCGGGAGGGGCGGGGCGGGGCGGGGCGGGGCGCGCGCTCCCGGCAGGGGAACCGGGGATGGGGGGGGGGGGGGGCCCTGCGCGTGCGCGTTCCGCCCCCGTTGGGGCGCGCGCGCGCGGAGTGGTGGGGCGGCCGGGAGGCTTGCGCGATGACGTCACGGCGGCGCGCGCAGGACGTAACCCCGTGGTGACGCAGAGCCCGGCGAGCCCGTGAGTTGCCCGTTAGGATTTATTGCTCTGTGCCGCGGGCCCGCCCGCCCCGCCCGGCAGCGCGGGGGGTGCGGGGGCGCGGGCTGGGGGCGCGCCGGGGCCGGGCCGCTCTGCCCCGCCCTGCCCTGGCGGTGTCGGCGGAGCGGGCGGCGCTGCCCCGTCCTGCCGCATCGCGAACATGGCGGCCGCCTCCGACCTGGTGCGGCACCGCCGCTCGGCCGCCGCCGCCCGCGCCGCGGTAAGTGGCCTGGCCGAGGCCGAGGCGGCGGCGGCGCGGCGGGGATGGGGCGGGCGCGGGAGGCGCTGCCCTCCCCGGCCCTCCCTTCCCGGCCCGCCGTGCCGCCCCCTCCGGCCCCGCCAGCGCCCCGCGCCGCCTCCCCGGGCCGGTGAGCCGCGTCCCCGGTGCCCCGGCCGGGCGGGACACAAAGGGCCGCGCCGAGGAGGGCTCTGTGCGGTCACATGAAGCGGCGCAGCCAGTGAGCGCGGGGCGGGGAGGGGGAGCGGGCCCGCCGCCATTGCCGGGCC
>JAWWEE010000004.1:15875340-15941892 GCA_035221455.1 Xenops minutus | reverse complement strand
GAGGAGCCGGGCGGCGCGGGGCCTGGGCCGCGGCCCGGAGCACACCGGCACTGCAGGGTCCCCGGGCGGGGCGGGGAGGGGCGGGGCGGCCGGGGGCACCCAGCGGGCCCGCAGGTGCCGGTCCCCGCCCGCCTACCCGCCCTCGGCCCTCGGCCGCGCCGCTCGCCCCGGGTGCGGGTCCCGCCGCGCTGCGCTGAGCGCCCCGCTGCACCGGGAGCCGAGGGGCACCGGGCGGTGTGCCCTCCGCAGCGGGGCGGCGGGGCTCCCGCAGCACAGGTGTTGTACAACAGCGAAGCAAAAGTTACCAGATCAGGTATCAGAGTCGTGTCTTCGGGCTCCGGGCTGCTTCAGGAGCTGGCGGTTTCTCTGACAAAGTTTGTGTTCCATCAGGTTTCAGTGATGAACATCATCTTGACAAATGTAACTTAGATGAAATGTGGAACGGTTTTTTCTTCTTATGGCTTGTGTGTAAGGTTCAGTCTGTTGGAAGTACTTCTGTTGTAGTAGTGCGGTCTGTAAACTGACAAAGTCACCGTGGTAATGAAAAACAAGAGTGGTATATCAAAATAGGTTTCCATCAGTATTGTACAACTCTGGCCCTTTAAGCAAAACCTCACTTGCAGTGATGCTCTGATTCCTGCCCCCCCTTCTAGCACGTAATTTAATTATGAAGATTGTGTCATGGAACTTTGCTTTCAAACGCATATGGGAAATGAATGTGCACCAGATTTTAGAGTAAGAAGCCATTTCATGTTGTATAGATTAATGAATTAACACATGGGATAAATGCTCATAAGAGGCTGATAAGCATTTCTGAAATTCTGCTATGGAATTGTACCTTTTGCTGAGAACTTTGTGCAATATGTTATTTTTTTATATAAATTGCAGAATAATTTTGGAGTCAAATTATAAAACAAATTTTAAAGAGGAGATTCTTCATAGTGGAGGGTGATGTGCTTCAGAGTATTGGTAACTTAATGTGATTATTCTGTCTAAAATTCTTTACTACCTGACTTGTGCAAGGCAGGTGATTTGAGGGCAAAATAAATGGACTGATTAGACAATGCAAAATACATCTGGGGAAGCTTTTAGTGGGTCACTTAGGTGCAGAGAAAATGCAGCAATTTTCTTATTGAAGAGAAGTTTAAGTAGAGTGCATGAAAGAGCAGTGCAGTGTGACAATCCTATTACACTGACCTATAATGAGAGCTGATGTTGCAAACCTGTGTAATGTAACTTCAGAGGGATGTGGTGCAGAGTTATACAAGAATTAACAGTGAGAATTGAAATTAATAATCCTCAAAATATTCTTAAAGTAGTTTCTTCTGATGTCTAGTATTCATCCCAACAGATTTTCTTTTAAATAAAAATCTACCCAAGACGCAGGAATTATGTAGAGAGGAAAAAAAAGTTGTCACAAAAATGACTTGACTTTTGCTTTTATCCATATTTTTTGTTTTGTTTAGTCTATATGATATTTTTGAAATTGAAAGATCTGGGCGAATATCACTGTTTAAAAAAAAAAAAAAGCAAAGGTGTACTGGTCTGATTTTTTTTTTTTTTAAAGTTTCATGAAGTCCAGTGTCTGATTTATACTGAGTAACACTAGGAGGAATACACGTAGGAAAGTATGAAAGTTATTAAGTGAATGCTAAAAGAATTGAAATCCCAACAGGTGACCTGGCTAGTAGGAGGTAAAGGCACTGACCACTTAGAGCATCTTTGTGAGGTGATTTGGTACAAAAAAGATTGACTGAAATAGGAGCACCAGCAACTTAATAAAAAAGTTATTAAACAAGAATGGTAATGCCTTCCACTTTAAAATAGCTGAATTTCATGTGGACACTGAAGTCAAGGGTTGTCAGTGGAATTTATTGAGCAATAGTTAGTGCTTAGGCATGCAAGTATTAGCACAATCTACTAGCATGTATACTTTTTTGATTCAAGCCTTTTGTAGTCACTTGTGGAGAAAATGGAACTGAAAAAGGAAGAAAATTTTCCATAGTAATAAAACACTCACATGTTCACACACAATTATTAGTTTCAAATACTTTCAGACTTTTAGCCAGCTTGCAAAAGATCTGAGAACTTACAACTGGAATAGTTGTCACTTTCTCTGCAACTTCACCTGAAGTTGGTTTGAATTACAAGTCTTTGAACAGTTGCTGATTCACTATGTCAGTAACTAACTTGCCTCATATTTTTACATTTTCAAGCCATTTTTTTGTCTGCAGTAAGGTTAGAGGACTGCCCTAAGATACTTGTTTTATTCTGTTATTTTAATACCAAATGGATTGCTCTAATGTTAATTACTCTAAGTCAAATTGAATTAGTTTCCTCTGTGCTCTAGATTGCAGAGACCTTTGTATTACCTGTCCAGAGATTGAGAAGAAAATAATTTAATGAAATTAAAAAATGTTGTACTCACTTAAATTGATTTTGAGTCTGGTTTAACTTGGCATAACCTCCAAAACCTAATTCCTTCAGGTGAAAATAGTGTCCACCCAACTTCACAGTGTAAAGGAATTTGTGGTGAAATAAAGCAAAACAAGTCTGTCTTCTCTAAAATTATGTTCATTGGTCTTGAGCACTCTGCCTGTAAGCTAAATCTATAAGCTGATTTTTGATAATTAACATTTTTCCTTGCTGTATATTTTTTTCCATGTAGATGCAAACTTCATATTGATACTGTGTAAAGAGCTTAAGTTACCTGAAGAAATGGTGAATGTTGGCTGATATACATAAAGATACTATTGAACTATCTGAGTTAAAGGATTTCATGTAGTTTGTAGTATCATGAAAAAGTATCTTTTTTACACTCAATTAACAAAAAAACCCCATAGCAAACAAAACCCCCACATATGCTTTCATGCCTGTATATATCATGTCCCTTAGATAAGGTAATAGGAACCTTTCACGTAAGTAGGGATGGTACAGAAATCGTGCCCATGTTGTCCACAGAATGGTAAAAGAGCTCTTTGAGGGCCGGGATGTGAAACAGTCACTTTGACTTTCCTGCTAACATAAAACCAGACACAAATACAGTGCACAGTGGTAATCCTGTGAGGTGTAATTTAATGCTCAAATCACAGTTCTCCGTCATGGTCAAGATAGACCATGTAATGAGTTTGCATAAACTTCTAATGTGTGTTTTTTACAAAAAATTGGAAAAGTGTTATAGTCAGGCGATCAGTCATGTTACTTACCTAGTATGTAATGCAGTGTCATGTAATGAGTATTTTGTCTTGGTACAAAGTCTACCCAGAATCTGTAGTATTTACTCATAAGTGATGAGTAAATACCTCATTGAAGGAGCTTGCCTCATTGAAAGAGAGCAAGCTTTTTTAAACTCCAGGAAACAAAATAACAGAGAGAGAGAAAAAAAAAAAGCCATCCAGTTTTGGTGCATTTCTGTCACATTTCAGCTGTACACAGCAGCTGTTAATAAATGTTGCAGCAACCCTTAGGTTGCCAGTGAGGTTAAAGGGAGGAAGACAGTGGCTTAACAATGAGTATGCATATTTTGGTTACATTAAATATTAGCTGAATTGATACTTCCAGGCAAATGGAGTAATACAGAGAATTCTCACTCCAGCAGAAGTAATTTTAATACTCTTGGTATGGGAACTGATGGTTCATACTAAATCCAGATGCTGGAAATGGAATTCTCTAGTTGACATTTGATATTGAGTGCTTAGTCTTACAAGTAATTAACTCATTTAAGGATGATGGGCTATTTAGTAATTCTGTATTTCTTGTTATTTAATTCAGGTCATGTGAAGTTTGTGCTGAAATCAGTATAAAGGTCAGATTGCTAGGCTAGTGAATATTTCAGGCCTATTGCTAGAGTTTAGTAACTTTTCAGTGTGCTGAACACTGAGAGTTAAATACTTACCATACTTAATTGTATTTATTTTTTTTTTTCATAAAGGGGCATTATTTTGTGAGTATTTGAATGACTATATTTGCTGCTTGTCTGAAGTGATGACTTGATAATGTTATACTCTTCACAAAGCAGCTGGAGTAAGGGAGGGGGTGCATCTTGGGAAGCAGGATGGAAGGAATTACAGGTGTATTATTGATTGGTTCAACTGTAGCTGAAGACATGAATCGAGACTGTTGTACCTTCCCCGTGTCTGGACCAACTGTTAGCACCCACTTGTAAAAATTCTTTCTACAGCAAAGTATGCCTCTTGTGTAATTTACCTTTACAGGCTTTTACCTGGTGCATCCGTTTTTAGTTTAAGTAAAAGACATAAAGAATTCCTTAACAAATACATCATTGAAATGTAGTAAGGAATCCCTCCTGCCTGCCTTTTCACAGAATAATAATTTGGTACATTAGTAGCATTGAGTTGTGCTTTATCCTATCTACTTTCTCAGTGGGGCTCTTTGGTAGGGACCGGGATGGGTTTTCCAGAAAAGGCATACAGCAGGAGGTCAGGGGACTGGTTTTGGAAAAGTGTTTTTTATGGCTGCTTCTGAAGAATGGCAGCTCTGAAGC
Source organism: Xenops minutus (assembly GCA_035221455.1). Lineage (NCBI taxonomy): Eukaryota > Metazoa > Chordata > Aves > Passeriformes > Furnariidae > Xenops > Xenops minutus. Next base: position 15,937,388 of record JAWWEE010000004.1, on the reverse strand, counting down.
TGCTCATGGCTGCTGCTGGTAGGAAGTGGTAGGTGTCTGTTTCTTGTCTGCCTGCAGTCAGTGGGGTGATGGGTGGTGGTTATGGTCTAAAATCTTCTTGGTTTGGGTTGGTTTGTTTTTTGTTTTGCTGCTTTTCAGTTAGTGTTCTGGCTGATAGCTTGCTTTTTTTCTTTTTTAGCTTCAGTTATCTTCTGCAGTGGCTGTCCTCACAATGTTTCTGCTGTTTGATTCTGCTTCCACTTGGCTCTCCTAGGAGCACTGTCTGATGTAACTTTTGATGACTACTGTTGGAAAGCCCTTAATGTTTATAATCCTTGTTTTTGATATCTTTCTTCATCTTCGTATGTAGGCATATACAACAGTTTTGTGGCTGCAGAGTTTCAGAAACTATCTCTGATATTAACTTACTTTTCCAAATTTATTTTGTTCATTCAGAAGAATTTGAAAGTTTATAGAATTTTTATGCTAAAATTAGGCTCCCAACAATCAAAACAGTGGTTGTAGGTTATTGTATTTTTGCTTATTTTATTTGCAAAGAAACCATGTATTCTTACAAATGCCCTTAGGAGCCTTCACCAAAGAGACTAGATTCTGTGTTCCTCCCTGTGGTAGTTGGTGGGAAGGACAGAGAAGGGGAGTATTTTTTTCCGACAGCTGTATTTTTGTTGTTGCTATTAAGTCAGCTTGGTATTAGAAACGATATTTTCAAGAGAGGACAGGCTCAGCCTGCAAAGTTCCAACATAAATAACTTTTTTTCTTTACAGAGAAGTGCTGGGGTTTTTTGTTTTTATACCATAGCTGTGAGTGTATCTTCTGTGAGAAAGTCTTGACTGTGTGTCCTGTCGCAGGGAGTGGGAAGTGACTGTTGTGTTGTGCAGCTGGCTTCTCCCAGTTCTCTCCCACAGTGAAGTGAGTACCCTGTCCTCCTCTGCTTTCTTTTTTTTTAACATATATATTAACATCAGTTAAAATCACCTAATCTTTTTCTATTCTTGAGCAGAAGTTAAACACTGAGAGTCTGTGGCATGTAATGAAAATAACTGCACTGCGTATAAATTATAGTGACTGCTGGACTCCAAAGTTACTTTAAAAACTGTTTTTCATCTTGTAGGAAGTTGAGAGCAAAATACCAGTTAGAACTCCCTAATCAGGTACTTACTAAAAAAAAGTATGTTGTGGCAGTTTTTTTGCTGGGGTAAAAGGAGGAAGATAAGTTGGGGGGATATGTGGTGGTGAATTAACCTAGATAACCTGTGGTGAAAAAAATGGAGGAGTTTGGAGCAATTACAGATGGGAGAGAGTAGAGCTTGCAGTTCTGTCTGGAATGCAAGCTGAACTGAAATGCTAAAGAAACTGAGGTGAAAAAGTTGCTTGTGTGGTACATAAACTGAAGATAGTAGGTACTATATGTGTATTCTTTCTACATCTTTGCTCTGGGAAAACCTTTGAAAGTTTGTTTTGTCTGACTTACTTTCCTATCGAAGTGCTTGAGGATAGTGATTGTCTTTTTCTGTGTCCTTATAAAGCCTTGAATGTGTTGGACTGTACTGACACAAATGATGAGAAGTAGTAGACCTGCTGGTGAGCTACTTTAGCATGGATTTTCACAGACTTTTCCTTCTGTTAGGATTTTGCAATAATGTAGGTATATCACTGGTATTCAGTGCCATGTTCCACTTAATGCCAAGGCCTTGTTCCCAGACTTTCTAGGTGGTGAGACTTGCTGGTGAAGTTCACTGTAATTCACGCTGTTACACATGTGGCTGAAAGTGCTGGTGGATGAGAGAGGTCCAGTTTCTTTCCTGGCACGTGTGAGGCTTGGGAAGCAAGAAGAAAGCTTTTCCAGAAAAAAATTCTTCTCTAGATATCTTTCTCTATGACAATTATAAGACTGCCCTGGCTTTTCAGTGTTTTACCACCAGTAGTGAGCACTAAGAAGCATAATGTATTTCTGCACAGGGGAGAGAGCAAAAAGTAGAAATTATAATTGGGAAAAATCATTCATGTTCCTATATAACTGAAATGTCATACTATTTCTAAAAATACCGTACAGGTACTGTGTAATTCATTTTTAGAGATGTCTTTTAGACACTAAAAACAACTTGGGAATTTGCCTTCCATTTTTTAGCCCAGTGGAGTGATAGAAGAGGTGAGCAGAGATGATGATGACTTGTCTAGCAAGGATTTGTATCAAAAACAAACTAAAAATTGTGATGTTGTAATGAGAGTCTTGGTTTTTTGTAATAATTGCAGGAGTTTTATATGTATGTGCACAGTTTATCTGTGCTTGTCTATATGTCTTTATAGGTATTTATAAACATTTTTATATAGACAATCAAATGTTATAGTGTTGTGTTATGGAACACGATGCAAAGTTCTAAGTGAAGGCAGTATTTAGGATAATAATAATATAGTCACTTTTAGTAAAATTGTGAAGACATCCAGGTTCTGTAGTCTCCTCAGAAGTTCCCAGCTATGTCCATTAGGAAATTGAAGAGATGAGTTTATATTTTTGCATAAGAAGTACTGCAGTATCCCAGCAGGACATTTCTTCATGTCATTTGGAGAATTAGTGATGAGTTACTTCTTGGGTTTTGGTTTGGTTTTTTTTCTGTGAAGCCATTTAGAGAAAGGATGTTTGTTTTTTGACTTCTGCAAGGTGATCACTTTTATGTTTAGGATATTGGGTGCTGTTTTAAATGGAGTTCTATTTAATATATTTCTAATAACTTGGCTTTAGGTCCATCTCGTAAGCTGGTCCTGAAGCATGCTGATGCATACTGTTTTCAGAGGATGTAAATATAAATGAGGGAGGATTAATTAGTGATCACTCTTGTTGTGGTTTCCATGATCTTCTTAAAACAAAGTCTTTGTCCAACCTGTTAATACTAGGACCTAGGGTGCTTTTGTTCAAAAGAATATCTCTCTGATTCCACTTCCATTTTGACAAACAATTTTACCTTAACTTTTTTTCTGGTTTTAAGTAATTTTCTGGAATGACATTTTCAGCAGGAAAAAGTGCACTGGTTTTTGCATTCTTGAGGTTGTCCTTTTTCTTCATGTTTTCTGTCATTGTAGAATCATTAACATTTCTTCCTGTCCTTAGAAGAGATTTTAGTATTCAGAAGTGAAAACCGAACCTGTATGATGTTAAGCGGCAGCTTATTTGAAAAATTGCAAAGATTTTAAAGCTATTCATAATTTTCCATTCAAAATTCACACTTTTTAATAGGACAATCCTATTAGTGTAAAAAACTACCCCATGCCTTGCTCCCTCCCAAAAAAACCCCAAAACAGACCACCCCAAACTGTGACCAGAAAACAACCAAAAAAAACCCAGCCCAAAGTCCCCTTGGCTTTTCTCTAGTCTTACTTTAAGTACAAGTCTGAGTATTCTGTGAGTTCCTGTACCTCATAAAAAAACCCGAAGACACAGGTATCACTGTTTAATTATTGGAAGTTCTAAGCAGTTTTCTGAGGGACTTAAATACAGTCAATGAAGAGCTTTGGTTAGGATATTCTGAAGTCTTAATTTTGGAGAAGTTGACCTGTCTTGTGCTGCAACTTCCTTTGTTTTCTGTTTTATTTGTTCTCTGAATTTCTTTACTTTTGTGAATTACTTCTTATATTTGAAGTAATTAATAGCTTATATATTTCTGTACTCTTTATCAGAGTTCTGGAGAGTCATTCATAGCTATTCTTTTCTCTGAAGCTGCTTAAAGTTGATTAAGTAGGAATGGAGTAAGTTCTGAGCATTTTTATCAATATTACTTTAATTTAGTGTGCTTCTGTATGTTGTCCGTGAACTTAAGGAAAAGTTACTCTAACTCCTTTTATCTATTTAAACCAGAAGATTTCACATTCATATACTCTACACATTTAAGTCGTGATTATATTTTCTTCAGTGTTCCAGCCACAAACAAACAGGAAGTGACTGGAGCTAACCTTGAAAATCTTAACTTTTATGTTTACACAATTCCCAGTAATCAGCAAAAATAGTAGCTCTGGGGCCAGTCAGTAAGCAAATAGTCAACTGTATATATGGGCCCAAACGTAGGCACAAACCCTCTCTTGGTGCAGATCACTAAGCTTTTGGGACATATTAATCAGTCACTGTGAATTTACAAAGTCTTTGCCAAGGTATTAATTTTGTTTTAAATGTGAGCGTCCAAGGGCCAAGTTTCCTATATTGTAGGATATATTTTTCACTTGTTTTAAGAAGCTTTGTTATTAGTGCAAATAACACAAGCTGTTTACTTGTTAGAAGAAAGTATTTCTGTCTTGGGTTATGTGACAAACATATAGGTTTCTTCGCTTCTGTTAAAAACCCTGTAAATTGTGTTTATATTCTGAAACAGAGTAATTATGTGAATGGCTTGTGCCAACTGTGTATTTATTTTATGCAGCCGTAGTCTGTGCAGATCCAGTTTGTTTATGCTTTCATGATAATCCAGTGTAAAGTGTAGGAAACAGGCTTAGAGTATGTGTCTTACCTCTTCTGTTTCTTGATCTGCTTCTGAAAGTTTGGTTTGGAAATCTGTTTTGGTCAGGAGAACTGACAAACTAGGTATGTATGGGAATTTTAGCTCCAACCAGTTGAGGTGTCCAAGGATAGCCAGTGGGCTGGATATGCACAGGTGAGGATACCTGATGCAGCGTGCTGGAAATATTGAGCTTTTCCATTTGCTTTTGTGTGTTTGGAAGAACTAATTCAAATAGCAAAATTATGAAAGATTGAAAGCTTTTGCCCAACTGATAGCTAAGCAAAAGGAAGTGAACAGTGGAACCACATTCACAAGCATTTAAAGGGTTCAAAGCTGAAAAGAGAAAGTTTAATGAAGCCTTAACCTTGAAGTGAAGCCTGTGTAGAACTGTCATGCCTTCTTGCAATCTAGCATGGAATCTCCAGAGGTGTTTATTAAACTGTTTAGAAAGTAGACCTCAAGGTACTGCATAACTTAAGTAGAGACCTTGGGATAGATCTTGAAAATATCTAGAATAGAATAGATAGAATAATAGAATAATTTTGGAGCAAATGCTTAGTAACTTTACAAAACACTTGGAAATTATGCTATAGGAAACTGTGTTAGGAATTATGGTGTAGGAAACTGCTATAGTCCTGTGTGGTGATAGTGTTAGTAATAAAACTTGTGGACACTGTCCTTTTGAACATAGGGACCATGAGTAGGAGCTTACTACTGAGCCCTGGGTGTTGTATCAGAGCTGCTCTGTGGTTGTGGTGCTGATGATGTGTGACTGCTTCAATTGAGTGTTCACAGCAGTAACTGGTAATCAAAAGCTACTGTTCAAAGAGGTATGTGAAGGCATTTGCCCCAGTTTGCTACCCAGGTCTGGTAGTATAGCCTAGGTTTTAAGATGTGTGTTGTTCCTGGTAAAAAAACCAAAACCCTAATGCAGCTATCTGGCATGAAGGTGTAAAAATGAAACACAGATGGTTAAATTATGTCGCATTACTACAGCTTATCTAAAATAGAAAATAGTTTTGACCTATTTATGTAGGCAATGGACAGTGTTGGAAACTTAGGGTGTCACCAAACCAAAAGTGAAACTGATCAGCTCAGTGAGGGATGGATTTTTACATTTTCAGTGGCTATTAAGGTGATAGTGTTGACGGCATATTATAACTTCTTCAACAAAACCAGTCCTTTGTCACTAAAAAGCAGGCTCCTGCAAAATGAAGGAAAGGTTTTACCCTACCAGTTAAGTGTATGTGACTCCCCAAAGTGATCTTTCATAGATTGTAAAAACTATAATTTGTGTATCAACTCAATTAGAAAGCAAAGTATTTTGTGGCTTCACTTTACATCTGATGAGCAGTAGCTAAATCCTATCGTATAAAATATATTTTATTTGGAAGAAACTGTTGTGTGAAGAATGGCAGTACTGGAATTTATATTTTTAGGTGATTGTTATGTATGGTTATTTCCTTCTTATTGGAACATTGATTGTGTCACAACTTAGTCTTCTGATAACGAAGCAAGCTGTTTAGGAGTTAGCAGTGTTTTTTACAAAGACAAATACTCCAGAGTGTCTGCTCTGTCTTCTGCTGGAAGGTACTGTCATAAAGATATCAGAATAAAATTGCTGTCACACTCATTCAGAGGTCAGCATAAACCTAACTTAATTTTAAATGTAAGCCCTTATATATGAGCAAAGGTTTATGAATACTTATGAAAATCTAAGTGTACGTGAAATCTTTAGGAAATTTTTGTAAGATTCTGCCTTTCTTGGGCACAGAAAATCTGCTTCCTTTGAGACCAGGAACAGGAGATGCCCTCTCCTGCCATGGTCAGGAAATGTCAGAAATGCTGTCTAGACAGACAACAGCAGGCATTAGAGCTCGTGATCCCAGCATAGCTACGCTTTCAACTGGAACAAACTTGTGAGGAACTGAATTTGGACTTAGGATGCTGTTTTGTAGGGGATATTTATGTGCTAATACTAGTTCGCTATTTTATCACATTGCTGTTACAAATATTTATGTGTTTCAATTTCTGTTAGAGCTCTGCAACCACTGCTTTCTTTCAAACTGTCATGACACAAGAAAGGGAGATTTTTTTAAAAGAGAGAAGAAAATTGTGTCGTTTATCACTAATTTTAGTAGTAGGATTTGAGGCTCTACCTTTTTTAAAACTGCATTAAGAAAGTATTTCAAGTGTTGTAATTTTTAATCCTGCAGAAATGTAGAGGAGGAGTTGGAAATGAATGTGTACCCTAGTTTGTCTTAAAATAGTTCTGTAAGTGTGGTAAATTCATAGATACGTCAGTCTACTAAATCGCTGCTGGCTCCAACACTTGCATTGATTTTTCTAATGTGTGGTCTGGGCTATGAGCCTGTGGCCAGGTGATCGTGTGTTCTGCTGAGTTCTTAGCGCCTGCAGGTTAACATGATGAACTGCAGCGCTGCTCTTCTCTTAAAGTATCCTGCAAACTGGTTAGTCTCCTAAGGGTAGGGCTTGGGGGTTCGGGTTTTTTAAACAGCAGACTGCCATACTGTTACATTTCCATTAGTGTTAGCTGAAATTTTGTCAAGTCCAGCGTTAGGGAATACTGTAGGTGAGTAGGTTGGACTGAAGGTGGTCTGGAGGGGAGGTATCGGAAGCGTGTAGCCAGAGAAACTGCTGAGCACTTTGCTGCCTCTGGGTTTATGCAGAGGTTGCAGTGAAGGCTGGTGGCTTTGGAACAGTGTTAAAGCCGAAAAGAAAATGGCTACCAGAAATCATTGTTGCTACAGTAACAACATGGCTTGATTATTAATGTGCTGCTTTAACTACTGTTAGAAATACTGTGTGAGATACTACTTTTAAGTGGCCTTAATGGGAACAGATATTTTAATCCGTTTAGATATTAATGGATATCATCAGGCTTCTTGTTTTAGAATGCCAATCTGGAGAACCTAATTTCTGGTAAATATTTTTAGGACTTCATTACTACACCAAAAAGTTGCTTCATGGTTCTAAATTTTAATAATCATATTGTCCTTATAAAACAACTTGCAGGAAAAAACTCCCAGTCTAAAGATACTATTTCACAAAATAGGTGGAATCTGGTAACAATTCTGGCTTTCTGAAATTAGGCCCTTAATGTGTTTTTCTGCATGCAGCGAAACATTTTTTTTCTTTTTTAAGATATTTTTATATTTTGAGTTCAAAATAAATATGCCGAACCTACACCCTGTTTAAAGGTTTATAAGTAAGGATCAGATTATAGAGTGGAATCTATTTAGGGAACTATAGTTTATTTCATAAAAATGTATGTGAATGCATTGTGTAGTAAAGTTTTTGCAGGTTTTCTATTAATAGAGTGCAGTTATGTTGAGGAATTTCAGACTTGTGTATTGCAGTTCATCATGAAAGGGGTATGGCAAGTGCAGTGAATGTATTACGACTGATGCTTTTATGTCTCTACCAGGATTCCACAGGTGGCAGATTAATAGCAGGTATGGACTGACTGTGTCTGCTCTTCATCAAAGTCCCATATGTGGAATATGTCCCATACCTAAAGAAGATCCCATTTTTCTTTATTTTTTTGGCTTTTGGGAGGTTTTGATGAAGTTTTCTGTTGGACTACCTGACTGAAAAGGCGCTGGATTCATTCAGTAGAGGTGGGGATGATAAACTATTTGCTGGCATGTGTGCCAAATAGATGCAAGCTAAAACTTTGAAGAAGAATGCATAGTATGTAAAGACAGGTGTTTGAACTGTAGAATGTTGCTGCTTGATGGTACACAAGAGAGGATACACTAATTTGATGTACATAAGTTTAAACTTTTTTTTATTCTTATGCTTAGCTGGCCTGCTTCATGTTTTTGTTAAAATTCTATAGCTTTGGAGAAAGGAGGGGACAACGCTACAAATGTCTAACGCCACTGTGTAGTTTGGTATTTTAAAAACAAATCTCGAAATACAAGAGGCCATTTTGTTAAAATGAGCGGCCTCGGATTTTTTTTTGTGCAGTGCTTATAGTTGGGGGCATGTCACTGTATTTTGAGGTGCTCTATGTAAAGCTTATATGATGATACGGTAAAGGAATATGTATGTATACATATATACACATTTATATATCTCAAAATTCAGACTAGAGCAGAGAGTGATTCTGTAACTGAAGGGTAAAGGCAATTCCTGCACAGGTAATGTATTGACAAGATTTTGCTGATAGCATAATGAAAGGAAAGTGTTCAATGTCAAGGATGATGCCAAGGATATGTACAGTGTCATTAGTAGTTTGGAGTGGAATGGAAAGGTGATGTGTTGTGCTTTAAACTTTCCCTATTTGAGAAAAGCTGTTATATTAAGGCATGTAAACGCAGCAAATGAACTAGTTAATGTGGTCAAGATAAATAGGCTGAGGGGTGACTGAAAATGTGCAATTGTTTATTATGTGAGTGATACTTGATCTGTAGCTTAAACAGGTAGAGGAATTACAAAGAAGGTGAATTATTTCTCTGCAGTTTATTGCTTATGGTAAATCTCATTGTGAAGAGTGCTATTCATTTTAGTTGGATATTGATGGACTGTAAACTTATTTATTAAATATCAGTGATGCTTAGAATGTTACACCTAATCTTAGCTGAGAGAAGAAACTGCATTGATAGGTAACCTTCAGAAAGCATATTAGTATTTTCTCTTAAGGCCTTGAAATTCTAAATGTTTTCAGAACTCCCATCTTTAAACTGATGCCTCAGTTTAGTACTTTTATGTTGCTTTTGTGTGTTGGATGTTACATATTTGCTTACTGGATAAGGTATGCTCAAAGTAAACAGCCCTTAAATTATGTTCCTTTCCCCTTGCTTCTCTTTAGGCATTTTTGCATCTTTACTGTGTGCCTGTTGTTTGCATCTTTAAATGTTTGCTTCTGATCTGTGTAGTAATGGAGTGGAAAAGTAACCTTTTCAATGAATATGTTTTGTTAGTCCAAAGCCCTGTCTACTTGGAATGTTGTTTTGGGTTTTTTTCATTATGTAATGCAGATTTTTGAAATAATAATTAAATCTTGTTGTTTGACTGAATTGATGGGATAAACACAGGTTATTTTTTTTTCCATTCAGGCTACTCTCTCTCACTACTTTTTTCCCTACTGTGATACTCCTATTAATGTTGCATTCAACTACTTGTAATCTTGTTTGGACTGAAACAGCTTCCCAGTCTGAGGTATGATCCGTTGTGTTCATTTCCTATGCTGTCACACGTTTCCTTGAAGTGCTTCACTGTCCCATACGGGGTGTTGTCAAACAGCAAAACTTTTCTATGAGTGAAAAAAATGAGAGATTTCAATACTTCCACGTGAAAGCCCTACCACAGCTTTGGGAACTGTACGTGTGGCTTTTGCTGTGATGAATAGACAAAGGCAGAACTGTAACTTCTTTGAACTATTTTTCAGATGACTCTCAAAATCTGGCAGGAGATTCAAAATGCAGGAGACAGTCTTCTCTCTTATAGTCCCTTGTCTGCTTGCTTTTGTTCAGTTGCTGCAGATTCTTTGAAGTCAGAAGCATCTCCAGTAAAAAGACTTAAATTTTCTCTCTTCGTGTTATAAAGTGTTAAGCTTTTGCTTAATTTGACTTCCGGATAATTCAGGCTTCAGTAGAGTACCTGTTCTTAAATATCACTCTTCATTAACTATATTAAGAAGAGTAATTATTATTTTTTTCCTTTACAAATTTAATTTTTGTAAATTTGATAGCGGCACTTCTAATTCAGTTGGTTAAACTACAGTTGGAATAGCAGATTGAGAAATTTCACAAATTCTCAAATTTTGTGATTTTAGAAAACCTCATGTTTTGAATTTCAATGATTGTTTAATCTACACGGAATGTTAGTTCTCAGTATTTTTGGGTACTGAATGTAGATGAAATTATTTTTATACTTTAGTTTTTAACTAGAAATCAAAGATAAATCTCATGCAAACAGAAAGCAGGAAACTACATTCTGTACAGGCAAGGTCATTGCTGACTACTTGTTATGACAATGGTGGTATAGGCTTGTCTTTAAAGAGCTTTTCAGCTCTGTTAAGTGATGTGGGAGACTCTTGTCCACTAAGTTTTTGCTTTTTCAGTTCTCTTCTGAAATTATTTTATCCCTGATATTTGGGGGTACAGTTTTGGCTGAAGCTTCTTCTGTGTTTCTTGTAATAGACTTTTCTTAGAGTAATCTCTGCTTTCTTCTGGTTGTTTTTTCTGGCATTGATATTTAGGATTATTAGCTTTTTGTAAGATTGTAGATGTTTTCCAGAGCTGCATCAGGTATTAGAATGAAATTTTTTCCACACCCTACTCCCACCCCCCTCTTTTGAATTTAGCAGATTTTAATGCTCGGATGGCCAGATCCTAATAAATGTAGATGCCGTTCTCTACTAAGTAGTCAAATTTTCTAAGCTTTGAAGTCAAGAGTTGCAAGCCGTTTGCTGTGCCTTTATGTCAAGCTGGTGGAATGGACTGTTTAGCCACAGTTTATCCCAACAAAAGTAGTTTGTATAGTGTAGGCATTCTAGCCTTTGTTTCATCCTCTGTTGTCCTTCCCACACAAGCATAATCAGCTACAGGGGCAAAAGCTATTTTCATATTGCATTATGACTCTTTAAAAAAAAACCCAAACACAACAAAACAGAAACCAAACAAAATTAATAACAACAAAACCCTTCAAACAAACCACCTGAAAACCTTCTCTGTGAATTATGTTCCTCATTGCAGCTGTTCCAGGAGAAGGTGATGGTTAAGTGTCTTTTTCCAGATAGATGTAGAAATGTCAGTTTTTGCAAATCTGTTAGGAAGTAAGGGCTGGATAATAGATAAATGTATCAAAAGTCTTGTCAGGATTACAGCAAATTTTACGTAGTCTTTGTAAACCTTTGCATTCAAGGGTTTATCAGTTTTTTCCAGAGAGGGGGCAGGTTATTAGGAGATACTTCATTACAGCAAAAAGAGCTTTCAGTCCATCTTCTTTTGTTTGGTGTCACTGGGGGCACACCTGAGAGTGTGTCCATTTTCCACCATTAGAATTTTCTTCCACTTCCTGTTCTCTGTCCTTATCAGAACAGGCAGCTGCTTATCGCTGATGAGAAGCCTGACCATTTTACAGCAGTGCTTGTGCCTGCTGTGGGCCCCTTTTCACTCTTTGAATATCAAGGCCTCCAGGTGAACGTTCTGTAACTACATTTCTTACCTATTTCTCTCTCCCTTTTGATGTTGTCTATTACCTGGTGAGGGAGAGTGACTTTTATTCTCACTTCCTTTCATGATAATGAGAGCCAAAGCGTTTGGGATGTTGAAATCTTTGCCTTTCCCTAAGGAGTTTTTAGAGAATGACTGTCTCAAATCTGCTGGTAAAGAACGTCAGGCACTTAGTTATTTCAAATGTCATCACCCTTGAAATGAATAGTAGGTGTTAAGAGTTTGATTGTTTGTACTGGATTGAGCGGAATCTTCTTTGACAGCAGGACCTTTGAGAGGTGAGTGCTGGTTAAGTACTACAGGTCAGGTAACTTTAAACAGTCTCAGTGCTATCAATAGTTTGCACTAATATCTGGTGTCTTGATGTGGATTGCATTGCCTTCATCAAGATGTTAGTATGACTGTAGTATTGCAAGTAGTGACTGCAATTGGGTGGAGCTTTGAACATCAGAGGGTTTGAAAAGGGGACATAATACTGCAGGGCCCTTTCGAAGTTTGTGAAGTAGGGCTGCAATGGCCAGCCCTTTGGTCCTTCAGCAGTTTACTTGCTTATGATCTCTTTGTGAAATTTCTGTCGTCTCTCCTTCAGGTGGGCAATATCCAAACTGTGATGGTTCATCTTTTTTCCTTTCTCTTTCCCTGTGTGCCAGATGTAGCAAACCCCAAAATTTATCCCCAAAGTGGTTTGCGAGCACTGTGTGATCCAAAGAATACGTAGATTCAAGAGTACTTGCATTTAAGTTTTCTGCAAAGAGCACATTCAATAAGTACAGGAACACATGCCCTGTAGATACAGTATAGGGTAAGACTTCCCATTTTATGTCAGCAGAGTAAATTGATTGCTCCAAAGTAATGTGTTTCTATGGAAAAGCTGTTTTAGAGAGTAGTGGGTTGTATGGCAGCATACTGCTATATTGTCACAGTGATCTGCAGTTGTCTGGGCTCAGTCCTTTGATTCAAAGATTCTGCCTGCACTTGAGTCACAAGCCATGAAATCTATGTTGAGACCAGTTACTGGTAATGTTTGGTGAATTGCAGTATTTAGAGTGTGTGTTGAGGGCATTTTGCACAGAGACGGAGTCATTTGTGTAGTTCTAAAGTATTTGTTGCTGCCCAGCCAAAGTGCACAGGTTTACTGAGGTGTCTGGTTTAGTGCTGATCGTAATGTTTGGTAATGTAAAGCCTGTAGAGACCTTCTTTCTTATTTTTTGAATGATGTTTTGGCTCCTCATACACAAGGGCAGTTATTTTTGTGGGCATTTTTAACTGTAGCTTTACGTTTTCCTTCTGTAACTTACAGAATTGTTCCACTGATGTTTGAAAATATCACTTTAGCTTCCCTAGATAAATGAGTATAACTTTCAAACCCAACTAAAGAATTGTACTTTTTTATGTAATAAATCTTATTTGAGAAATGAGCACATATATTGAATAACATTCATGCTTAAGGCTGCATGATATTTAATGTGATACTTAGGAAATGATCCTGGGGCTAGGGAAAGGAGCTCAAATACTTACCTTCTGTTGCTTTGTATTGCCCAGCCAGACTTTCTTGAACAGTCTGTCTTCCTTTACTGTGTCTTTGTAATTTAGGCAAGTGGCTTTGAGACAGTTGCAGTCTTACTGGGTAACTCAATATCAATAAGCTGTGTCTGAACAAAATGAGCTCAGGAATCCTGGGCAGTACATGAAGATACCTGTCTCATTCAGTGCTAATTTTGATGATGACTAAACACTAGTTTAGTCTAGATACAAATATCCAACCCTTTCTGTAAAGCTGTATGCTAGTTGTTGTGTCTTCATTAGAAGTAGACCCAGTTCCGTAGAGATACTGTACCCAAATCCATTCTTGTTTTTTTGCAGCTTCAGTGACTGAATTTCAGAGTCTCTTCCAAATGTTGTATAGTTTGGTATCTCCAAATAGAAAGTGAAAAATTTCCTTGTATAGTTCTAAAGATCCATGAGCAAAAGAGAAGTTAGAGCATTTATTTCATCTGACATTAATCAGCATTCATGAAGACAAATAAGTTACGCTTTTAAAATGGGCCAGCTAGACTTAGAATAATAAACACAACTCTGCCCTAGAAAAGATGAGGAATTATCCAGGCTCAGGCTTAAAGCCCTTCAACACTTAATCTTCGATATGTTGATCATTTTTGCTAAAAATATTTTTAAAAGCTTTCATTTGTAATCATTTCCTTTCTGTGCATCATTTCTTGATCAGAGAACTTAAGATAGCTTTGAATGCACTAACAGAAAATGCAGCAGTTTTTCTTGCCATGCAACTATTCCCCCTGTTTGGCCCATGATTTCTTAGTGGATTTTTTTAATTAAAATACCAACATCTATGTTACTTGAAAATCACACGTGCATTTCAGAGAATTCTGGTATTTTTACCCTGAAACAAAACTGATGCATTAGTTTTGTGGCTGTGGATTCCTTATCTCTCTGCTTTGCTTGTCTTGTCTGATAATCTAGGACACAAGCAGAAAACAGTGACAGCTGTACATTAAGTTCTTGTTTTATTTTGCAGGTTTGTTTTATTGTGGAAGTGGATCTTACAGCATAATGTAAATCAAACAAGCAAAGGTGAGTAGAAGTTTTGTGTTGGCAGTTTTTTCCCACAAAATGCCATTAGCATATACTGCTGAACATGCAGAAAAGTGGTCAGTGAAAATTCTCTTGAAATTTGTATCTTGATTACTATAATTTATTAATGTAGCATTGCTTCTATGAGACCAGAATAGGAACAAAATATACCCCCTTATTATTTAATATTACAATGATAATTATGCTTTTCTTTTATAAATTATTATAGTCAAAAAGCTATCAAGGCATTCTGCTAGCTGGTGAGAGCCAAAATTATGAGTACTTTAATTTCATCCTCTACATATTATCCACCTGTGAAAGTGTACTTTGCACTGTCAAAGCAGCCTGTTACTTGCACTTACTGTATTAATAAATAATTGTGTGGAAAATTTGACCAGCCATGAGAATAGGATTTCAGTTTTTTTAATAAGGAAATTCTGTTGGAATTTTTTCCCCCCCTTTCTGTCTTTAGGAACCCATTTGGGAGTAGAACTGAAGTGTCCATTTGCAATTGCAAAATGTCCATCTAGGAAAAATTTTCTGTAACTTTGACATTTCTCCTCCCTTTCCCCACCCTCCTCCTACGTTATTTTGAGAAAAAGAATTTAGGTAAGCCCCGATTGTTCTCCCTCTGCTGTTTACTTGATACTCCAGGAATAATTTGAATTATATTAATCAATGTGAATTAATCTCTTCTTCATATAATCACATGAAACAATTAAAAAAAGAGCAATTTGCTTGACTCTGTTTTAACTTGAATCTTTCAAGGCTATCTTTAGGTAAGGCCCACAGTTAAGTAAATTCTCTGCTTTGGAGACAGGGCATGATGGACTCGGATACAGAGGCTTCCATAACAAAAGCTGGCTTCTCAAGTTTCCTGCTTGCTGTTTGACTAATACGTCATCTTAGAATGTAGCTGCTTGCAGTGATTTGGTAATTTGAAGAGGTGAGAGGGAGTCCCTGTTTGCCTAAATGAGCTTGTTCTTCATTTCTAATCTCCAATTAATATGTAGACTTAATATTGCTTTAAAATTGTAATATGTACATTTTAAAATGAGCATGAGCTGCTTTGTTTGTATCTTCTGTTCTGCTAAGATTTCTTTGGAGCTATTGCTGTCAACTTTAAAATACTGATTATAGCAGAGTGCTTTGTGGGGAATTTAAATAAAATAACTCTTGTGTTGATCCTTTGTATAATGTATAACTGATTCAGGACTTTGATTATGAATTGTCTTCTGAACTAAGAACAATTAAAAATAAGCTCTACTGCTGTATTATGCGTATACTTTTGTATAGACGATGTTGACTGCCTTAGCCCGACTTTGCTGGTTTCTAGAAGGTGCTGCTTTGTGAAAAGGAAAAATATAGCTCTACAAAAGAGGATACATTATTGAGGATAAGCGTAAAACGAGTCATGGCTAGGAAGGGGACTTGATAGTAAGATTCAAACCATTCCCTGTGCCTTCTAATGCTTTCGGTACTTTATGCTTAGAGTTTAGTCTTTCCGTAATGTATGTGTTATCTAATTACTGGTTTAAATACAGAAAATTACTTGAAAAGTGTAATATAGAAATAACTGAGTTTGTTCTTGAAGCGTGGCATCTTCTGAATGAAACTCCAAAGACCTTTTGTCTTAATGGTGTTTAGCTGTGTATAGTGGAAAAAAGCTGGTCTCTGAGGAGAAAGCCTGTACTCTTGCATAAATAACAGAGGACAGAAAAACGTGTCAAAGAATACATGGAAACAGTAGAGTGATGTTAGATCAGTATTGTTATTGCTTGGAGGAGATCTCGAGGTTCTGACAGTTCGGTAAAAATGACAACTGAATAGTCAGTAAATCAATGAAAATATTGCACTTTATTAGGGAACAAAACAAAAACCAGATCCAGTTATACAAATTTGTGGTGTACCATAGTTGCATTGCATTGCAATGTGCATTGCTTTTTGAGTGACTGAAAAGCAACACAGGAGAGCTGAAGAAGGTTCAGAGAAGGGCAGCAGAGATGACTGAGAGTTTGTTTTCAAGAAAAAACCTGTATTTCCCAATTGCCCCTCTTGTCTCTACTCAGGAGCATAGTGGCTGCAGCATGTTGTAGGCTTTTAAACAATAAACATAACTCCTGCAACTTGGTGCAGACTTGTCCTTTTGTGTGAATTTAAGTCTTTTTAAAGCAATAACTGAAAATGTGATTCAGTGATTTGCACAAACGTTTTTCTTGTACACTTGACCAGAATGCATTTCCCAATGACTCTGCTAGTATGCTTTCCATGTAGGTTTTTTCTTTTTTAGTAAAGCTTTTGTTCTTATTATTTCAGATCATTCACTTTCCTAAGGCAAATATAAAAGGTATCATGTCCTGACTTTTGGAAATAAATAAATCATTTGCTGGTTTAAAACACGCAGGTATAGGAAACTGTTTATAAACAGTGAATGTACTTTATTGGGATAACTGTAGTATTTGCTCTTAAATTTTCTGATTTACAGACTGCCTCTTTTGAACTCCACAGAAGGACCTGTTTGTTTTAAATATGGGGTAAAGTGATGGAAAAATAAGCTTGGTCTCAATGTATTAACAGTACAATGAGCCACACTTCTGTGTAGTGGAAAAGGTTGAAGAAGAGTAGGTGCTTTTTCTGAATTTTCCTGTAATAATGTGTAAAGTGAGGTAATACTTTAAGCATTTTAGATATCAATTATATACAGAATTCTGCACAGGATAAATTTCAGTATGTGGGATTTGTGTTTCTTTGGCTCAGACAGGAATCTCATATAATCTTCATCTTGTTCATGTTATTCTGATAACACGAAGTTGAGTTTTCTGCCGTTAAGTCCCTTCTGGTGATTTTTATTTTATTTCTTTTTAGTTAAAAAAATAAAAAGCAAAATGCAGTTATTAGCAGGGTTACCCAAGTTTTTCTTCTCATTTATGTTTTTCAGCAAGTATTGTAACTTCCTCCAAGTCAACAGACTTGTTCTTAATCTGAAAAGGTAAAATGTGGCTCTTTTTGCCTTACCTGGTACTGCTACTTAGAATCTTACTAGCTTTTTAATCCTTGATCGCTGAAAGGATGTAGATGATGATGATGATGATGAGAGTCAGTTTGCTGGTAAAGGATAAGTGAATATCACTAATGTAATTACTCTAAGGTTCTGAATTAAATTAGTAGAAATAGAGTGTTTCAGGTAGTTTCGTTATAATTGGGTAAAATAGGATGCTTTAAGAGTTAAAAAATCTCTCTACGTTAGCAGAAGATGCAGTCTTAAAATTCATGATAACATTAAAATTTGTATGGCAAGTGATTATCAGCCCAAAAAAGAGCAAAAATCATGAGAAACTGCTATATGTGTTTCAGGTCATGTTGGATAGAAAGAATGACAACTTTGATTTAATGTAACAGGAAATAAGGGCAGAATTGTTCCAAAGTTGAGAGATGTGTTATGTTCAAAGATCTGTCGCAATAAAATTGGCTTAAACAGTTCTTAATGTCATCTTTAAAAAAGTTGCACTGTAAATCCATTATGCAGCATCATGTTGTTGTCATGCAAGTTTTCATCTGTGATCTGTTGGATTGATGCTTCACAAGTAGTTCATGCAGGTAACTTACAATATAGTTTAATTAACTTGAGAAATATTCCTATAAAAATACGCAAATATACCCGAGTTCTAAAAATTCTTTCCAGTACAGTTGTGATCTTTACATACTAATGAAAGCAAATTGAGTAGCTTATCTAGATAACAAACTGGATGTTTATATCTTAAGAGGTCTTTTGCATCTGTTAAAGAATTAACTTTTTCCTGAAATTTGGGATTATGGTGGAAGTAAGACCTCTCTGGCCATGCAGTTGTAGTCACCGGAGATTTGCATTATGTTAAAAAACCTAATTATTAGACGGTTTATTGGTATGTATTGGATTTGCATTGGAAGAAAGGGTTCTTGCAACTGCTCACAAAAGGTGTCTGAAAAAAAAGACCAACTTGTAGGAAAAACCCTTTGTTTTAAATTGAAAATTAGTTTTATATTTAGATACGAGGAATCTGTGGGTTCTGCTTTGATTAATTTTAAATGTCTTTGTGTTAACACAGCATTGCCCTTATTCAGCAGCTGCAGAAATGTTTTTCAGTTCTGTATGCTCTACACATAGGGAATAATTGGATTTGCATACAGAATTTTACTGCCACTTGGTGGCAGTACCTGGCTTCAAAAGGACTTGTATCTGAGCAGATAAGGTGACCAATTCTGTAAAACTGTAGGTTAAGGGGGAGTAGATTAGTTTTAAAATTTCTAGAACTTAGTTAGGTGTTTTAGAAATGAAAATACTTTTTATTTAACCTACTGGAAGGATTTGCATTTGTATGTCTCTATGGAAAACCTAGCTATCATGTCTAATGCGTAATTTAAAAGTATTGCTTGTGTTAATAGTATTCTCAGAAGATGTATTTAATGTTCCCCAGTTGAATTATTTCAGCATTTACTTCTAGCATTTTGCTTCGATTGAGTAGTTTAGTTCAAGTAATTTTAGAACATAAAATTTGCTTCATGGTAGTATTCTTTATAATGTTGCATTCTGCAGTTAAATGGAGGACTACCAAAGCTTCTTTCTTGCCTTCTGAAATGTTCTCTGCATTTTCACTTTTTTATTTATTCATATAAATTTGGGGAAAAGATTCCCCAGTAGATTTTTCTGCCAACAAAGCTAGTAAAAGTTTCTGCCTTTACTCATAGTTGTTGCTTCTTAGTTGTGCCGATTCAGCAGTGTTTGGGTCCCAGCCTTTTAAACTGGATAATGAAATAGTTGATAAAGTGAGAAAGAGGAAACCTGGGGGAGTGGAAGAAGGCAGCAGTTATTTAAACTGGCTCTGCTGCAAAGAAAAGTGTAATTCCAATGTATAACACAGTAATTTGACAGTATATGACTCCAAGTTGAAACTACTTCCTCTTCTCTGCAAGCCAAAATCTTCTGCAATGATCAGCAGGTCTTTAATGTTAATATATACCCCATGTAAGGACTGTAGTGGTGTGGAAGAGTGCAGATACTTTCCTAAATGTGGTCTCTTTGTGAAATGTCTCAGTTGCTGTGACTGGAGATACGACAGAGCTTTGCTGGTGACAATGGGTTCTTTGAGGAGGAAATATTTTTACTGTGTTGCCCGAAGAGCTGACACTGAGAAGCCTGCACCCTTAGGCCCCTTTGAGATGTGAGACATCAGTAAGGCATCTAAGAATATGGTGATGTAGAAGAGGGTTTGTCTGTAAAGTCTAAAATTGTAGAAATACAAATAGAAAATGTGTTGGGGCTTAAAAACTTTGTTGATAAATTTGAGGGTGATAATACTACTTTACTTAGTGAGTGATAATATTTTATTTATTGAAAGAACTCTATAAACCAGGATCACTGGAAGAGAGTAAGAAGGGGGAGGAGCATCAAATTACAGTTTTGCTATCAGTATATTGTGCATAGCTTGACATAGAGGGAACGCACTTTTTCTGTATACCTAATAATTTTTGTGTAATTTTCTTTCATTCTGTCAGAATGATAAATTCAAAGTTAGTGGTTGGAAACTTTTTTAAAATTAAAATAGTCTTGTGCCTATATTGATAATATTTTGAAACTGGAAAATTGTAGATAGTGTGAGCACATGGAGCAATCTAAAGAGGACTAAAGTAAGCAAGAATTGGGATACCGTGTGGCAAAGTGTGGTGTGTGCTGAAATAGAATCGCAGAATAGTTGAGTTTGGAAGGGACCTGTAGCAATCTTGTCCAGCCCTGAAGTCTAGCCTGTTGAGGTTTATCTCACTGGCAGCACGACCTGGTGGTGTATCAGCTGGTTGGCTTAGTCCTGTGTTACCAGGAACCTTGCTGAGGGCACCTTCTGCCCCATCATCCTGTTTGTTAGTGAAGATGTTGAACAGTGTGGGACCTGGTACTGATCCCAGGGTACTGCTTTAGTTGCTGGCCAACTACACTTTGTACCACTGATGATAACCCTTAATTTTTTGGCAACCTAATAAAGACGTCTCTCAACAAGAATGGGAACAGGACTTCATTTATAGACTGTAATGAGAAAAATCTTTCTGGTTTTATAATGCTGGTGGTTAATAAAATTACTTATTGTATTGTGTCTAGATAAAATCAATTTTTGGTACCATACTTGAAGCTTAAGAATACTTTTCACTGAAAAACACAGGTAATGGTGATGAAAGGGATGAAAAGGGCTGTCTGAAACATTTAGTTTCTTGAGAGGAAAAAAAGTGTGAGTGTGCCAAATAACATCAAGGAAGAGAATTTATGCATGTAATATTAAAGGAACAGTTTTGGAGAGAAACAGTATGTATTTCACAGAGCATTAATTCTGTATTTTTTGTACTTCGATGTCACTTACTGAAATGCTGCTCGTTATTACCATGTATGTCTGCATTTAGGACAATTCAGTATTTGATTGTGGTTCTCATCTTTAGTAAAAAGTAATGGCAGTGCAAGTCACACTAGATCGCACTTCTAAAAATCCAAACTAGAGAGCTGCAGGAACATGGAGACTTTGAGTAACTGGATATCCTCTATGAACAGGGTTGGGGAGTACTGGGGGGAGTTATGGAAGTCTCTGGAGTTGCCAGATTTGTTACTGTTACCAGATTCAACAACTTGGTTTTTCGTTCTGGCTAGTCACCTTTTAGAAATACCTAGTTCATTTTGAAAAGTATCTACCAATGAAATCATCTTAAACTGCTGCATGAACACTTAAAACTAGAAGAGTATTTTTTTTTAATGTGATACATTTGATTCTTTTGACACTTAAATTGTATTGTCGTTTATTTTTATTGATTTCAGTATTGAATTTTAGCATGGTGCCCCCCATTGTGACAAACTGGTTTATTTTCCCAAGCAAATCAATATTAGAGGAGTAAGATTAAGAATGGTCGGTGGCAGTAGTGGTATTCCCTTGTGTGATTTCTGATTGTAAGATGCTCATTCTTAAGCTGTGTTCAGTTTCCTTTCACACGAGATGTTAATATAGCAGTCTTAGACATTTTAGAAATCAAGTTTCTGAAATTCTGACATTTTTAAGGAAATTTTTTACTTTCCTTACTATTCTGACAGACAGCTTTTGAAGATGTTGTTTTATTAGGAACTAAGTTTCAGGAAAACAAGCTTTCTGAAAAAGTGTGCTTCAGGTTTGATATTCCCAAGGGTAGTTTTTACTGAGAAGACAGGCTGCTTTTGTGCTATGGCTGCTTTATAATTTCAGAGTTTCTCTTTGGTCAACATTTTCCACAGATAGGACAACTCAGTGACTCAACAGTATAACAAAAGGTTATACAGTGGGTGACAGTAACTTTGTATTTATTTAGGCATAATACAAGTGTTGTATTTTACTGCTTTAAAAACTTTTAATATGGCAGTCTAGTTAGCTATGAGAGTTTTCCAGTGTGTCTTTTTATGTGAACAGCTATGGATCTAGTGTATAACTAGTTTTCAGTGGAACTCCCCATATTCTACTTAGATTAATAATCATGTGTTGTATATAAAGTAGGTGTGGAGGGGCAGTATTCATGGTGTTGTGCATATTAAACAAGCTGTCTCTTCACTACAGAAGTTTAAAAAATGCAGAAGTGTTTGTGTGAATTTGTACATTTTGAAGGCAGTCTACAGTTAGTGTTTCTGCTGTGAAGAAGGGAATGTATTTTCAACAACTGAATTTGCAAACACAAATAGAGGCTGAAGGAAGGTGAGTCACTGACTCATCCCCTAGTTGTCAGACTTTGTGGTTCTACTTCCATCTGAAGGGTGCATTGGGATAGCTTTTTAAGAAATAAACTGGAGAACAAGTAATATGTATTCTTCTAATGGTGAAAGTATGGTGATTTTATTGATTTTGGGTGTTCACATTGCTAGATAACACCCAAAGCTTCACAGGTGCAAAGTGTGCTCATTACCACATAGAAGAGGCAAAAGTATTGTACAGCTGTCCTCTAAATAGTTTGCACCTTTTTTTTTTCTCAAGATGTGATTGGTTTGTGTTGATACACTGCTAGTTCCTCTATTGCTTTGCAGAAGCCTTCATTTTCAAAAGGTGCTTAAACATTTCACTTTTGGCAGAAGTTCTGTGCTCAATATTTGCTGTGATTAAGTTGCCAAAGGAATACATTGCGTGATGGGGCAAAATGAAAGGAGATGCCTCTGTAGTCCTGTGCTATGATGTACTTAAGCTCTCTCTGGTCTGCTGTTTGTTGCCTAAAAATCTGTGAGTTTGGTTGCATCATCTTCAACATAAACTGTCACTTGAGAAAGCTTGTGGATAAAATTATATGTTTTGTTAGTTTTCTATATTTCCTCTTCAAGGACAAATTTAAATAGGAACAGTGCAAACCTGAGGCACCTTTCCTATCTCTTGAATATTTGAATAATTCCTTGAGTGTCCTGGCTTTTCACGTATCTGCTTAGAGAACTTGACTTAGGAAGAGTTACTTAGCACAGGACAAGTATATTTTTGTCTTCATTACAGCACTGCGGAAAGACTGCATTTCTTCAGTTTCTTTAACTAGGCTGATTGAATTCAATCTGTTTAGGAGATGGCTTCTAAGTTTTTGTGCTACTTAATAGTCACTCTGTGCTTTTAGCTCATTGGCTTGTATTTATGAATTTAGTGAGAAACTTGGTATCAGAACACATAAAAGCACCTCATACTTTTCGGAAACTCAAATTCTTCTGTCTTAATTTTTCACCTTCAATGTGATTTCAAATCTATTGTAAATCCCTGTGAAATAACATGGGTTTTGCAATAGAGACTGACAAATCTCTCTCCTACAACTGTTAGTAGGCAACAGCATAGTATATTTAGCACTGGAGTGTGAGCTTTAATGAACTGGCATTGCATGAAGGCAATGCTCTTAATTTGATGTGTGACCCTATTGCATAGTAAAGGTTGTAGTTACGAAATAAGAACTTGGAAAGGTCATAAACCTACTGGTAATAAATACAATTAATAATGTACATAGAACAATGGAATCAAGTGCATTCCTATCAAAAAGAATTATTAATGAACAGAAAGTGGACAGCATAGATCTGATGACAGGAAGGTTGCATCTAATCTGAATTACTGAGTGACCTAGGAAGCTTGCTCAGAGGGATTGCCAAATAATTATGTTAATATGCAATTATCACCTCATTTCTCCTGTAGTAACCTCAAGATGTAGTGTAGTAAGGGTGTTATAGCAAGTGCTGATAGTTTGCAGAAATACTGATGTTCAAGATTTTTAAAACAATAAGATTAGCTTAAGGCATTTAAATTATGATCTGTCAGCTTGAAGATAGATCTGACCTTATACTTTTTTAATGCTTAGACTGTCTGGCCACAGGCAGTTGTATCTGCAGAACACGTTATGATTTTTAAAACTGATATTTTATGAAGGAAAGCAGTATTTAAAATTATGTAAATTTTAAATTACTTAATAGTGGTGGAATGTGGCTTGGTTGGCTAAATAATTGGTTGTTTTCTATTTTTGAATATGAAATAATTTCTATATAATAAAAAGTGGGTTTAACTGAAATAATTGAATTGAATTTGTCCTAGCCTTTTAGATAAGTGTGTTTCAAAGGTATGAGAGCCTGGAATTGTGTACGCTTGTGTAGGCTTTTTGAGAATCACCATTTTAACATTTATGTATCTCCTAGGTATATTGCACTATGTGCTTAAATAAAAATTGCCTCATCTATATAGTTGAGGTAATATAGTTCTGGCTGAGAATACAATAAGCCATATTTTCAACAAATTTAAAGTATTATCTCAATGTTTAATTTTTCAAATACACTAAGCATTAATTGCTGTGTATTTTGACAGAATTCATAATTTTGTATGCCTGACATTATAGAGAGAAGATAATTTTAAAACTGATGAAAGCACGCAAAGAATTGCGTAACCTTGCTTACATCTTAGTTACAATGATTGATTTGTCTTTTTTTCCCCAGGGAGGAGTTAGATGATAACATTTCCTCAAAAAACATGACATCTTTAGTTATACCTTTTGTTGTTACTGCATAAATTTCAACACATGGATACTGTAGCTGAAGTGTATTGCATCTTGGCTCAGTGTCATCACAAGACTGAATTACTGTAATTTAAAAATATATTTTATATGTTTTCTCTGATACCACACTGTTAAAACTGTTAACTTTCTTGTTGTCCTGCTCAAAAAGTAGTGAATTGTGACACACTGATAGCTGGGAAAAAATTGATAATTAGCAGAAAATTATTAAAATGTAGCAATGATGTTATTGATAAGCATTTCAGGCTTGATTCAAATCTGTGGGGACAGCTGTATTACCATAGAAGACTTCTAATTAGATCTGTGTGGAATCGTTCACAATCTCCATAAACACACAGTATGGAAAGGACTCTTACAGGATTGCATGGGGTAGAGTTTTAGATACTGCTCGTGGTAACTCTGAAGAGAATCTCAGTTTAATGGTGATCATAGGGTGTCCTGGTCACATTTTTAACTTGAGTTCTAACACTAATATTTATCATCAGTATAGTTTTGTATGTAGGGCAACATGATTTTATCTTCATCATGTAAACTTGTGAGAAGTTTTCAGGAGCCATTCTGATAATGAGGATTGTAGTCTCCAAGCAGCACAATATTCTCAGTTTGCCTCCCTGCTGTTCAGGGGGTACCAATGAGGTTGCTTTAAATGGGAAGCGTCTGTTCTTCCTCTGAACCCCTCACACCAGAACAGATGGGTGGAACTTGGAACATGGAAGGTTTTACCTCAGAGGTGGTAACAGTGAAGCCACTCATTAACACTGAATTTACCACTTCGTTAGCAATGTAGCTTCCTGTTGAGAAAAGCTAATACAGGCTCTCAAATTGACTGAGCGCACTTTTGTCTACCTCTGCAATAATAAAACAAGGAAACCACACATCTTGCAGGGAAAATTGTTCTACTAATTATAAACTTTGTGAACATTTTTCTGATATTATAAGAAGATTACAATATTGAGTTTTCAAATTGTTGGAGCTGTTGTGCATCATTGGATGTTTCACTTCTTTTAATTGACTTTTGCATTGCTGATTCTTAGTGCATGTTTGCACTGCCCATTTCTAACTCGGGTAAGTGATGGAAAGACTCCTGCTGGGTGGTGCATTATCACCATTTTAGGGTGATGGTTTCGAATGTGATCTTATTGGAAGTCGTTATTCTAGTGGAAAATGACCCGTCTCAAAACAGCAAAGATGCAAAAATCTAAGAGGTGGGAAAATGAGAAACTGGGGTGTCTAGTAGAACATTTGCATAAAGGTATGTTATAGATAAATAATGCAATAAAATATTTCACACACTTTAAGCATTTATTATGCCTCTGGCACGAGCATTGCTGTATTTCTAAAATTGGCTAGTCCAGTGATGGAGTAGCAAAGGAAATATTTTTTGATGATGTATTTTTTCATTGGATTTCTACTCCAAATAGAATTACTTTTATCTGCAAAAGTAAGTCATCTTACATTGAGGTTTGTTTTTTACAAACTTAAAGATTAAGTATTTGTTTTATCCTTCTGCCGATTTGAAACAAAGCAAGGACAATAACAGAATTTCCATGAGGCTGTAGCTAGCTTTGAATTGCATGGATAGCTATCATCATGTTAAATTTAAAAACTAATAGAAACGCTGGACTTATTTTAGAGTGTGACATATGAAGATTAAAATGGTGTTGTTTAACTAGGTTGTTTTCTCTCCTTAGGAAAAAAGGATGTCCAGAGTGGTCTTCCTTGATTTCGATAAAGGACCATTGCAGGGAGCCATGGATATTAGTTGTGAGTTATAACATCTTAATTCAAAGAGTTAAGTAATGACTCATTGTAACTGAGATCTATTCAAAATGTTAATTAGTAACATTTAGTAACATTAGTAACTATGTGATGGCAGGAGTTAAATTCCCCAGAAGATCAA
Source organism: Xenops minutus (assembly GCA_035221455.1). Lineage (NCBI taxonomy): Eukaryota > Metazoa > Chordata > Aves > Passeriformes > Furnariidae > Xenops > Xenops minutus. Next base: position 15,911,165 of record JAWWEE010000004.1, on the reverse strand, counting down.
AGCAAGTGGTACTCTTTCAGGGTAAAGTATGTGATTTCTGTAAAATACAGAGAGATGTTTCTGGCTCCTAGATGAACATTTTAATGCCTTATGCTCACTGTTCTGAGGACCCATATAAAAGGTGAATGCCAGGGTAGACTGACGTTTACATTCCTGTTGTTCTCACACTGATTTTCATGTGTAGACAACTCCTTTGTGCTCACTAAGCAATGGGTAGATGTTTTGGTGTATGAATAAAAGTTGCTTGTAGAAAAACAAGGCCTCCCATAGAGAATTAATATGCAGTTGTTCTCTGTTGTTATGCTCTGGATTCAACGTGGTGATTTCATCTGGTAGGTAAATCCTAATGAAATGTTTCTTTCTGACCATGGATTTTTCCCACCTTTGAGAAGATGTTTTATTTGCTTATCGTGCAGAATAGCCATATACACAGGATGGAATTTATTTTTTTTAAAGTACCTTGTGTAAGAAGGGAATGGGAAGACATTTAGTTTGTTAAGTGAGTTTGATCCTTTGTTTTGTCTCTGTCACTAATCAGATGTTCAAAATCAGTTTAGTTGTGTTTTCTCCTATAATACCAAAGTAAACGCTTTTGCAGGCTTCCATGTAGCATCAGGTCAATTATATGCAAGTACTTTGAAAAAAATGCTACCTTAGAAACATAAAGATTATTTTAGTTTCCTAGGTGCTAAAGTAAGTATATTTAAAAAACCTAAAAAACCCAAAAAAACCAAATTACTAGTAGATGTCTGGGTAGCCTCTACTCCTTACATGTTTTACTTCTAGAAAACAACTAAAAATAAACTCTGTGCTTATCTACATGTATTCACATTTGTTTTGACAATCTGATTTTCTCCATCTTGTTTGTGTGTAGGTCTTTAGGCTTCTTTGAGCTGGGATACTCAACAGCGACTAATTTGCTGTACGATTATTAATATTGAGTAGCAAAAAAGTGTATTTTTTAATTGCTTCATTGATTAATTTTAAATGTCCTGAATATGGTAAATTAAAAGATACATTTTTAAGAAGTTCAGAACATCTTTTTAGGTGTGAAGAAGAGTGATCCTGAAGAGAATTGTAAATTAAAATTGCCATTGTTTATTTTTGTGATTGCCTGATTCTCTTCTTGTTTGTTTTTTAGTATAAATGTACTTAATGGAAAGACCAGCAATATGGATGATTTAGAGGTAAATACTGAAGTCTCTGGTGCTAAAGAAGAAGAAATCCTATGTGATGATAATTTCATATCTGAGGAAGAAGGTGGCATTCCTAAACCACAAGAGAGTGACACGTCATTTCAGAAGAACAACACATTGACTCTGCCTGAGGAACTGTCAAGGGACAGATCTGAAAAAGCCTTAAGTGGAGGCCAGGCTTCTCTATTTATACACACTGGTGCTCCTACTGTTTCTAGTGAAAACGTTATGTTGTCTAGAGGAACTGCTGTTAATGGACCAGTTTCACACTCCACCTCAACAAAGACTTCCATTATGAATAAAGGCAGCGTTTCATTAACCACTGGACAGCCTGGAGGTCATCACACAGATTCCTGCTCAACTTTGACAGTGGTTCATGATCTTCAGCTGCCTGCAAAGAGTACAACACAGAAATCAAATCAGCACCAAGTTTTATTTTTGTTACCTGATGTAGCACATGCTAAAAACCTGACTCATTCCATTAAAAATCTACCTACCTCTGCTTCAATTGGTTGTGATTCACAGAAAACAGTAGGAAATAGTGTAGATAGCACTTTAGTAGGCCAAGTAGAAGTTTGTGAGGATGATAAAAATTTAATATTAAAAGACGATTGTGTTGATACATTAACAGGCATTTCCTCAGGTACAGGTGGTTTCGGATCAGGATGTGATCCCAGCTGGGATCCACAAAAAGAGTTTATACAGTTTCTTATGACAAATGAGGAAACAATAGAGAAGTCTCCCATTCACTGTAAGGTAGGGCTAGAAAAGAAGCGGAAAAGGAAAATGGATGTTAGTAAAATAACACGCTATACTGAAGACTGTTTTGATGATACCAGTTGTATTCCTAGTAAATCAAAACTATTAAGTGTTGAATTCTTAGAGCAGAATGAGGAGCTACAAATAGTAGAACCACAGAAATACTCATTGAGTAAAGTAAAGCCTGAATCCACAGATGAAGAGCTGGAAACTGTTGATGCTATCCAGCAGCTCATTTATAGTCCCACTAGTAATTGTGCAGAAGATACTTCTCCTGTTCACACTAGCACTTTTCTTTCCAATACTTTGAAAAACAAATGTGAACAGAATGATTCTGAATCGCCATCTACTTTCAGTACTGATGAACCATCATTTTATCCCTGTACAAAGTGCAATGTGAATTTTAGAGAGAAGAAACATCTGCATAGGCATATGATGTACCACTTAGATGGGAACAGTCATTTCCGACATCTCAATGTCCCCAGGCCTTATGCATGTAGGGAGTGTGGAAGGACATTTCGAGATCGTAATTCACTTCTTAAACATATGATAATTCACCAGGAAAGAAGGCAGAAACTGATGGAAGAAATTCGTGAGCTGAAAGAACTTCAGGATGAGGGTAGGAGTGCACGGTTACAATGCCCACAGTGTGTATTTGGTACCAATTGTCCCAAAACTTTTGTGCAGCATGCAAAGACCCATGAAAAAGATAAAAGATATTACTGCTGTGAGGAATGCAATTTCATGGCTGTGACAGAAAATGAACTGGAATGCCATCGAGGGATCGCCCATGGGGCAGTAGTCAAATGTTCAATTATTGGTAGTGATATATCCCAGAGGAAAACCCAGAAAAAGGCATCCTTGAAAGATCCCTATTTAAGATCCTCAAGAAAGTCATCGACGTATATGTGTAAGATGTGTCCATTTGCTACTTCAACTAGAAGCATTTTGAAAAAACACATGGCATATTTGCATTCAGCATCATGCATTGATCCCTTTGGTAGCCATCTTAGACTAGAGAAAAGAAAAGGCAGCATAATAGAAGAATCTTTAGATTTTGGTAGTAGGACGAAACAGTTGATCAAACATTCTTCTACTTTTCCAAAGAACTCTGCTTTAAAACAGGATGTAAAAAGATCATTTGGCTCCACTTCACAGTCCGGTAACTTCACAAAACTTCACAAGAGGCCCTACAGGATACAGAAGGCTCGGAAAACCGTTTCACAGTCATCTGTAAGTGTGTGCAATCTAAATTCTACAAACAAGAACTTTTTTATTAGACATAGCATTGACCAAAAACGTAAATGTTTTCATCAAGCAGCAAAGCAGAAAGCTAGTGGCAAAAAAAGTGGTAATTATTTATCTAGACACAAATATGAAAACTACAGGATGATTAAAAAAGCTAGTGACTCTTATCCTTTGCATTTAAAAAAGGAAGAGTCCAAATCTGTCAATGCTTTACATTTATTTTCTTCATCAAGTAGTCCCCGTAATAATTGTTTTATCATGGATTCAAATAGCCTTGATTGCAAAAGGGCAGAAGGCTGTAAAGATCGTAGGCATGTAGCTGTAAAGAGAGTGATTAAAGAATCCAAGAGGGAAGGCTCTGTTACAGGAGATGATTTGGATTGCTATCCAGATTTTCTGCATAAAATGACTGTTGTTGTTTTACAGAAACTTAACTCTGCTGAAAAAAAAGACAGCTATGAAACGGAGGATGAAAGTTCATGGGATAATGTTGAACTATGTGATTACACTACACAGTCTGTGGAGGATGAATCTTACAGTGATATTAATCAGGAGCATGTAAACCTATTCCCCATATTCAAAGGTAAAATGGAAGATAATGAAGCTGGTGATAAATCTTCACTTGGTTATGAGCAGAATGATGGCTTTTATTTTGAGTATTATGAAGATGCTGAGGGTAGTAACTTCTTGCATGATTTGCATGATCCTCAGAATTTAGAAAATGTAGGATCCGCATTGCCAAAGCATAATTCAGTTTTCCACTGGACTGACTTGTCGCTTGAAAAGAAGTCCTGCCCATACTGTCCAGCAACCTTTGAAACAGGTGTTGGCTTGTCCAATCATGTCAGAGGACATCTTCACAGAGCTGGACTAAGCTATGAAGCCCGACATGTTGTTTCACCAGAACAGATAGCAACAAGTGACAAAATGCAGCATTTTAAAAGAGCTGGAACAGGGACTCCTGTTAAACGTGTTAGAAAAGGTAAGATTTTTTTTTTTTTATTTGGGTACAAAGTAAAGGGGGCAAAGGGATTTATTGAGCACTAAATAAGACTTGTTTTATCTTGTTGTAAAGCCTCTCATGATTTGCTGTTGTCATGTTTAACTGTGTATAATTGTCAAAAAACATTATAATTATTTTCTTTGTAGCAATTGAAAAATCTGAAACTTCCTCTGAGCATACATGTCAGCTCTGTGGAGGCTGGTTCGATACTAAAATTGGATTGTCTAATCATGTGCGAGGACACCTGAAGAGGCTTGGCAAAACCAAGTGGGACGCACACAAGTCTCCAATCTGTGTTCTGAATGAGATGATGCAAAATGAAGAGAAGTATGAAAAAATCCTAAAGGCTTTGAACAGTCGCCGCATTATTCCCAGACCATTTGTTGCTCAGAAATTTGCATCAAATGATGACTTTTTATCTCAGAATGTTTTACCTCTTGAAGCATACCATAATGGCCTAAAGACTGAAGATATATCTGTGTCTGCATCGGAGGAAGAAGGGCTGAGTTTCCTAAATGAATGTCATGAAACAAAAGCAGTACTACATGATGGCAAAAAAAATCAGTCACTTACACTGATAGAACTCCTGAAAAACAAGAGGTTAGGAGAAGAACGGAATCCTGATATTTCCCCTCAAAAGATTCATAATCAAACTGCAAGAAAGAGGTTTGTTCAGAAATGTGTTCTTCCGTTAAATGAAGACAGTCCATTGATGTATCAGCCACAAAAAATGGACTTGACTATGCAGTCAGGTAAGAAGGTGTTTCTTGACAACATTTCCAAAGAATCCTCTAATTCATAGAAAATATACAAGTGCAGAGTATTTTATTTGGGATTCTGTTCATTTAATTATTTTTTCATTTCCAGAGGACACTTGACTGCGAGAGGTAGCGCAACAAATTTTTCTGACATGTTTTTTGCAAAGCAAAAAACCCCTCAGCAGCACTGGTGGGGGGTTTTGCATGGAACACAGTTCCTGTTCTGCATATGCCTGGGCATACAAATTCAAAGTGGACGCAAAGTGGGCCTCAGTAAGAAAGAAGACACATCCTGTAGTAAACAAGTTGCAGTGTCCAAGCATATTTGGTAGATTAACAGTTCTGAAATGTTTGGGCGTGTAACCCTGGTTTTGGGCATTAAAACAGCTGTTTTGGGAACTACTGCATTTAGATCTTTGAGATTTGTGCAAGGCAGCATTTGCTCAAACTGATGGAACTGTTGATACCATTACAAATGCATAATACTGCAAATTGGTGAATCACTGTCAACTAATTTTAATGGTTTTAGGCAAACATACTCTTACAACGTAGATTAATTCTTGTTTGTTGCAAAATTGTGGCTGCTGTGAGAAACTCATGCTTGCTTAGGGCCTGTCTATCCTGAGTGACGACCTGTGCTGGTTCAAGCTTTGTTGGGTTACAGTTGTAGCCAGCAGGTTTCTACTGCACGGCCTCTGCCTGATTAGGATCTAGATTGTCCCTCCACAGAGAATTTTGCTAATGAAACAATTCTACAATCAACTTCCTAGCTACTCTGTATACTAATAGAGCAGGCTTTTAGGGTGATGTTTTTAACCTACTTGTCACATAAGAGTTATTTCTAGTCTTGGGGAACTCTTGCAACATCCTTTTTAATGTGTATGTAGATCTTGCATTTACCTGTTTCTTGTTTGGACACCACCTTATAATGCTGCAGGAATCTTCAGGTTGAGGACCAGGATCTTATTTTTATACCCCTGACTTTTTTGGTTCTGTTGCTTTTCTTGTTATTACCCAGGTTAGTAAAACTGGCAGTGCCTAGTACTTTTTCACCTATATTCTTTTCTTCTTTTAAACAAATAAAACCAACAATCTGATGCGCTCAGAAGTTCTTTTAGGGCACTACAAAAGTGTGGCAATCAATTTCTTAACAAAGGTGGCTTTCTAAAATGACATAGTAGAAATGGAAGAGAGTTATATTTTATGTGTTCTGGACGTTTCTGGTTGTCTGTTAAGACAGGAGATTGCTTAGTAAAGGAAGTGTATCTTTGACAGGCTTATTGATTTCAAAAACAATGCTCAAGGAATAGCTTGCCAAACCTGACACTGTGTATTGCTTTCTGTTTAATATTTTACTGCTCAATACGAGGTAGCACCTGTTTGGTTGTGATGAACTACCAGGTGAAAACAAACATATGCTTGCATAGTACTAACTGATATGAATGGGGCCCTCTAGTTTTCTGTGGCTGAGGTAACAGAATTTGACAACTAACACACTGTGCCAGTTTAGTTAATAAGAAAATATTTAACATGACGTCGAAAATCTTCTGTTTTTCCTAAAAAAGGCAAATATTTCTGATTCTGGTTTTAGTGTTAAAAAGGTTTTTGCCAACCAGGTGTTCGTCTTCTGCAACTTGCCTGAAAAACAGCATGTCTTCTGTGGCTGCTGGAGAATAGCATTCTTTCTTTCCTGCAAACTGAGGCTTTCCAGCTGAGTAGTTTTAGCTTTTTTATTTATTCTTCTAATAATTTATTAGTAGCGAACCTGAAATATTAGTTGACCAAAACAGTGTATCTTTGGAAAAATGAAGGGAGAAACATTTATGGTGAAGTTGAGCAGGGGATAAGTTATAATGGTTTCTTTGTCTGGAAGTGAGGAGTTCAGTATTGTTTCACTGTTTTCCTGTGATAAATAGCATGTTGCTTTGTTGATCGTTTATTTTGCACAAAGATTTTACCAAAAAACTTCAAATCATTTACTTTAGTTATCGACTGTGCATCCAAAATAACAAACAGAAAATGCACTGAACAAAACGTTTTGTCTAACAACTGTTCAGTGGTTTGTTTTACCACCTTTTTCTCCGAGCCTTCAACAACAGACTAATTTTAGTATGGAGCTCTTCAGTCTTATGGGTGAAACACTTTTAATTACCACTTTGTCAGCTTGACTTTTCAAGTTCTCTTTATTGGAAATGTTGAAAGCTCTGAAATGTCTCAACAGAATTATGCTACTCAAATTGGAGGATTGTATTTTTGATTGGAGCTTCATGATGTGGAGATCTGTAGGAACTTGGTAGTAGCTATTAAATGCAGAGTAGCCTAATAGGCTCAAGTTGCCTCCTTTCTCTTATTTTTCAAATAACATGGTTTGGTTTAAAGCATTAGGTGGAAAACTTATAACGGTTTACGTGGAACCTTCTAATATAATAAACAATTGCGTCAATGCAGTGAATATATTTTAAACCATCTTTATTGCAGAAAACTTTTTACAACGCTTTGAGAATTTCATTTTTTGAAGAGAGAACTGGATTATAGTTTTCTTTTGAATGATAGGTATGCCTGTGAAGCTTAGAACGTGTGTGCATTGCAATACGACGTTTACAAGTGCTGTTAGCCTGTCCAACCACTTACGCGCTTATGCACGAAAGAAGAGTGCTGGACTTTTGACTGGGACAGGTATGTTTTGTTACAGATGTAAAAGCAAGTCTGTCTATGATACATTTTCTTCATCAGACTGGGCAAAAGCATATGTTAATTCAAAATAATTTTGAAGCTTCTGCTGGTAAACAATTTATTTGCCATAAAACTTCAGCAACTTATAAGAAAAAATATGTTGCTGTTGTCCACTCTCATGTCTGATTTTCATTTTTACTCTTTGATTTGGGATCCAACACCTAAGGTATGTAAGGAAAACTAAGAGATGGTTGCTTAAATTCATTCTACAATATCACAACTTTCAAGCCAGATAATTGGCCTTCTAATGAAGTGTTTAAAAATATCTCAAAAGTGAGAGCAGAGGAAAAAAAAGGCAACAAAACAACAGTTAATTTTTGCAGTCTAGTTCATATAATTATGAACAATACTGTAGTAAAATAGGAAAAGCAAGTAATTTTACACTTGATATATTTTTAACAACATACTGCATGTAATTGGTTTAATTTCTTGTTTGGTTCACGACCCAAAAACTACCTGCTCTGACACTGAGCAAGTGTAGTACAGCATTTGGCACTGCTATTAATATTTTTAATTAAAATACACTTCCTTTTGAAATTCTTCTAATATTCCATATTTTGACTTATTTCCAGAGACCTGCAGCTTGCTTGGCTGTAGGAAATTTCTGAGTTTACTTTTATTATTGCTGAGATTAGTGGGACCTCACTGATCAACAGCAAATTGAGGAGTAGAGATTCAATCTAATGAGGAAAATTTGGAAGATAAGAAGTCTGGAATATTCTGTAATTAAGAAGGGCAACCATCAGTTTTCTGTGTTAACAAGCACAGACTTTTACATAATGGTCTTGGAAAATGCATAATCCAGGTTTTATCTGCAAATGTAATTCATTATGCTAAGAATGACAAACTGAATTGCAGGCTTTCTCTGCAGAAGGCTAAACCAAATATTTTTACCAAGTGGGCCTGTGGCAGCCAGGTCTTACGTTATGCTACATTAATGCTATAACAAAGCAGATTTAGAAGGAAGTCAGTAGATGCAGTGATATGTAACGTGTGGGAGAGATATCTTTAGTCAGAGATTCCGAAAATTATAATATTTATTTGGTAGAGGGGTGATAGTAGTGGACTTCATTTATCATGGCTGTGATTTGATACTAGTCCTCCGGTAATTTACTTTTCTTACACACCTACTGGTGAAATATTTTTCAGTAGCTATATAAATTGCACACTGAGAACGTAATGTCAGTGAAGGAGACACTGTGGCAAACAGGATAGTACACAGAGATTGAACCCTGGACAAACTGTTTGTCCCTAGCTTCCTTTTTGCTATGTGGGCAAAGTTAAGGAAGCTTGTTAAGGTGCTTTCAGAGATTTTTGTTTTCTCTAAGAAATGTATTTTGATAGAGAAGTAATTACATTCTCATCAGAATAGTTGCTTTTTTTAAAAGAACTGAAAGAAAACTCACAAGTCTTGTATCATTGGACCTAGAAGTTGATTTAAAATTAAGTTAGAAACAAAATGAGGTTAGAAACAAAGCTTAAATAAAAAGTTAGAAATAAAACTTTGGAAAAAAATCTTTTTATCTCAGAAGCTGCAGCTAAGTGAGATAAATAGCTTATACCATGGAAAATGGCCTTTTGCTGAAACCATTGACTTAGAGAGTCAATGTTAAGTTCTAGCTGTAACATCATGCAACCAGTGTGCATTTGTATTAACTTAGTGAATATACTGCTGTAACTCTCTGAAGTTTGTAAACTTTGCTCATTGACTTTTCGTTCAAGCAACCTCAGTGCAAGGCTTGTAGACCAGAAAATGTGCTTTTAAACAGTGGTTATATTTGATATTCCACTTTATAATGCAAGAGAATTATTTTAATTTTTCACTAGCACACACTAGTTTTAAACTTTGCTATGAGTGTTGCTTTTGGGAAGACCTCAGGTTTTCTTATTGAAAAATGGTTGCACTTGAGAAAAAATTTGAGATTCCTTTAGTTTGGTCTCAGCCACAGCTGAACCTTCAATGGCCTTCAGCCTTTATATGGAGACAAGGAGCATGTTTATACAGGTTCCTTCTTCTGTTTTTATGAAACCTTTCTTAGATCTTCTAAAGTGAACATAGATACCAAAAAGAAATCACATTGGTTGAATATTTATATCAATTTCTTGCTGTAATTAAATAATTGTTTGTAAACATGAATGCTGTAGTTCTTTTATTTGGCAATTATTATGAGAGCTATCGAGGTATTACTGCTTAGTAAGAGAAATACAGTAATCTCTGCATGCCACCAAAGTGGGACCGTTCCTGGTGCTGCATTAGCTTGTGTATTAGTCTTCTCAGATTCTCCATTTGTTTGCACGTGGGTTTTATATTGACTGTTATCATATTGCATTTCTAGCAGATGCCCTGCTTCTTCAGAGTCAGTAACTTGATCATATTTAGTTAAATCTTACCCTTTTTTTTTTTTTTTTTTTCAAATGCAACTTGACAGTTTTAGCAGCACAGTAGACATAGTTATACGTAATGGTAGCTTTGGAGAATGGACTCAAGAAAAACATCCTAGAAGTGAGAGTTCTAGGCTGTTGGCTGTTTGAGGTTAGTCTTTATTGAATCTTATTTGTGCCTATAGGTATGCATTATAGATCCACTGTATAGCAAATACTTGCCTAGGTTCACTTGGATAGTTGCTACGGTATTATTGCTTGAATAATGATCTTCAGATGTCTGGCTGGAACTTTTTTTTTTTTTGTTATTCAGTCCAATTTTGAACAATGTAATTATTTAATTGCTCATCTTGACTAGATGCTGATTTCCTTTTAATACATGTTTTGGTGAATAGCAACACACTGGTGTTTCTCAGAGCATGTGGCAAACTTGCTTCTTTCTTCTGATTAGCTTTAGAGCATTAGGCAGATTTGCACAAAATCTTCAAATGCATCTAATTCTTCTTGGTTATAGTTGTATATTCAGCTTCCTTTCTTCTCTCTATGCCTCTCTTCCTCTCACTGCCCTGCTCTCTCCAAGTCTCTTGACACTCTCTTGCACTCTGGCTTTTTATGTCTTCTCTTTGTTGACTCTTTTCACATACTCAGTCACTTCTTACTGGCTATCGTCTTCTGGGAATCGCCACTTTCTTCTTTGGTGTTTGCTTCTGTAGATGGATACTGCTTTTTCAGAAGTTCAGCAGGGAACATTAAATTGCAGAGCAAGGAGTCTGGCCTTCAAGCCAACAGTGCACCTAAAGTAGCAGTTCATGAGGCCACTGTGTGTCCAAATATCAATTTCAAATATTGCATTGTCAAAATAGTAGTTTTAGGAACTTTTTGGTGGAAGCACATGCAGTTGCAGCAGAAATCTGAGATCCACTGGCTTTGCGTGTCTTTATTCTGTGTGGTTGCAGTTGCAACCAGTCAACCGTCACAATGAGCTAATTTTCAATATCCTATAAAATCCTTCAGGGAGCAAATTACAGGAGGGTTTTTTTAATGCACTTTACTGTGCAGTAATGATGAGGATAGATAGTGAGTGATTGGATTTGCAAAATTAGTGACTAAATGTACAAGAAAGATAATTCATTATTTTTTAGTTTTTAATTGGCAGCGTTTTCAAATGGTTAATTAGTTGTATTCATGTGTGCAATTATTCAACTTGTGTTAGCTTACATACACTATGACAAAAGTAATGAAGTCTGATTAAAAGACATAGTTCCAGTCATCCTGAAATAAAAAATGTTCCATGTTGGGGGACATCAGGAAGCAGAACATTTTAATTCTGAACTACAGACCAAATGTCATGGCATGAAGGGCCTCTAATTGTGACCTACCTAATTCATGTTGTCTTAGGCATACTCATTTAAACCTCCTACCTCTCACTACTTGTAGTCTTTCTTGACAAGTGTCCACAGAGGTAAAGAATGTTTTTATATGCAGCCTTTTTCCTAGCATATATTTTTCTAAATAATGTGCTCTGAAATTCAACTTGAGTACCTTAAGAAGATTCCTTCAAGGTTTGATTATCTTTTTTTTTCAAATGGGTTGTTTCTCTGTCGTGTTGTATCAGAGGTTTGATGAAGTGATGGGACTAGTTGTTTACAAGTTTTTTGAATAGCAACTAGGAAACACTGGGTGGCCAAACTTGAAGGAAGGAGACTTCTTCCAAAAAGACATAGACACATTTTTGGAGAATGAGGGATGATAGTTTGGAAGCTGTTGTAACTACAAAGTAAGTGTTAATGGTAGGTAGTTGCTGCCTCTCTCTGGCAATTTGCTGCAGTTTCCATGCAGCACTAGAGCTAAAATACCCTTGATGTCTTTGCGGAAATGATAAAAACAGACTTTCTGAGAAGGGCACACTTTCTTACAGTAAAAGCATAGGAAGAGCAGTAACTGAGCTTTGGTCAGAACATGGTTATGTTATGGGTAGGAAACGGGTGAGGCAATTGTGTGACTTTCTTGATGCTTGCAGCCACTTGTAAGCATCCTATCAACAGAGTACTCAAGTGTGTTCATGTGACTTCATTTAAACTTGTTGCTCTCTGGAGAGACAAAATTAAATTAATGTGACAATTAGTAATACATGTGCCTGATAACTGCTGTTGGAATTACGGTGTCTAGCTTGCTGTATCCAGATGTTACTCTTTTTCCGCTCACTTTCCAGCTTAGCTGGAGTAACTTCAAAACGTACTTGTGCTGCTTTGAGCTCCCTGAAATGTGAAAGAATATGTTCACTAGCTCAAAAGACAAAGGGAACAAAAAATAACCCTTGCAGAACAAGGGGTTTGTGGTCTTAGTATTTTCTCTTTTGTAACAGCTTATTGCTTGGACAAACATACTTTCTAAGAATGCATTGAGTAATCAGAATCTTTTTTCTTGATGTCTTCTGCTGTGATATTTTCTGGTGTTTCTTTTGTAATTGCTCTACCTAGAGCCTCCATCATAAATGGCTCAGAGAAGATGCCCATTCTTTAGTTTTCCTTGTTTTCTCAATGTTCTTGGAAAAGGTACCTTTCAAGCAAGTAGAAATTGCCTCTCCTGGTACATTATGGCAGTTTCTGTCAGTAGTGTTGTTCTTCGGTACACTTCGGTTCTACAGTAGTTCAGAGGGTTTTTTTTTCTTAGAAGATTATACACACACACAAAACCATTATGTTTTGGGAACTCTGTTGCAGAAGACCAATACAAGTCTAATAAGGAAGATAAACGCTCTGGATGTGTGAGTAGAATCAAATTTCTTGATTGGGATGAATGTCTTTGCCAAAATGAAGGAAATAGAAAGTTCTTGTTTAAAATGCAGGTTGGCCTCTCTAGGAATAGTCTGTTGTCTACTACTTCTTTTGTTTTACTCATATCAACTGACATTAACTAACTGTCCTCAGATGGAACTTATGGACATGTTTGCAAATAATGACTTCTGTTTCCCTTCTTCCCACGATGTTCTGCAAAATCATCAAACACAAAGCTTTTGCTGTAATAACTGCTTCAGATAAGTCGCCCTTCATACAAATAGTTCTCTTCAGAGTGTGGGTGTCTGGGTTCCTGTATTATATGTGCTTACATTTCTGATGGTGTTGTTACTGAAGTTGCGGTATGTAAAATATTTATACTACTCGGTAGGTCCTAGAGCCTGAATGATATTTAGCTTTTTCTTCCTAATTAAATGAAGAATATGCTTTTGGTGAGAGAATAAAGCGCTTTTCCAGAAGTTATCTGGGCGATTTCTCTCTCTCCCCCTGCCACACTGGGTTACTGACTTTATATCCAGACTGCTTTCGTTGTTGCTGTCAGAAGAAAGTGCTGTTAAGCCTTGTTTTTCTGATGTTGGTCTTAAGGAAGTCTCTTTACATTGGTGTCTGCTTTCAACTTGCATTATTGGTTCTCTGATACCTTCAAACTTCAGAAATTCATTCTAAAATTTTGGATACTGTAGGAATCTTTAAATCTGGGGATGAAACTGGAAAATGTCTGGTATATCTACCAAGTTATAAGCTGGGCTACAGGGTAAAAGCTTGAGAGGTGCTCCTTTGGAGGACATGAGAAAAATGAAGGATGGAGTCAAGACTGTGTTCTTTAAATCAACATGTTTTACCTCACCAGATGATGTCTTATGCTTCAGAATACTCAGAAGTTAATTCTTCTTTTTTGTGTTATAGGAGTCAAGACTTCAGACAAGTGTAACCATTTATTTTTTTTTTTTAATTTTACTGTTAAGATGCTTCAGTAGAGTAGCATTACACCTTCTTGGTATCAAGAATACCACCTGGTGTTGTCTTTCCAGTTTCTGTGGAGTTTTTAATGAAGTGATGTAACTGTTTTTTTACAGAAAGTATTTGTGTTCGAGTTTTACTGTTGGTGTCTTGTGTTTTGGAAGAGTGTAGCTGGATATGCTTCTCAGTTCAAGCAGTCTCAAACTTCTTGAGCTTTATCAGCTGTTTTCATCATAACATTATTAACTCAGTTTAATCCACTCATCCTCCACTTTGGCTGCTTCTTAGAATCTCGAGGTGTTGTTACAGATTCTGTTACATCTGTTTATGGGAGGTACAGACCTGAAAGCTAACTGAACACATTTGCTGTGCATTTTCTGTTCACACATGTTATTTCCATACATAGTTTCAAATGCTTAGACTGAATTTAAAGTGACTTTGCCATCCCTATTGATTGTCCTAATACACGCTCCCACTACCAAGGACTAATACATACTTCTGTAAGCTGCACTAGAACTCAGACAGGAGTGAGGGGGAATCTTCCTTTGAAATTCTTAGAACAAAAGGACAGATGTTTGCTTTATGTTCAAAACAAATGGCAGGTGTTTTATTCAAACTAGAAATTCTTGATTGTAATAGCTGAAAGCTTCAGCTTTGTAACTTGGTTGAATATGAGTGGTCTTATGATGGTACTTGAACTACAAAACAAGTTCCAAGATTTTGACAGAGTCTTATGCATGAAAGGGAATTTCCCGTGGTGCTTTGCTTCTGTATAATTCTGCAATAGGTTTGTAGATGCTTCCCGATACTAAAACAACAGTTTAATGCTGAATGTCAATTATCTAGTCTTTCAAAGAGCAAGCACTGTTTACTAAAAAAAACCAGCTTCACGTGTTTTGCCAGTATGTTTCTTAGCATACATTGTAATTAAATGTAGAATAACACAAAGGTAGACACGGTTTCACTACTGCTATAGGGAATATTCACTGAATATCTCTGTTTGGTTAGCACTCATTGAAGTATTACTTTCACATATGGAACTTTCTCTTCTTAGCTTTAGACTGTAAGCAAAAGAAGTCAAGGTCAAGATCTGGAAGCAAGAAGAAAATGCTGCCGTTACCTCATAGTGCTGATGAAGTTTACATACTCAGATGCAGGTACATAGTGTTATTTTATTTGAAAGAACACATTAAGAGCTTGCTGATTTTAGTCATGAAAAGATTCAAGATTATATCTCATAAATGTTTGTGATTAAACTGAATAATAAAGAGGGGAAGCAATTGCCTATTTTCATTAATTTGAGCAAGAGGATTTGATTTGGTCATACTCAAGTACTAGATTGCCAATTGCTTCTCTAGGTAAAATCTTACTGGTCCTGTCTGAGTAATATTCTGTCCTTCAAAAGAAACCTTACATAAGAACAATAGATTGTTACTGCTGCTGTTAAAAATGTGAGAGAGTGAGTCGTATAAACCGCAGGGATTTGTGCTCACAATTACTACTAATGAACACAGTTACCAAGTTTTCAGCTAAAGTATGTAGAAATAAACTTCAAGAAAATTAAGACTTTACACTTATTGTCTTTATTTTATAATTTTTCAGTAGAGGTAGCTATATCTTGATGGATTAATTTTAATATTTGCATAGGTTTTGTGGTCTGGTCTTTCGAGGACCTTTGTCTGTTCAGGAAGACTGGATAAAGCACTTGCAGCGACACATTGTCAACGCAAATCTTCCACGGACTGGAGCTGGCATGGTTGAAGTCACATCACTACTTAAAAAGCCTGCTTCAATTACTGAAACTTCATTTTCTTTACTGATGGCAGAAGCAGCATCATAGAACAAGGAAACATTTTAAATTTTAATTGGATGTAAATTTGAAATATTTCATCATTTTTTAAAATAAATTGCTACTCTAAATTATGTTTATAAATGCTAAAGACAGAAAAATAGAGGAAGTGGATTACAGTAACATCAAAATAAATTGAATACTTAACAGTTACAGTAAGTAGTCTTTATATTTTATATAGGGTGGAAGATGTGTTTTTAAGGTTTATTATGTTTTTGTCAGTTACTGTGTTCACTATCAATACAAGACCATTATATGTATGGCAGCCATTTTTAAATTGTTGCACATGGGTACTTAAAAGACAGATTTTAATAAAACAAAGAAACCACGTTCTCTTCAGTGTTACCCAAATCAAGGCTCTGTTTATTCCAAAAAGAATTACATAGTAAAATAAGATACTATTATATTTTGTTTGTATGTATGTAGTGTTTTGTATAATACCAAGAACTGCTAATACAATTTACTCAACTTAGGGCATTAAATACCATGTACTTCATAGTTCAAGAGACTGTTTCGTTCCAATAGGGCAATTAGTACTATTCTATCTAGGTGTGTAAGTGTTTTTTTTAAATCACATGAGGCTTTTTGTACTAAAAAGTGGAGGGAAACTTGTTTAAACAAATTTCTAAGAGAAATATGTACATAATACTGGAAATTTGTGGTAAGGAAATATTCTTTACTTCAGTTGCATTTCTCACTGACAATAAAGTGGTGCATCCATGCTACCTCCTACTTGTCAACAAAGATGGTATTTACCCTTATGTTTTTGTATCATAGTAGATTCAATCCAACTTTCTTTATTACAAAGCATCTTTTTGTTAACAAGTTTGTTACTTTTATGACGATTTACTTAAAGTCTGACTTGCTTACAGAAGTTTGCCTCTACTATTTTAACACTGTAGAAATGTACTAATAAGCATTGCTCACTACACGATTAGAGTAGACTTTTCATTTATAATTCTGTTTAAAAGATTGATCATTTTAGAAAATTTGAACACAGATTGAAATGTTTCTACATATGAAGAGAATGTTTACAACTTAAATTTTAGAGCTTGTTTTGGATGTGATTATATGTATGAAAACTGTAACACTATGCTCATGCTAAGGACCTACTTACAGAATTATTGAAATAAATGTGCTGTGAGGATGGAAATATGGTGCAGGTGTCTTGGTCATAATGGATTGTGTTTGTTCATTTAAACTGTCTTCAGAACATGATTTTTGTTTAAATCAAATTAGATTCCTCTACAAATCAATTTTGTATGCAAGTAACATTTCATTTTACTCATATAGGGTAACATACTGTAGTTAAGCCAAGGATATGCATTGATATTTTCTTTATATGTAAATAAAGTTAAAAGCAGTTAAAGCAAGAGGAGTATTTTGGTAGAGTATATACATACCTCACTGCCAGTGAAATTGCTTTCCTATGGTATATCTCCTTACCAGAAAAATCTCTAAATAAAAAGGTTTAAAGAAAATCTAAATGTCTATAATGTGAAGCATTTATTTGCATTGTGTGAATTAAGTTTGTGAAATTGATTTGTCTTGCTTGAGATTAGAGTCTTCACATGATCTTAAGTAAAAGTACATTTACTTGCAATAAACTGAATTGTTCACAGACGCATTACATTTGATTGGTGGAAAATATGAATAACAGTCTGTCTTCCTGAGTGCACAGATTTCAGAGTTAACACATGAGGCTTGTTAATGTTCTGATAAAATAGATGGGCTAGAAATGCACAGCTTTACAGGACAGAGTCCTCAGACAAGGCCATCTTAGCTCTGTCAAGGCTATTGTTAAGTTAGTGATGTCAGGTGTTTAACTGTACAAATAGCTACAGCTAAGTTTAGCTTTCTTGTCAGAATTTATTCTCTTATGACTGGAAAACCTACATTGTTACATTTAAAGGCTGGAGGAAAAATTACTTTAGAGATTTTAGAAAAGATAACTGGGATGTTGAAGTGTATTGCAGACAAATTATGTGTATGCAGACTAACAAATTTCTAAATTTGTGGATGCTTGTGAGATTTTTTTTATATGCTGTGAAAATGGAATACTTAATGTGTTGAAGCAGAATAGAGGGAAGTGATCAAATCACCTTGAATGTTTATAATGCTTTAATAGAGTGCTTGTTTACCCTTCTCACCAAAAAAGGTGCTTGTGAGAGCACCATATTTTGTGGCTGTTCAACAAATGAGCAAATTGATTTTAAGTGCAAATGATATTTATCTAGTATTGTTAAGAATGCTTGTAAGGTGAAGCCATACCGTGCGGGATTTCGCATTAGCAAAAAACTCTTATTAGGTTCATAATGATAATACCCCCCTAGTTAATTCTATTTAATTCATTAAACCCTAATAGTGAGCTGCTTTGTGTAACACTAAAATGCAAGGTTGTGTGTCCGAAGAGCAGGAAGCTCTAGGGCTTATTAGTTTCCAAAATGAGATTCTGTTGATGAGGAGCAGGAGTTTTCACTGACAGGCTGCGTGGGTGCACTGGAGCTTTGTGCCCTGCTTGCATCAGATCCTTGCAACATAGTTTGAATGATATGCAGAAGTTCTAGAACTCTTCTGATTATTTAACTAATTGCATATAGGGTTGATACAGAGAGAATGATCTTGTCTTAAAAAAGAAAAATAATCACAGTACCCTTTAGCTGTTTAGCCTCTAGTCCTCAGGTGGGGCTATTTGTTTTCTTGGTTTCTGTTGTTTGGAAGTACAGATCTTCTGTCACTACCTACAAGGAAATAGAGATCCCCCTTTCTGGAGTTACAGAAATTCTAAATGATGTGTTAGAAGAGAGTAAATTAAATCAGTTGCTTTGTGATACCAATCTCATGGTATCACAGTGATCATGGTATCTCATGACCAATGTCACTTGAGAGGCTCTGGGGCAATCTGTGCTAAAGAGCTGGACTTCAAGAACTGCTCATAGAAACAGAAGTGTTAGTCTGTTCTAAGATTGGCTTAGATTACTTTGGGATAAAGGCTGCAGTGGTGCAGTGCTTTTTGTTTGGTTGATTTTGGTTCTTTATCACAGTCTTACTTGTTTCTGAAGTTATCCTAGTTTCTGGCAAAGGTCTCTTAAGTAGTAACCTCAGGAAAATTACAAAGAAATTTTCAGAATGCTTAGAGAAGCCTTGGAAATTGTAGAAGACCACCCCCATGCCCTTTTCATAAGATAATGACCTATGTTCTCTAATCCCAGTGATATTTCTAAATTATCTTCAAAAATTAAATCTCTGCATTCCTTGAAAAGATGTTTCTGCAGGCTGTTGGAAAGGTGATTTTACAGTGCCCATGGTAGTGTGTTCAGGCTCTGTGCATGGAAAATGGAGGCAAGCAGACAACAGGTGTTGGCTCAAAGATGCCTGGGCGTCTACTGCTGTTTGCTGTATGCTGCTTCGTGTGGGTTGGATGAATTGTATGAGGTGCACTGTTCCCGTGAGCTGAGGCAGTCCAGCTCTGCCTGCAGATCCAATTTCTGCTTCCTTGGGGCTGCCCTTACCCAGCCAGCAGTGTCAGGAAATGAGCTGCTGACTCCTCTCGGTGGAGAGGAAGCACGGAGCAGACAACAGGTATTGGTAGCTGTTGGGGAGGGAGGGCGAGCAGAGGGTGTGCACTGTAACAGACAGGTGCACGTCCTGGGCCACATGGTTTGTGCCTGAGCTGTGTGCCTGTGCAAAGTTCTACCTTTTCAGCCATGCTCAGGGAAATCACCAAGGTCTTTGAGGTAAGTAGATCACAGGAGGAACAGGAGTTATGAATTGGGGCTCAGAGAAGAGCATCCAAAGTTGCAAAGGTCAGCATCACAGGACTGAGATGGGAAGATGTGTTCCTGCAAAGCTATTTTGACTGTGGTCAAGCTATTTTGACTGTGGTGCTTTTTCTGAGCCGGGTATGGTTCTAGGTTTTCTGCAGTGCTTTAAAGAGGGGTTATGCATTAAATCTACCTGATTCTGAAAATCTACAGAAGATAAATAGGGCTGAACAAATGTGGAAACATTAATAGCAAATAACAAGTACTTGCTTTTAACTAAATGGCTGTGAATGAAGCCTGTTCAGTTGAACACTATGGTTAACAAACTTTTTCCACTTTTTATCACAGTAATTAATGGCCTGGATGCTTAAACACCAGTTTCTTGTTTTAAAAAATGGTTAATATAGTTTTGACTTTGTTTTAAAAAAAAAATTCTTTTTAGGGTGGTACTTAAAAAAGCTGACTGCATTATGATTTCAGATATTTCAATCCACCATGCTTTGTAGGTGCTGTTGCCTGATACATGGGTAGCAATTGTGATGTAATGGAAACATTTGGCCGTAGTGCCAGGTTTGTAATCTCTTGCAATAAAATGTTCTTTTTTAACACTGCAGACTTCTTGGTGTTCTTCCCATTGTTTGGAGGTGAGCTGAATGGCATGTGTTATTTAACCCGGGGAACTCCTCCCCAACCAGAACGGTTACATGGCAAGGCAAAGAGGGCGGTTTGCTGGCTGTAGCTTTCTGAAAATTCAGAGGTGAGACAAGAAGGGGAGTGTTTACATTCCAGTATTAGAGACCAGGAATGAGAATTGGTGGTGGAGGGAATATCAACCAGACCCAGGGGCCCAAAGCTGAAACTGAATCACGAATAACAGTGGCTCTCATCTGTGCCTGTCTGGATGCTTCTTGCTCTATACACTCTGGTTTCACTGATGCCTTCTTTCCCAGGTAGAAGCAGATTTCCCTGCAGCAGTAGCTGTGCAGCATCTTTGACATGTACCTGGACACAGAGTAAACTGAAAGACCCCATCTGCCTGGCACTCTGCAAGTCCCCAGTCTCCTCCCACAGCATGAAAGGATTCATTGCTGTACCACAGCCATTTTTACACACACTATAAAAAAAAATGCAGAGACTGATCAAATATAGCATAAAAGACTGTTGGGGTGTGTTTATTTGAAATAAGGGCTGGAGTGGGGATCCCTTCAATGTTTTGAACTCTGGCACTGCTTGTTCTCATTTCTAGTTCCACTATAGGCTGATAAACTTGTCTTTAAAAAGCACACCAAAAGAAGTCTCTCTGACTTTAGAGCCCTACTGCTCTATTAGGACTTGAACATGAGTCAGCTAGCAGCCTTTTTATACAACTGCTTAGTAATACTCAAGTCCATCAAGTAGAAAAACCTAGTGGTCCAAGTAGCTGGTGTCTGGTGGCAGTGCTTGTCCTTCAGGGAAGCGGTCCTGGCTGTCTTTAGCTCATGTGCAGCTGGCTCCAGTCTGCCAGAATGAGAGGTGGAGGGGTCTGAGTGGGGTGTCACTGGCTATGACAATGGTTTGCACAGGTTGCCTGAGCACTGACATGGTGTTATTTTGACCAGAAATAAAAATTGGATTAAATGCATTCCTGTGGGGATGCTTTTCTCTAGGTGCAGGCAAAGTTTATTATAGAAGCCCTGAAAGACCTTTCTCATGCAGGCTCTGCAGGCTCTTCACCACAATTAAAACCCAAGCAAATAGTCTCCTTGGTAACTGTAAGCCCAGATATCCCAAAATTACAACTCTTGCTGTCCAGTGAGGGAACAAAGGGAGCCTTGGAGCCTTCTCACAGCTTCCAAGGTGCTTGTACTACACATGTATAAATTGCAACACTTTTAACTCATAAGATCTGAGGTTTACATACCAAGTGATGATGATAACCCATCTGCTTTTGTGTTAGAGACCTGCAGCATGAAACATGTTTGCATGATATTCATGGTAAGTGTTCCTAAATATAATCTACCACTTTTTGAAAACCTGTTTATGGGAAACTGGAAACTTCACATGTAAACATTGGATTATATATTTTAAAGTCAGCAGCAGCTGTGAATTGTATTTGTAGCTTCTATGAAACTCACCCAAAGCCATCCTCACTACTGTAGCAACAAACACACTGAATCCCATTGTGCTCTATGAAATGGCTTCAGAAAAGAAGAGACTCATAGAGCAGAATGCAAGCTATCACCATTTACCTGTGTTTTAACCAAATAAGGAATTGTGTGTCACCCAGGTACAAGTCTTGCTGACAAGAAATAGTTCTTTCATCTGTCTCTTCTCTGAAAAAAACAATTGTGTGAAAGTAGGAAAGAAAACAGCCTTATTTGGATAAAGAAGCAGGAGAAAAAATCTTTTAGAAACAAACAAACAAAAACCCCATAGGTTGAAAGAGAAACTACAAACAGGAGAAGACAGTATAAGCCTGGGGTTGACACTTGTTCTGTATTCCCTGAAATCTAGCTGATGGCTGCATTTGCTGTGCCTCCAAATCTTCAGGGGTGTGCTTGGGTTCCTAGCACAAAGGAGGTTAGGGCAAATATTATCCTTAGCCAAACAGCCAAGGAATATGTTTTAACCCCAAACTGTTAAAGAAATAGGCAGTGACAGGGAAAAGAGGCTTTAAATCCAATTTCTTATGTTGAAAGTCGACTGCCCATTCCCTTTGCCATCTGGAGTACATTTACTGATGCTTTTTAAGTGCTGCATATAAATCCATGGACACTTGGTACAGTTGTGAAGGAACATGAGCTGCTCTTCCCACATACGGCCTCAGTCACAAATTTGGTACTGAAATCTCATTTTCCAGGTTCTGATTGTGTAGGGATTGCCATTCACTGCTTCGAGAAATTCACTCCTTTACTGCATCTATCATTTTACAACATTCTTTTCTCACTGAAATAACTTCCACTGCTAAACCCAGTATACTCTGAGTGCAGCTGACCATGAGTGCTAATAAATGACTAAAGACCCTGACCCAGAATGTGAGTGTTCTTCCAGGGTCCCAAACTCATTTCTTTGCCCTCAGGCCCAGGTTCCCATCTGGGAACAGTACTTAGCCGCGTCTCACTGGGCTGCTAACCTGACCGTTTTCATTATCTTCATTCCTGGCTTGGTTTGTTTTCTCTTTCCTCAGTTTATGCTTATACCCATATTTGCTTTTTCATCTCCATTTTTCATCTCTCTTGTTCTTCAGGACTTTATTTTACTGCTGGCTGCCAGTGATGGAGCTTTTTCAGAAAGTCCTATAAGTGAACGCAGAGTACTATTTAGTATTCTTAAAAGCATAGCTAATGGCCTGACTTGATTTATGTTATGTAGCAGCAGTAGCTGTCTGTACCGAAGTGGTGGCAGGAGGAGGAGATGTTTAGATTTTAGAGTGATTTTGGATTACACAGAACAAAAATTCCATTATACAGTTGCTACCAACTCAAGACTGTGGAGCTGACGCTGCTGCTGGGAGCTGAACTCTTACCTTACGTGGCATGAGCCCACCTGGGAAAGTGCCAGCTTTCTGTTTTGTCTGCATAAAGCTGAATTTACTGTCTTCTTTTTTTTCTTTTTTTTTCCTTTTTTCCTTTTTTTTTTTTTTTTTTTTTTCCTGGCAGCCTTTCCAAAACCGCAGAAGTATTTAGAAAATGGAGCACTTGCTTGAATGGTTTTTGTGAACATGCAGCTTCTTGGGTTCTTTAAGCAAATCAAAACAGAGATGTCTATTAAAAACTGGTAAAAGCATGACAGAGATAAGAATCTCAGCCCATTTACTGGTAAAAGATGAATGTAATAGGTGGCATGAAATTCTTAAAAATTAAACTGTGATTTCAGATTTAGAGGTACAAATGTGCAAAGAGTATGTGAGCAGCCCTCCCCACTGCCAGCAGCAAACAAAGTCAGCAGCCTATAGGTTTCTGTAATTTCCTGCAATATGGAGCAGCTGGCACCCATTTTATAAAGGGTGGGGAGAAGAGAGAGAAGCCTCACTATACAGTCACTTCTGCAATAGGTGTTGTGTGCTGAGCTGTGGAAGTTGTATGATGGCTCAGGCTGTTTTCTATGTGCTGCATTAGAAATTGAAAGCAGCGAGAATGTTGTGGGAAAGTATCTACAATCTACCTGTGTGTGATACCTGCTGCTGTAGTGCCCAGATTCATAGTGCACACATTTTTATTTTTTTTCTCTTCTGAAGTGGAGAGTGCTTATCTTGATGTCATCTTCCAGATTGCAGATTTTCCTTCTACCTTAATGGACTGAAAATATCAATCCTGGCTATGCAGTCAGTGCTAGGCACTGATCTAGTGTCCTGATCTTGGAGAGGTGCTTGAATGGCCCATGAGAGCTCCCCATCCGCAAGCAGTCAAGGCTGATTTTGAATTTAGGTGCTGTGTTGTGTTAGTGTGGCAAGGTTTTTGTAGCAGAGGGGTTCATAGAGGCAGCTTCTGTGAAAAGCCACTAGAAACTTCCCTTATGTCCAACAGAGCCAGTGCTAGATGGCTCCAGGACAGACCCACTGCTGGCCAAGGCCAAACCATCGGCGATGGTGGTGGTGTCTCTGGGATAAAGTATTTAAGGGAGATAAAAGTCCAGCCAGAGAGAGGAGAGACAACATGTGAGAGCAACAATGTGCAGACACCAAGGTCGGTGAAGAAGGAAGGGGAGGAAGTGCTCCAGGTGCCAGAGCAGATTCCCATGCAGCTTGTGGTAAAGACCATGGTGAAGCAGCTGTGCTCCTGCAGCCCATGAAGGTCCACAGTGGAGCAGATATCCACCTGCAGCCCCTGAATGACCCCACTGGAGCTGTTAGATGCTTGGAAGAGGCTGTGACCTCATGAAGGACCCACGCTGGAGCAGTCTGTTCCTGAAGGACTGCACCCCATGGCCTGTGCTGGAGCAGTTCATGAAGAACTGCAGCCCGTGGGAAGGACTCACGTTGGAGAACTTCATGGAGGTCTGGCTCCTGGGGCAGGGACTCCATGCTGGAGAGGGGGGAAAAGGGTAAGGAGTCCTTCCCCTGCAGAGAGGGGAAAGGCAGATACAAGAAGTGAGGAACTGACAGCAGTCCTCATGGGGGAAAAGTTAAGCCCAGGAAGAAGGGAGGGGTGGAGGGAAGGTGTTTTAAGATTTGGTTTTTTATTTCTCATTATCCTACTCTGACTAGATTGATTGAATCTGTTTTGCCCATTGGTGAATGATCTCTCTCTGTGCTTATTTTGACCCATGACCCATGTCTGGTTGAGAAGTGACAGAGCAGCTTTGGTGGGCACTTAATGTCCAGCCAGAGTCAGCCCACCACAGGTGCTTTATTTCAGCTTTCTGTCTCTAAGAATCTGAGTGAAGCTGACAAATCTGTTCTGCTTTTGCTATTATTACTTTTGCAAAGAGAGAAAGCTTCAACAGGTTTGGGATCTCAATAAAAATTGAGCACTTGGAGAAAATTGAACCAGATGTATTCAGAGCTTCAACTGCTTCATGCTGCTGCTGCCAGCGAACAGCAGCCCACGATGCCCACAGCCAGAGCTGGTGTTTGCTGTCACCGGGAGCTCATTTATCATCAGAGCAAATCTGAACACTTTCCCTATTGTTTTTCAACTTTCCCTGCATGTACTTTCTCTCTCAGTTCCTTTCCCCTGCCCTCAGGAAAGCATCAGTTGTGTTGCTTTTAACTGAAAGGGTTCTTGTGAAAATTCTCTCTTAATTCTAGGGGACTTAGAAAGCTGAGATTCTTACCCCTCTTCACACTGCAGACCTGAACTACTTCCCTACCTGCAGATGGTCTCTGCACTCAGGTTAATGAGGCCCATATCCAGATCTGCACCTGGGAACTATGGACCTATACCTAAGGAGCTATGGCAAACCAAATGAAATAGTGACTATAAATGTAACCTTTCACTGTATCAGTATTTTGCCTTGGTTAATAGTCAAAATTATTTTCATCTTACTCAACAACAATACAGTATTAAATCACCGTGGTGTTTAGGTATGGTTAGTGTTGCAGCTGAAAAATGGGGAGGGCAAGGCCATGGCCAAGGTTGGAGCTGTGGAAACATGTAATGAAATAACATCCTAGTCCTTAAGCTGTCCTGAACATTATTAAGTTCTCCATTAAAGTTCACATGATCTCTGACCTGATTAGTGCTAGGAGCTAATTGGATAGGAGAGAGGATTTGTGTCTACTGCTAAAAAGATTGCTCAGAAAAAACCTATGTAAGTCATCAGAAGTTAGTGAGATGCATCCCCTTTAAAATACTCTATTTGAGAAGTTAATAGATAGAGCATAAAAAATGTATAATGTTTGGGGAAAAAAAAGGCAAATAACCCCCACCACACACACACAAAAAAATCTTTGAAAATCAGGTGCAGCTAACATCTGACGTGGAAAAATTGAGACTTCAAGATTAGGTACTACGTAAGAAAATAGCAAAAGTAAGTAAACTACTTTGGGGAGCCTTGACAGATATCTGCTGTTTCTAAAAATGCGGGTAAACCTGAATATTTTGTGGTCTCTTTCTCTCTAGAGTGTGAAACGCAAGATGAGAGAGTTATCTCACTGCAATATTTTCATTAGGATTGTGGAAGTTAAGCCATTTCCCATAAAATGGGAGGGCGAGCAAGCTGTGGAACCTGTGTGTGCTGCAGCAAGGTTGGTAATTAGACTGTAGCCAGGCAAAATCACAAGGGGGTATGTAATAAAAGAAAGATTTAATGTGATTTAAATACCGTGACGGACTTGCATTCAGTGACAGCCTGGTCAACCAGCACAGTGTGACATCTTCCTCCGCAGAGCCGTGCTCCTGCAAGGGCCATCTGGCTGGGCTGCAGCGGCACGGTGGGGACACACCACGTCTGCTTCGAGGTGGGCACAGCATCTTCTCGTAACAAAAGTTTGAATGTGGCCCTAATTTTATCTCATGTGGGAGTGTGTAATTTAAAAGAGATTCAAGACAAAGGTATAGTGTATTTTGGACACGTGACCATACCCCTCCTTCACGTGTTTGTATTGCTCACGAGTGCAGTGGGTGTGTAAGTGCTGTGCAGCGAGGGCTGTGGGGAAGTGTTGGGCTCTTGCTCAACAGAGTGGGTAAAGTGTGACACATCCACAGCTGCAGAAGCCCAGCAGTGGCAAAGATACTGTTTTCCTGTTGCTTGTACTTTAACTCTATGGTTTTTTCCCTCTTTTCTTGTCAACCCTTGCCTTGGCTCTGAAGGGAATCATCCCCTTATACCTTCCTCCTTCTGACAGTCCCATGTTTGAACAGTTAGCTTTTTTCCCTTGCATGCCATAAATACATAGGCATAATGTTGCCTGTAAGGCTCTGTTGGGACCACACAGTTTTGTTAGTCAAAATTATTCTATAAACTAAACAAGTAACTGGATACTTTATAGACATAGAAATTTCATAAACTATTTCTGTAAGTTAAATATTTTTAATTTAAATGTTTAAATTGATCCGTTATTTCTGGACAGTCACTTGTCACGTTGATTTTACTGCTGCTGTTGTTGAAGCAACTTGGTAGAGAACTGCTTTTCAGAAGCTTTTCTTTACACTCCAAAATGATGGAGGCAGGCAATGATACAAGTATCAACTGTGAGAACAAGAAAGGATAATCTGGAAAATTGTCAGTGATGGATAATGAGTCTCCAGGGCATTGTATTTCTAATTGTCCCAGGCTGTGTTTAAACATGACATCAGGATTAGGGGAAAAACATCTGTTTTCTATAATTTTCTAATAAAATAACTTACAGACCTCAAGGTTATTTCCAGACCCTGTATATAGCCAGGGTAGATGACTAATTAAGAGATGATGCAGGTACAGTGATTTGGGTGCTGGATTGTACCAGTTTCATTGAGACAAAGATTGTCTCAAGCAGGCTGATGCAGGTACAGGCTCTGCCTCCAGCATACTGAGCAAACACTGCGGCAAAACTGGAAAGCAACAGCTGAAGCTGACCACCTATAACTCATTTACTGTGCTCTGCAATAAGCCTTACCAAAAAAATTTATGGAGCAGATGGGCAAGAAATGTTCACAGCCTTATGTGCCTTCAACTTTTTGTAAACAGATACAAGTGAATGTAACTCAGGAATTCCTCACTGAGACTCTTGGGTTGTGTAAAAACATAAAATGGGCCTGCTGGAGAGGATTCTTGAGCTTTGAAACAAAACCATCATGCATGTGATTAAAAATAGTACTTGTCAGTTTTACAGATGTGGCATTTGCTCATCTAACACTCCTTATAGAAGACCAGAACAATGTAATTAGAGCATCTGGTGCTCCAAAGTGAGACTAAATTAAGAGTATCCTGTTTAAGGTTAGGGATAGGGGAGTTCCTAGCAGGAACCAATAAAAGTGTTATAATTTTACACTTCTGTGCAAAGCGGGATGCCAGTGGGATCACACTGATGCATTGCTCGTCATGCTGTGGATGGACTCCTGGGCCATGATCCTGAATCATGTCAAAACAGTACTTGGATTGATGGATAAAAACATAAGAGAGAGAACGAGTAGGGCTTTCCTTCCTTTGTCTATATGATTGCAAAGAAAACTTGCAGTGAAGCACCAGCACTGAGGCAGGAACCCTGCCTGGCATTCCCCAGGCGAAGGGCAGGCACAAGCCCACACAGGCAGCAGGACGCCTGTAAATCTGCACCACGACTCCTCAGTGCCTTGCTGAAGAGGACTCATAAGAGCCAGATGTGGGTTTGTGGCATTTTTAGTGTTGCAGACCAGAGAAGACACCTGTGCTAGGACCACAGGCTTTGTGCCAGCAGCTGGGTGCTGCACCCTCCTTGTGCTGGGCTTATGATGTCTGCAGGCTGGGGCTGCATCTCTGAGCTTGGAGACACCTGAGCTGCGGTGACTTGCTTTAGTGTTTACAGTCTCTCAGAACCTTCATTACAAAAAACCCCCTCCTTATGATTCAAAATAGCCTGCGACTTTGGGCTTTTCCTCTCTTGCACAATTTCAGTTTAAAATTGTCATGACAAGAAAGACTGACTTTTCTGTACCATTTAATATATTTTTGATTGATATAAAATTTAAATGAAACAATGACTATGTATATACACACACATCCGTTCACATGTGCACGTGAAATGCAGATAATTTGCAGTAGCATTTTTCCACTAACTTGAGTGGGTATTAAAATCCCAGATGTTTTTTGGTTTGGACCTGAAATTCTGAGTTTAGCTTGATGGATTGTGATTCATGTTTTTCCCCAGAACAAGACATTCATTCACTGTTTTCATTTCTCACTCTAGTAACTCCACAGTTTTTTATAATTTCTAAAATCAGTGCAAAGGAGAGACATTAATTCTGGGAGCAATGGTTTCCCTTTATTTGCACACACACATGAATGTGCTTGAAAATGCCCTGCTCCTTCCTCCCACCTCCTGTCTCTTTAGAACACTGGCTCTTTGAGAAGGGAAGCATCCTAGCTTTGTGTCTGTATAGCTTCTGACACTAGGGATTTAATTTGAAGTTTCTGCTTCGCAGTACAAATAAATAGTAATCCTACAATGGTTTGTTCTAGGCAACAATAAATGAGTCACGCAAGCAGGTGTGCCAGGGTGGGACTGGGTAACTCACAGGGGGAGGAGGGGACAGAAGTTGTCACAGGGACATTCTCAGACAGTTTATGCCCTGATTTAATCTTGTGTGAGGACAGTGATGGAAGATTTACTGCACTTAGTGTTTTTGAGACTATTTGCTATGAGAAGTGAGATACAGTAGACTATGCAGTGTACAGAGCAGTAAGCAAGATTTGAGTATCCTGTTAGTGATGTATGAGAAGAAAAGGCCTGAAGTCCTTCTTTATTATTCTGTAAATATGCTGTGCTAGAGGCTCTTAAAGCAAGATAAAAGTAGAGGGATTTGTTTAATGTTCATTACAAAGGAGTCTTTCTCACACTTGGATGGGTGAATCCCCTTCTCCAACTGTGACTTTGCTTGGCCACTTGTCTGAAGAGTCTCCAGAGGTCAAGCCTAATAAAAGGTTATCAAATACCAAGAAATTATAGACTTCTTGGTAATCAAAGTCTGCTCATAAGAAGTGCCAGTTCATTTATTTACCTTCTGGAAATACTAGAGCAAAAACCAAATAAAGGAAGAATGTCTTTTCAATCAAAATACGTAGTAGAAAATAAATAAATAGCATTTCAATAAATAACATTTTAAATAAACAGCATTTTAAATAGCATTGTTAAAATTATTCTAATTTAAAAACTGGCAAAAATGTAGCATTGAGGTGCCAAATTTTCCTAATTAAGACAGAACTTGAGCTGATCGCATTGGTGATATGAAAAATGATGCATGTGAACTACTATGTGCAAAGCTTCCTGCAAAGTTATGCGTGAGACTGAATGTTTCACATGTTCAGTTCTGTATTCAGTACTGTACAGCAATTTCCTGGGTGAGTGTAAGCTGCTTGAGAAGCTAAATATGATTAAAAGGTACAAAAAAGATGACAAGAAGTAGTGAGTTTGTATTACTAAACACTTCTTAGGTCAGTCCTTCCTAACATCACAGGCAAATTAATAAAAAAAACTTGATTAGGGGAGTAGTTGAAAATAGTAGTAAAGTGTGGTTAGAAAAGTCAGAGGACATTTAGGCTTGGAGAAATATGTTATTTATGTGAATCAGGCCTTTTTTTTTAATCCTAGTGTATTTCTTATTTACTGAGGGAAGGCCCTGGCATCGTGATACTGGAACTAGGGAGGAGGACTCACATTCTGCCTTACAGCATCGATACCAGATGCACCTTAAACATTTTGGTGTAGTGCAGCTGAGAGTGGGGTGACCTACTGAACCTCCTCCACCTGGCACACAGCATCTCTGCACTCACAGAGCCACAGGACAGAGGTAGGGGAGTAACACTGGACTTTGGGAGCAGGGCTGTACACGGGTGAGATGGGCAGCCAGGCTGACCATGGTGTCCAGCTGACGTAAAACACCTGAGCAGGAGGGACCACACTGAAAGGAGACAGCAGAGAAGGGCCCCTCCAGCACCATCGCTCTAACACTCTCCTTGGAGATGGAGAGATGGAGGTTCAAATCCCTTCAGGCAGAAAAGGGATTGAACATGGATCTCCCACATCCTGGGTCACTGCCCTAATTACGGGGTTAGTGGATAAAAAGGGAATGACAGCAGCTGTGGTGAATCCAACCTCTTATATCCTTTGAGGATTTTTTTTTTCTTTCTGTTGCAAGTGCCCGAAATGAAACATTTTGGATGGAACAAAGCCCTTTCCTCACTGCAAAATTTATGGGATTTGTTTTACTTCAGCAAAGAAAACTGGAAAATGGTATTTCAGATTGATCTGATAAGGGTTTTTTTTTCTCACTTTAGTTTAATTCAGTTACTTTAGAGCATAATCAGTTATTTGCATGAACCCATTTCTAAATGTTAAAAAACACAATTTGGGCTTTGTTGGAGAACAGTTGCCTACAAAATCTCAGTCTATACTGGCAGACTGCAATCCTCCAAGTGACAATAGAGCAGAGCTGACTGAGGTGGTATGGTAGGCTTCTACCTGCAGGTAGCCAGGTATGCATACACACTATTGAAATATTGAGCACTGTAAAATATTGATTTACATTAATGTAGAAACATAGTAAATAAGTGGCAGTCTAAATTCTGTTTATGCCTTTCATTGAAAACAAGAGACAGTTGGTCCCATAGCATCACAGAATCACAGAATACGCCAAGTTGGAAGCAACCTCCAAGGAAATGCAGTTTGGTCCCAGTTGGAGTGGCCTTTCTTAGAGAAGATTAATGACTTGTACAAACCTTCCCATGGCTCATTTTGGATGACCCTGTTTGGATGCTTTCTTGGTGGCTGGACAAGCCAGCAGGTTCATAGCAGTTCTGACTTACTGTTACTCACTGGAAGGAGGTGAGGTGTGCTGTGAGGACAGAGGGGTCAGCGTCTTCAGGCAGAGAGAAGCTGAACATCCTTATGAAGTCTCTCCTAAGTGAAAGAGAACTATGGACAGCTTTGCCATACTTTTTAAATATTCAGAATTGTGTTTCATTTTTACTACTCACCTGCTGATTGGGAGTGTGTCACCACAGCCAGCACAGTTGTAGGAAGAAAATGTACATGGTTACTCTACATCTGCTATTCCCTTCTTTGGGCCATTGTGGATTCCACTATGTCTGTTAATTGTATTTTATAGATGACATAAATGTACATGGAACATTACAACAGGGAAAATATGACAACAGTAATACTACAGAGCATAATCCCTGCCTCAGGAGCTTCTATCCAAGGGCCTGAATATATTCATTGTACTTAGAGAGGGAGTAGTGTGGAGATGTTATCTGTGCTTGGCTTAACACGAGATTTGGGGTTCTTATAAATGGGCAGGAAGAGGAGCTGAGAAAAGAAGGGAGCCTCTCCAGGTGCAAGACATCTGGGTCTGAGCATCACCCATGAGGTTTTGGTGCTCTGCAAGGTGCGAAGGAGGGATTTAAGCTCCTCATTCCAGCTAATGGAAAATGTTTGAGGCACTGATTTGGGTAAACAAAACAAAGATCTGAAAGTACTTACATTTAATTTAGTTGAAAATGATAGTTTAAAAAGCAAAACTCAAAGCATACTTGACAATTCACACAGCCTTGTTTAACACTTCTCAGGTGCAGCACAGTTACTCTCACAGGATCAGGCCCTGAGGGGATGCCAAGAAGAGAAATGCTTGAAAGCAACATATGGAAATTGAATACGAAGTAAAAGCTCAAGTGGAAATAGGTGGGTTCAGGAGCTGTCTTCAGGAGAGGGAGCCAAGGCTATGCAGTGAGAAGTATACAGAAAATGAAAGTATGCAGAAACTGAAAGGTGCTCAGCGGCAGTCATGTTAACGTAATCCGTGCAGTCATTTCCTCCTGACGAGTGTATGTAGCACATCACAGAGCTGGGCCTGTTGTCAAGGGAAGGCAAAGGCAATGCACACATGTGCATGTCATGGACAGCAATGATGCGAGGGGTATGAGCCACTTATGGGGAGAAGCCACTGAGCAGAAGGCTACAAAAGACGAAATGCATTCAAGAAGGGCTGTTATTTTTGTAATAAAACTGACCAGTTGTTCATAATTAAAAATATGTTTCCCCAAGGTCACTTGAATTTTTTTGCCAGGATTGCAAAGCTGTTCTAATCTCCACTGGTGTTAGAGCTTGAATTAAATGTGTGCTGGCATCTGCCAGAGTAAGTATCTTTGTTTCCTCCTCCCACTCCTTATAGGACACTTGGTCCATCCGGGAGGAGTTAAGTTCTGGAAGCCCAGCAGAAGAGGTTTGAGGCACAGTGAAACTTCTGCAAACTCTTGGTATCCCTCAGAAAGCCAGTGTCTGTCTGATCCATATGTCCATAGACCTTGAGCTGGTAAACAACCTACTGACTTCCTGATGTGCCTGGGTGTCAGTGAGGTTTGAGCTCTGTCAGTCAGCCACAGGGACACGGGAGGGACAGATGCTGCATCCATATAGAATGATCCACTAAGAAAGGATAGACCACACTTTGGCTCCCTAAGACCAAAAAATGCTTAGAGTTTTTGAATTTTTGAGCTCTTGCTTTTCCCCCCAAAGTTAAATATTTTCCAAGAAAGCTGCCATATTAGCGTCTCTTCCCATTTAAACTTATATATGGTGTTGCTTATGACAAACAGTCCATACAATTCTGCAAATCTTGGAACGTTGATCTCCCCCCTCCCAAAATCTCAATTGGACTTGCAGTGCATACTTTTTTATCCAGAAATACCTCAACTGTATGAGGGCTGCTGTACAAATTTAAAATTTCACCTTGCATTACTAGATTTTTATTAACCAGAATTTATCATTATTTCCTGACATCCTTCTCAGCCCAGAGCATTTGTTGCAACACCGGAAAGGGTGTGATTAGCTTAAGCATCATGGGCTTGTTCAAGCCTTTTTGCTTTCCTGCAGGTTGGAGTTAATAGTTAATTGTTGTCCCTACTGGGTTATATCTCCTGGTAGCCTTTCTGCCTGTTGCATTACTGGCTCTCGGGGGGCTGGTGGATGGCTGTGCAGTGTAGTGTCACTCACCTACCTGCTTATTCTTTAGTGGCAAGTGTTTGAAACCTGGAGAGGCTGTCATGGGTTTCCTTGGTTAAAGGGACAGTTGGAGTCACCACCACATCTGGGCTGTAGTTTCTTGACATTTTCCCAGGCATTGATTGCTTGTTGCTTATCAGGGAAAAACTGAGATAGGCCACTTCATTGTTTGTATCCAGTATGTTTTTTCTAAGTAAATTGTCAGGATAGGCAATTGTCTCTTTATCCAAGTCCAAGGGATATCTGAGTCCAAGACAGCTGATGACATTATATTGGGCATTCATTTTAGAACTGCTGAGCCCACAGAAATCAATAGTTTTCCATTATCGGGTCCGGCTGGGTCACTAGTCTGTCAATGAGCTGTTACAATCACTGTACAAGGGTGAACCTGACCAGTCAATTGCTGCTGACAAGAGGAAAACATGCTGACAGTCACTGGAACAAGCCAGAACACAGATGTGCACTCCAGATTACCATCCAAGGAGGCTGGGAGCAGGGCCTTTTCCAAGATACAGGACATGCACTGTGAGAGATGAGGCCCCCTCTCTCCCTTCCTTCCTCCCACACATCAGACAGGCCTTCCCTGCCCCGGGAATTAAGGTTTGTTTTCATAGTCCCAAACACCAGAGAACTGACTAACTGAAGATGAAGGAACCATCTTCCTCAGCAGCCAAAAAGGGACGTGCTAAAGGGGAAGGCTTCTGCTGGCAAGATCAGAGGGCCAGGCTTCTGTCTGCAGTGGCCATCACTGAGGGGTGTGGGCTCAGGGGCTTCTTGTCTGTGGCAGGTGCATTAGGCAGGAATGCAGGGTTAACTCTAGTTCTTGTCTGTGTTTTAGCACTGACTTCCTGACAAATTTGAGAGTGGAGCAAAAATAAATATTTAGAAATTATCCCAATATTATGATTTTTAATTTTCAACTTTATTAACTTCTTTCAAGTGTTAAATCCTGACCGTTTTATTTATGCCTCCGGTCGTCTGTTTGATTCCCGCAGAAGTCAATATTCACTTGTGCTCCATCATCAAACAAAAAACGGGTAATCAACTTTATCACTGGAAGCCAACTAGCTGGGTTTTAAAAAATACACTACCCAAAAGAAAGCTCATTTGCTTTAAATGAGAGGAGAGGGAAGTCTTTTTAACAAAGCAGAGCAAACCTTCCTTTACTGGTAATTAGAAGCACGAGTCTTATATATGACTTGCAGCATTTGGTAGCTCAAGCCGCGTCAGATCTCTTACAGCATTAATTAAAAAGAATTTATGTTTTTTTAATAAAATGCTTCATGTTTTAGCCCTTTTCTTCATCCTTCCAAATGTGATTACGGAGGCTGAAGGGAATTCAGGTTAATATGTTGACACACTTAACAATGCGGGGTCATGTAGCACAATCCGCTCGGCTGGTTCGGCGCGGCGCGGCCCCTGACAGGTCCCATCAGCCGCTGCCCTAAAGGCAGAGGCGAGGGGAGGATTTTAATTACTGCTCTGTGCGCGAGTTTGCCAGCATTAAATTGAGACATAATTAGGCCCCCGAATTTTAATAATTGTCCTAGCTAATTGGGCAGACAAGTACGCTCTGCAGCGTGGCGTGATTAGATAATTAGTGTTTCCAAATGACAAAATTGGACTCTTGATTGCGGATTCCAGATGCGGGGGCGGGGGGGGAGCGGGCGGCTCCCTGCTCGGGCACAGCCGAGCCGAGCCGGGAGAGGCGGTCGGGCGAGGTGAGCGGAGCCGTGCCTGGGCGGGGATCCCGCGTGGGGGTCCCGGCGGGGAGCTGGGACCGGGGACACGAGCGGAGCCGCGGTGCCTGCGGGGGCGCGTCCCCGGCGCCCGGTGCGTGTGTCCCCCGCGGCGCGGCGTGGGGCGGTGGACCTGGCGATGATAATTGATCGTCTCGGCCCGAGGACGGCCCGGCACAAGCGGGGGCCATGGGACGGACACCGGGGGCGGCGGGAAGCACACCTGGGACGGCGGGATGGACACCGGGGGCGGCGGGGCCGCGGGAAGCACACTGGGGGGGGCGGGACGGACACCGGGGGCGGCGGGACGGACACCGGGGGGGCGGCAGCCCCGCCCGCGGCCGGCAGGGGGCGCCGGTCCCGCGCGGCGCTGGCGGCCCCGGCCCCGGCCCCGGCTGCTCCGCCCCCGCTCCGCGTCCCCGGCAGGGCCGGCCGCGGCTCCGGAAGTACCGCTGCCCCTGCCCCGCCGGTGGCACCGCGGCCCTCCCCTGCCCTCCCCGGCCCTTCCCGGCGGCCCGTGAGCCGGTGCGGGAGCCCCAGC
>JAWWEE010000004.1:15866352-15875240 GCA_035221455.1 Xenops minutus | reverse complement strand
GTAAGTACCGCTGCCCCTGCCCCGCCGGCGGCACCGCGTCCCTCCCCTGCCCTCCCCGGCTCTTCCCTGCGGCCCGTGAGCCGGTGCGGGAGCGCCAGCCCCGCCGCCCGGCGCTGAGGCGGGGATCACCGCCCCGCCGGGCTCCGCATCCCCCCGCAGCCTGCTGGGGGGCCTTGCTAACGAGAAGGGATAGGTTGGCTCCTTATACCTCTCCAGTGCATACAAATGCATGTCTCGGTGGAGCTGCACCGGGGACTCGCGTGGGCGCGGACACCACCCCGGCGGGGCGGCAGCGCCGGCGATGCTCGCAGGTGCCACCCTGCTGCCAGCGATACCTGCGGACTGGAGTCCCGCCTGGGAATAAAAAATCTCACCATAAAAAATGTTTTCATTTTAGTGCTAGAACCCAGCTCATTAGCATACTTGAAAAAAAAAGAAAAAAAGAAAGAAAGGCTGTACGCGCAGAGGGCGCTGGGGCAAATCCGCGGGGAGTGCCGAGGCCCCGCACGGTGCCGGCCCGGCCCGCAGGGGAGGGTGAGGAGCGAGGGGCACCGCGGGCCCCCCGCCCTGCGGCGGCAGCTCCGGCGGCTGCCGCACCCCCGGGGCACGGGGAGCCCCCCGGCCAGGCTGGGGAGCCTGGCCGAAGCGGGGCCTTCCTTTTGTTTGTTGTTATTCTCATTATTTTCTCTGCGAAGAAGCAGGCGGTTTCACGCGGTGATACAAAGTTGGATCGCTAATAACCGAAAGTTAAAATGCAAACGCTTCACTAGGAAGCATTTCACACATCTGGTGCAAAATCACTTTTTTTTTTTTTTTTAATCTGCGGAAAAGGAAAAACAGTTTTATGAATTTTTTTTTTTTTTTTCTGTGTGTGATAGCACTGTAATCAAAATACAGATGCTTTTCGTACATCAGTGATTTTTCACTATAGCCTAAAGGCCTCTTGGCTTTAAAACTCCAGTTATTTTTGCTAATATATCAGGATTTTAACTCCTGACTATTTCATAAATCAACTCCACATGCACTGTACAGTATTTATATACTTATTTCCAGAGGTACGTTCTGGCTGAGTAGATTGCCAGCTCACCGTTTCAGTGCTTCAAAGTGATGATGCTGGGAATTGTCAACTCTGAAGACAAGGTTAGCTCACAGGAGCAGGTTGTGCTATGTAAAATGCTGATTTATAAAAGTGTTACAATCCATATATCTTGCAAGTCGAATTGCATGCATTATACGATCAGAAATACATAGAGCATTGATCTGCCAGTGCTTGTTTTAAAACAAAATTCATGTTGTTTCCAAAGGTGAGGGTGCCTGTGACGTACCGGAGCAGATGCGAGAAGGTGCATCTTTCAACCCACCCCAGCCTGGAGAAGCTGTGGCAAAGCATTCCTGTGCCCTGATAACAAATCCCCGCAGCCTAACCCTCACCTCAGCATTGCTGGGAGCGGTAAGCGCCCAGCCCAGGGCGAAAAATACCTCCTGCGAGCCACATAGATGCCTGCTCATTTTTAAAAGTCTGTTCTGACTTCGATGGGCTCCTGACCAGCAGGTGACACATCCCCGAGCCTATAAGCTGCCAAGGGTGTTGTTTTTCCATAAGCAGTTGCTCTCTGAGAAGCCTCAGTAGCCTCTGTGCCCAAGGGGACTCCGCGGGGCTCTGGCAGGCTCCATTTTGCCATCCTCCTGCCAGCCTGTGGGTAGTCTTTCCTACTTGTAGATAGGCTTGTGTTGCTCTTATGAACATGACATCCAGCTCCAAGTTTGCAGTTTTTCAAGTATACTTGGTGAAGTTGAACAATTTAATCAATGCCTGATGAAGCCTTGGATGTATCTACACTATGTCAAATTATCTTCAAATCTAAAGCAATGGTAGAGGTTAGATGGGGGGAACTAGCAGCATAGTTCCTGCCCTGATCCTGCGAGAAATGCTGTGCAGTCACATCACAGTATAGCAGTTTGAGCACAGCAGCCTATACTGTGTGTGGTCATTGCAAGGCCAAGGCCGTGGTAAGGCTCCTATTCCCGGGATGCTCTCATACTGTTTAGTAACCAGATTACAGCTTGGGTATGCATTACTTAGCAACCTTTGCCAGGAACGCTTTTCGTCTGCCTGGTGAGAAGGCTGGGATTCTTTCTTCAGGGACACTATCAGATAATTGTCCTGTTGCTTGTGCACAGTTTTTGTGATATGGTGGCAGGGCGATGGGAGCTGAAGGCTACTCAGATGTGGCACCAAATGGCACTGTGTGACTTGGTCCTATTTCTTGCAGAAAACATGCTCCACCCATGTTTCATGCCCTGCCCAGCCTGCTGCTTCATCTCCAGACACAGAGGAAGGATGTCTCTTTTGGTTAAGATGTTACTGTCTTGAGACCTGGTTATTTTATAAATTTTCTTTCCAGTTCCAAGTTAGTACAAAGATTCTGATGAGCTGACATACAGAAAATGGTATCCCCCGTCCTGTCTGATGTCTTCTTGGTCAAGCCCAGGCTGTATTTACTGCTTCTCAAATGGTAACTGGGTTTGCTGGGTTTGCAGATCTTCCCTGGGGTGATAATGC
Organism: Xenops minutus; assembly: GCA_035221455.1. NCBI lineage: Eukaryota > Metazoa > Chordata > Aves > Passeriformes > Furnariidae > Xenops > Xenops minutus. The sequence goes on along the minus strand of JAWWEE010000004.1, from coordinate 15,872,677 downwards.
TGACTGTCCACGCAGGAATGGACAAGTAGAGTTGAAGTTATTTACTTTGTGAGTAATATGATTTTATTTTTTTTTTCCAGAGGACCAGTTCGATTAAATAGTTTGGTTTTGGTTGGGATTTTTTTTTTTTTTAATGAGTATAACGGTGCTGAAAATGTAGAAAGTAAATAATTAGACTTATAGGGCATTTATTTATTTATAGTGCTCTAATTGAAGCTGTTCCCTTTGTTAGGATAGAATAATCTCCTTATTGTGCAGGCAACTGTAGAAGTAGGAAAGTACTTTAAACTAGCAGAAGGGTTTTTCACACCCGCTCTCTTCATGAAGCGTCGTCTTGCTTTTCCTCTGGTCTGAAACATGACTAGAAACCTGGCTTTGTCGGGAGCCTCCATGTCCACCTACGCTGGAAAGCACATCCGGACGGCCGGAGGCGTTGCCTGCTGCCAGTGATGGTGGCAGAGCTCGGCTCGTCCGGCAGCTCCAGGCCTTGCCAGGGCACATCTGCATTTCTTTTCCTTCTCTTTCGGGGTGTCTCCCCGGCGTGGGGAGCCACCCAAGACCAGCCAAACCCTCCCGCGGGCGAGGGGCACACGGCGCGGCGGCGGTGCGGGGCGCCGAGCTCAGCGCTGCCGGGAGCCGCTGAAGTTACAACTTGAAAGGAGCCGTCGGTGGCGAGAAGAGGCGGACAAAGCAAGCGCCGGGCTACCGAACGAGGCGCTCTGCCGGCGAGTTTTAGGGCGCTTAAAGTCTAAAGGAGAAGTGACATGCAATGATCTCCCCGGCTTGGCTGCTGATGGGAGGGTGGAATCTTGCTAACAGCTCGTGTATCTGTATATTTAATTGCGACCTGGCTGCATGTTGCTGTTGAGGAAGGATGCAGATCACAAGCGAATCTATAAAAACGCAGTTGACAAGCCCGAGAAAGCGATAACTGACAGATGAAACGACAGTCAGCGCAGAGCTAACTGGCAAACGCATCGGTACAAAGTCAGATACCTTCTGAGAGGAGTAGTAGTTTGTTTTATTCAGGTTCTCCAGAGTTTTATCTACTGTCGGTGTGATGGGGTAGAGAGGAGCTAATGTGCCCTGTTTAGGATACAAACATGCAGATTAGATCAGGCTTCGGATACTGTTTCACTCATGACTTAGAATAGTTAGAGGAATAAACCAGGCTTCCCCCACCGAGGAAAACATGGAATTTTCTCGTAATGTTTTAAAGATGATTTAAACTTGTTTAAACACAACTGTTTCACGTACGGATACAGGGAGCTATTGGGAGTTGATGGGGTCGGGCGCTGGGGCCGGAGCTCGCCGCCACTGTTGTGCGAGGCTGGGGAGCTGGGAGAATATCATCCCGTTTTCTTCACTTTTGTATTACTTTCAGTTTTCAATGAGGCTAGTGTAATTACGAGGCGTTTAACTTTTTGCCAGGCGCTTTCATTATGGCTGTGCATTTGCACCTCGCTTTTAAGAGATGTAATAACATTCACAGTCAGGGGCAAATCCTGTTAATGAACAAATTAAAGTTCAAACAGTTATTCAAGTTCACAGCCCCGCTCGCTGCTCCTTTAATAAGAGTTATACATGTTACTTTCTCTCGGGATCACTCCCTCTTTTATTACTTTTTAAGCTTTTCATAACCACTAGCGAGCTATACGAGCAGCTCCCAGCCTCTAAAGAGACCACAAATCCTGAAGGGAGCCCTAATCCGACCTTAATTTGGCAACTTTTGTAAAAGACATAAAAGCTCGGGTGCCACCCTTGTGCGCTCAGATTATAATGTCAGGGGACAAACCGGGGGAAGGCTCCCTCTATCTCGCACCCACCTATTTGAGTTGGCTCCCTCCCTTCCGGAGCTGTGCAAAGAGCCTCCGTTAGTCCCTCACGGGTACCGGAAGAGAAATTAGGATGTCTGATTGATACTCTGGGAATTTCCACCCTCTCGCACATAGCTCTACTCGGCTCCGCGCCCAGCAGAGCCGTCCCGCAGCGCTGCCCTTGGGCCGGAGCGCGGTGTCTGCCTTCAAGAGTTAGCAGTGTGCAGCTACAAAAAAAAAACAAAAACAAACCACCAAAACAAACCAACCCACTCCAACCGGAAAAGATAAATCCTTGTGCTCTTCCTCGCTTACAGCCCCTCTTTCTTCTTTTTCTCCAAACCTTTCACGAATAGAGTGTCTGCGCTTACCTCGACATTTGCATAACATGAATCTAATCAGGGGCTGCCCGAGCCCCGGGGAGCCGCGACTCCCGGTGGGACCGGGCTGGGAGAGGGGCGGCCTCCCCGGTGGAGCCTGGCTCCGAGCCGGGGGGCAGCGGGCAGAGTCCAACAAAGCCCGGGGAGTTTGACACTGGTTCAAGGCAGCACCAGTGCAAAAGCGCTGTCTATGTACAAATACAGGAGATCACACTCCCCATTATCTACCTCCTGGCGAGTGTTTGATTTGTGACATCAAAAGCTTATCAAGGCAAGCTCACCAAAAAAAAAAAAAAAAAAAAAAAGGAAACAAGGGGGGAAAAAAGCACCTCTTCATGGAGGGAGATCGCCGCGATTTGGGTGATGCGGGAGAAGAAGGAGGGGGCCGGTGTTGTCAAAACGCCGCCGGTGCCAGGGAGGCGATTCCTGCCCCGCCCGTGTCCCCGCGGGCCGAGCGGCGGGGCTGGTGCGGGGCCGGCCGCGGGTGCGGGGCGCTGCCGCGGGCGCGCAGAGCAGCGGGCGGGCGGGCTGGCCCCGGCGGAGGGCTGGAGGGAGGCCCTGATTCCTCGCAGCCATCCACACAGCAGTGGTTTGATATAATCACCATGACAACTGCCGCCTATAAGCATACAAATAATAGAGATGAAATAGACAAAAGATTAGCATGCCATGAAAAGTACAATAAGTTTCTTATTTAGCATTTAGATAACTGTCTTTCCTTCGGAGCAGGCTTCAAAGTTGAACCCAGTTTAGACCAAGAGGATTAATTCTTTCTCCCGCATGCTTCATTGAATCTCTCATTACCAAACTTTGTCTGTATTGATGTAAGATTTGATTGAAGATTAGAGCATTTAGCAAATCTTGCTTTTCTGCATGTATCAGGCCTTTTCAAGCGCAGACCGCGCTGCCCAGTGGTCAATACCCTTACTTTTATCCAGTGTCTGCTTCATTTAAACTTAATCAACTCCCTCAATGAACTGGAACAGGGAAACGTCCCTGAGGTAAGAATGTTGTGCTGTTCTTAGATAATTCTTTGCTCCCTCTCCCAATCCGCTGGCGTTAAACCTAAAATTGCTCTCTGATGAACTTAATCAATATGATAATGACAATTGGGGCTGAATGGCTCGGCCTGGGCTCGGCACGGAAAAGGTAGATGGCTGTATCCATTGCCTAAAAGCAACTTCTCCTTTCTCGCCTCTTCTTTTGTGTGCACTGCTCCCACCTTTCTCTCTCTCCCCCTCTTCCCCCCTCTTCGTGACACCGACCGCTGCTCACGCTGGAGAATGATGCTTCTTTGTGCGGCAGGAGGACTCGTATGTCACCGCCCGGAGGAGCGGAGCGGAGCGATTGGCCGGGTGAATTATCTGCCTTGTTGCAGTGAATTATTTGCGCTGTTTCCTTTCCCAGTCAACAAGTTTCTGAGGTATAGCGCAGATCAATCAAAGCTGACAGAGCGCATGTGAAGCTTTTACTGTGTAAATCTGGACCTCTTGTCCCGGCTTCGTTGGCACTGGCATCTGTATATCATTTTTATACTGCTACCAGTAGAGCAATTTCAAAAGTATTTGCAAGGAAAATGGATGTCCCCATCTGTTCCTGGAATCATAAATGTGCCACTTTCGGAGGGTTTTCACTGGTAATCATATCTTTAATGATGAACAAACTTGTGATATATACCTTTCCATAAAATGGGGTTTTCTTCACTTTATTGTGATTGGCTGGGATAAATAGCTTTTCCATATGTTAGGAAGATAAAACATAAGATTACCAGACCTCGTTTGTTTGATCATAAACAAAAGAAACAATTCGCTCCAAACTATCTTTAAACAGAAACAACTGCAGAATTAAATTGTATTAATAATCTATCGATGGGTCAGGAGGCAAACAACTGTCTCCGTGGAAAAGACACCTGGTTTAAAATACGAGTAGGATGGTCTTTCTCGCTATTCGGGTGACCTTAATGCAGACGTGTATTTTAAATACTCGATGCTAATTTTAATTTTGTTTTTCTTAAAATTATCTTGTCTTTATCTTCATATCTTTTTTCTCCAGCTTGACTTTGAATTTCCTTAAGTGCCAGAGCGAGGATGCGGTGCTGGGTAGTGCACTACCGTGCGCTATATTTAGAAAGCAGCTGGAAGAGAAAATGTCCTCAGGAATCCGGACTGTTCTGTTGTAAATGTCTCTCCAGTCCCAGCACTGTAAACGTAAACGCTCGTTCTACAGACGAGTTCTACAGGCTACCTAGGAGCGCTGGGTAAGGATGGGTTCGGGGAGCCACTCCCCAGCTGCCTTAGCCGTGTCCCACGGCAATGAGAGGTGCCAGGGCTGCCCGGCGGCGTGGCTGCCTGCCCACCTCGCTGCGGGGCGGGGGGCAGCAGCGCCTGAGTTTCTCCCCGCTGGAGGCACCCCGTCTCCGCCCGGGGGAACCGGCAGGCTGCATGCACCCATTTCTCCGTGCAGAGCGCCTCAGCCGCGAGGTTCACTGCCCGGAGCCCCAAAATGGTCACTCCCCTCGAGTTTCGATGGGGCAGCCGCCCCGGGGCGGGCACTCCGCGCCGCAGGGCAGCGACGGGTCAGGTGGCACTGCCAGTCCTCCCCTCCCTGGAGATTCAGCAGCAACAGCACCCCCAGACCCACCGCCCGCTCCCCGCGTGGAGTGAGGGTCGATGCTAAGCGGGATCTCCTGCGCTGAGGCCTTGCCCTTCGGGGATGGGGACAGACCGTGCCGGAGGGACACCCCGTCCGGCTGTCACTCAGGGTGGGAGCCCCGACGGGCCCGGCACAGCCCGGGGGTGCGCTCTCCTGCACTCCTTGGAGACCCCGCTCCCGGCCCCGAGCTCCCGATGGGGAGGGAGGCCCTCCGGCTGCGCACGTCATCCCGCGACCATCGCCTCCTCAGAGACGGGGCGGGCTCCCCCCTTCCGTGTGAGGCTCTCCCACAACCTCGCTGCCCCAGACGGCAAAGGCGGAGATAGCTGCGACACCGCCGTACAAAAAGACGCTTCCAAGCCCCTTCCTCTTGGCCAGTGCCCCTCGGTGGGCACGGAGAGCCCGAGGCAGCGCTGAGCCGGTGGCTCCCAGCTGAGAGCACGGCCAGCGGCTGCTTCCAAGGGGGCGGCTTCCCACCCAGCCTCGCCCGCCCCGCACTGGGCTCTCACGGCCGTGGGGATGAGTCGGTATCGGCGGGCGGGAAGTGGGCAAGTTAGCGTTTCTTAAGGCCAGAAGAGACCATTAAATCATCTGCCTGACCTCCCGCGTTACAGGGCCCTATAATTCCATCCAGTCCTAAGGCATTAAGCCAAATAATTTGTGTTTGAATAAAATGTGCCTTCCAGAAAGTCTCATGGTCCTGAGGATTTCAAGAGACAGAGATTTTGCTCTTGTCCTGGAGAGTTTATTGTGGTAGCTAAACCCTGGTTAAGGGACGAACCTCATTTCCAGGACACGTTGTCCTTGTTTAAATTATTCCCAATTGCCAGGCTTACATTTTGTAGCCTGCTAGTACCGTTTTTTCAACTGTGGCTACTTTGGCTTTTCCCTTCCTTTCACACAGGTGTGAAGCCTGGCGTTAGCACAGGCGAGGACCTGGCTCCACCTTGGGCTGCCTGGGGAATCCTGAGGTATCCAACACCCGACTGCCATGGCGCTCAGCCTGCCTGGTGACTGTGGCAAGGAAGAGTCCCAGCCCCTCAGACTGGGTAGACCAATGTGACATCCCATTGAAAACCACTGCTCAAAGGGCCTAGTCCTGCTCTACTGTGAAATCCCGGGCCAACACTCCTTTCTAACCAAGGCAGTGCCCAACAGGAGAAGGACGAGGTACCTTCTTGGGAAGCTCCGCTCTCTGCCAGACAGGCAAAGCCTGCAGGTGCCTGGATACGGGTGGCTGGGCTACTGTGGGTTCCGAGTATTCGTGGAAGAGGAGAATATTGTATCTATTGATCACCTAGGGCGTAAAAGATTGTATTTCGCTAGTAAATGGTTGCTGCCTTTTCCTAGAGCAATGCTGTTGGCGGACACACCGTAGTAGGATGAAACCAATCCCGCTTCAGAGGAGCAGCCCTGCAGCCGCTGGCGCCAGCCCGAGGTAAAGGAGCTGGACAGAAGCCGAGGAGCCGGTGCAGG
>JAWWEE010000004.1:15821352-15861352 GCA_035221455.1 Xenops minutus | reverse complement strand
AGTTCTTTGAGTAGGAAGTGGAGAGAGAGAGTGTGAACCATCCATCTCATGGGAATTTCTTGCATGTATTTCAGAGTGGTTCCTAAGAAAGTGCTGTTTTCTGCACAGATGTGCTTGAAACTGGTGTGAGGTATTTCTGAAGCTTTGAGCAACAAGTTTTTCCTGGCATTGTTGGTACACCCTGGGCATGGTTCCATGGCTGTGCTGCAAGCACAGACAACATTCATGAATCTTACTGTGTTCAATGAGAAGCCAACAGGGAGCATGGAGGAAAGGTTAGATATGAACACAAATCAAAATAAAAATGCAAGTTGGGATCCTACTTGAAAGCCCATACAGACACTTCACAAGTAACTTATTTTTTCCTCAGCCAGTGAATACTTCTGGGGTATATGGACATGGCAGAATGCAAGCATGAGGGTGGACTTTATCCCCATGCCTTGTCCAACTAGTTAGCATCTACGATGCTCAATGCACATGTAAAAGGATCTGGGACTCCCAGCATTCCTCCACTGTTGTCTGTGATATTGTCTAATGTAATTTATCCAGGGTCCTCAGTGATGTTGAATCTCCTGTTCTCTCCTTCTGTGCTTTCCTATCTGCCAGCTCTTGGATAACCTACTGCCCCCTTCACCACCCATGCTGCTGGAGTTTGAAAGAAAGGGGTCAACCCTGGACCTCCTGCTTTCCAGGTATGTGCTGATCCATGGGATTTCACAGTGGGTGAACGAGTGATGCAGATATGTTTTAAGGTCCAGTGCTGCCTGCTCAGAGGAAGGGAGCTAGGTTGATGTCCCTGGGGATCAAGGGTGAAAGATCATTTATGTCCTGTTGAGGGTACCAGGGACACAGAAAGGAATGGAATCTCTTCAAGACCATCAAAGGATGTGCTCTGTTGAGACACAACACCAGAGAAAAGTTTTAGGTTCATAAAGTGAACCTATGTATTGTGCTGGGCAACAGTTTTGGGAGCGTGGCTCACACTTAGCCAGTGTCACTCCTTTGGTGTGTCAGAGGCCCTAGAGCTGCTTTGCTTCTGTGGAGTGTGGTGTGCCTGCAGGTCCCATACGAGGATCTTACAGCAAGGGCAGAAGTTTTGCCCGTGTAGAAACAATGGTGGCTTATGTTTCTGAGGGGGGGGTGTGGGTCTTAGAAGAGCAGCAATCCAATGACCAGTAGCAAGAGGATGTCGCATTTGTTTTATGTAGTTAGTTTCTGTCCATACAATTAATCCCTTTTTGTCAGAGCAAACATGAGCCATTACAAGTGTCTTTATTACAGGTTGACACTATTTACATGTGTGCCATGTGAACACTGCAAAATTGCTAAGTCTGTCTGTTAGAAGCATGGTTTTGAGATTAAAATTCAATTTCTTGTAATGCAGACATAAGAGGTTATGTAATCATGCTTGTATTTGGATGGTCCTTGCTGCTCAAATAAGTTGTCATACCCTACATAATAATTTCTACCAATCATTTTCATCTTCTAAAATATATTTACTAATAAGTGGACAGCAAGGTTTTACATAATATTCAAAGAATCTGGTATTCTGGATAATTTAGGAAAACAATTCCTCATAATTTTGTTCACTGGCTACTTTTGTTTACTGGATTGCTGGTTGGTCATTGAAGCCTGCTCTGCTGGGGGAAGCCCCAGTGCTGTTGTATCAGTGATATTTAGCAAGTCCAGTGGGATGTTGCTGAGGAGGATGCAGAAGCATAAGGTCAAGCTTTTCAACCTTGACTGCAAGTAGGTTCTCTTTAGAGAAAGTGGTTCTTAAGGTAGAGGTTGCAGCTTGGCTTTGTCTTGCTTCTGTTATTCAGACAGTTTTTCTACCTGGCAAACCCTTCCAAACCTGAAGAAGTAGCCAACAACCAAATAGTTAAAAGAATATCAAAATAAAATATTTCTGGTAGATTTCATAACAGGTGAGTTATAGCTGAAAAAATTATTCTGGATTAAGTATATTGCACTTCATTTTTCAATCCAATAATGTATTTTTATTTATCTGAAAAGATTTAAGATGGCCCAAACTGCTTGGATGGCATGTAGAAAGCATTCCATTTTGACAGAAGCTTGAATTGATTACTTTTCTAAGGGAGGAAAAAAAAGAGTTTTATTTAAATCAACTTTAAAGCTTTATTTTAAAGGATGGATATTGGTAGCTGGAGAATACACACTGCCTTCCCCTCATATTGCAGCTGGACAGCAATAGCCAGCCTGCACTTATTTATTTATTTCCTGCACAGAGGGGAGGAAAATATAGGTCCATGAATCAATCTAGATAATGGGGAAGGCTGAATGTAATAAATAATAGAGTAACAACCCTAAACTAATGAGCTGTTGCTAAGGTACATTTCACAGGCTCATCCTCTATATAAAAAGTCACTAATAATCCCTTGGTGTAATCAGATGATAAAGCTTTGCCATAAGGCAACACCTGTGCAATTAAAGCTGTGGATTCTTTTGCACGTTTCATTAATTTCAGGATTTTGTAAAGGCACAATGACTACACTAATAATCTAGTCTACTTGACTCCATGTCTACTGGAAACAGGGTGTCTAATTAGGTAAAGGTAATTAATTAGAGATAAATGGAGCTAATCAGACTCGGTTAACACTAATTCTCTGAATTAAGACATTTTGGGACACCTACTATTCCACTGGCTTTGATGTTTCCCAACAAACACAGACTTGGAAGGGAGTCAGAAACTGCTACATTTATTTTGTTGGAGATTGTTGGCCCAATCCTCCAGCAGCACTTGCCCCAGTAGTTTTGTTGAGGGTTATTGGGTCTCTGAGTTGTGTTTATTCCTGTAGGTTTACTGGGAGAGGCATCCTCTCCCACTGTGGGTTGATGCCCCTGGGCATCATTTGGTGTATTTTTACAGGCTTCTGCCACGCTTTTGCAAAATGTGTTATTTTCCCCACAGCTTCTTTCCTTGATGTGGGCATATTTTTTAAAATCTAGGATGTGTTGGTATTTAGAAGGGCCATGATAACCTCTGCTGTGGACAGCATTCAAAATGCAGAATACAGTGCCTTTCCTCAAAGAAGAAAGGAGGATAAATTAAAAACCAAAATACAGTCAATTTAAAAGAAATCTGGATTATTTAGGGAAAGGATAGGGATTTCACAGGTGGTCTGTGCATTTGTAACTCTTTGGAGCTCATGAGCCTAATTTGGTGTGGAATCAGATGCTGTTGTCTTGTTTAGGTAACCACCTATAATTGGATTCAGGTGCCAGCATCTTCAAAACTAGCAGGACTACAACAAAGTGGGGGAGAAGAACAGTGAGTGGGACAAGGAAGCAAGAAATCTAGTTCCTTCAGTGCTCTGGAGTTCCTTCATGCCTCTATTGCTAGATCTGTGTTGGAAGAGTCCTATTTTGCCTTTTTTCCCCAGATAATTGTTACTTCCTGACGTGAAATAATGTGTAGTACTGGTGGCTGATGCAGTGGAGAGATGCTGTGACTGGTATATGCCTATGCTGAAATGACAGTGTCACCACCTCCAACTTTGTTAGAATTTGGGGATGGGACCACGCTGTGCATGTGGAGCCAGTGTGTTTTAGAAGGTATTGCCTCTTTTCTCTGCATGGTGTTAAACTACAAAGTAAGATGATTTCCCTCCTCTGTGGATGGTCTGTTTATTTCAGCTGCAAAACACGGTTGATGGAGAGTTCTTCATCTACAGCTTGAGTACTAGGAGGGGTTGGAAGTGCTCTTCCCTCCCATGTCTAAAGAAGACCAGATGCTCTTTTAAACTTGTATTTTTAAAATACCTAAGCTGATGTTGCACAGTGTACTACATAACGAACAAGAGTGAGCAAGGAATGAGGCATTGTAGGGTGAGCTATAGCCTGAGGTAAGTCTCCATGAGCTGAGCTACACTACCCTTAGTAGAGGAGATGAAATAGAAATGTCTGAATACTTTTATTACCAGATACTTTTTGGATTGACCTTTCAATAACTTGTTAAACTACAGAAAATATTTCTGTTTTCTAGATGTGAAAGACCTGCTGGGTCATGTAGTCCACAAATGCATCTCTGGATATTAATCATAGCCTGGTGACTTTGGGCTTTCAAAAGTGGGTGGGTCTTGGGTCCTGCTGTTCAAAATAACTTGCATTTCCAAGGATGGACAAATTCTGGTTAACAGTTGCAAAGTTGTGGATACAGGAGAACCACTGTGACCATGGTATCAAGGCAAGAAAAATGATTTGTGATGTGTGTTTCCCGTGCACCAGGAAGGCAGAGTGCTGCTGTCTCCTGGCTTGGCTGCACCCTGTTGGCATGTAGCTGGGCCAGACTCCAGAGAGAAGGTAGACAATGGGACTCAGCCTTTGGTCAGCGCTGCAGAGCAGTTGTGTGAGAGTCCAAGCCTAATTTGCTCATAGTGATTTAATCCTTCTTGTGCTATTGAGGTTACCAATGAGTGCAGTCTTCAATCACATTTATATTCTCTTTGAATCATAAGAAATTCAGGAGTTTCACACTCCAGCACTTCAGGTTTCAATCTAGTTGCTAGTACTGTCATCTGATGCACTTGTAATTTTAAACACAACCCTGTCCATTGTCTGGGTTTCACATGCTTTGAGGAGGTCCAGTTCAACACACTGTGCAGGGAAGGTGGGAGATGTCCAGGGGGGTCACACAGCTGCTGAAGCTCTGATTGGGCTGACCACTGTGCACATGCAGTGCTGAGTGCCTCACTAGTGGGAGGGTGAGCTGAGTGTCTTTAGTGCCTGGAAGCTCTGGGCATGGCAGAGTCACCATGATTTGTAAGTCATAGTTACTTATCACTGTAACCCAGGTGCTGGCAGTAAATCCAGAAGCTGAAAGAACTTTTGAAATAACAGCTCAGATGATAGCAGCTTTCTTAAGGGAAATGCAAATGTCCAAGAAGAGGCAGCTTGTCTTCCTTTTCCTTTGCATGTCCTCATCTTAGCCCCTCTGTGTCAAAAAATGAAGATGCTGAAGTTCCTATTTTGCTCCTTGAATGAGTGAACTAAGATTCGTTGTCCTCCAGTTTGACATTTCTTGTCTCCTGCAGGCATGGATCAGCATCCACTAGTCTTGGATATCATTACAGAGTCACTGAATGTCCACAAACTTGTCCAGGCAAGTCCTTAGACAGAGGATAGGATTCATCTCACCTGACTGTGCACAGCTGCATACAGACTTCCTTTCCAGACTCCCTTCATTGGACAGAAATAGGCACTAGAATGGTTACTTTGACCCATTTGGGGTTTCTAACTGAAGTCAGAGCTCTGTTTCACAAGTGCCCGCTTTCCAAAGATTCCTGGATGTTCTCAGTGTCTGACCTGCAAGTCCATCCAGGCTCTGCACTGGGCATGGTGTGGTCCTGAGCAGGTTGGCTGGAACAGGGGAATGGTTCTGTGTTGTGTATGTGAGAGGGTGTGGAATTTGACTGAAAATAAGCAAAAAAGGTGTGTTGTTTTTGGAATTCAGACATCTCTGCCATCTGCTGAATTTGCTTCATTTCTCTTTGGTTTTGTAAGCGCAAGAATTGTGGCAGAGAAAGCAAAAACATGTGGCAAGAGAAATGGGATGAGAAGTGGAAAGGAGTGAGTGTTGAGGAGGAGCTGGTGGCTGGTATCAGAGCAGAGCCCCCAGGTCCCATGGCAGAGGGGCTGAGTGCTCCTCCCCACCAGCCCAGGCAGGCGGCACAGCTGCAGGGGCTGTGCCACGGGGCTCCATGGAGCCTGCCAACCCCAGCACTCGCAGGGCCATCGCAGGCGCCTGCGGGGGAGAAGGCTGCCTGCTGCAGAGATTTTGACACTGAGTCCCCTTACCTCCTGCCATGGCCCCCCAGGGAGGCTCTGGCTCTCAGCATCAGGATGCCTTATGACCGTCTGTGTCCAGCATCCACACTGCGATGGACTGGTAGGTGAGAAAGGGGATTTTAAAATGTTCCTATATATTCAAACTAAATATCTTGTTAATTTCAAATGTTAAACAAATACTTAAATTAACCAAATGAAAAGAGCAGAAAATTCCTGAGTAATAACCTCTGTTCACTTCTTTCATTCTCCATTTTTCATAACAACCTTTCCACTTGGCCTTTGATTACTGTTTACCAGAGCCACATCAAAAAAAGGTTCCCTCCATGGCTCTGGGCTATAGTGAAGTCCATAATCCAGCATCTTATCAGCCACTGGAGTTTTCAAACTAGCCTCTGTATTTGTGCCAGGAATGGAGCCTCAGTTCTTAAAAGCAGCAGTCAGTTCCCTGCTCTCCCATGGTATACAGGACATCCCTGAGCAGCTGCTGACCAGCAGTGCAGTCTATTCACACACATTGGCTGTAAATGTCAAATTTTTCAAACAAATGCTGTGCCAAAGCTAAGGAATGTGTTGTGTTATTTGTTCAATATTAGAGGTCTGTATAGAATGAGTTTGGTGTAGAATTATCTTGTTTCATTACAACCCCTTTTACCTTCATATAAAGTAATTCAGAGCATTGTTCAGTGTTGGGTTTAACTGCACCACAGTAACAAAATGCTTAATACTTTAAGGAGGGAGTTCTAAAATTTAATAGTTTATTTTATTATTACTCTTTTGAATATAATTAACTAGGGATGCACTTCAAACTGTGTCCTCCTTGCTAGTGAAATATATTTTTATGTCTCACTCTGGGGGGAAAAAGAAGTCTGCCAGACCATGGGTGTCTCCCTTGATGCACATTATTAGAGTCTTTTTAGAGACAAGCAAGCCATTTTGCTGTCATTGGTCTTGTTCAAATGGAGAGTGTTTATCTGTGCAGTCCTCTGGGGAAGGGTGTCAGGGAGGGATCACCAGCCAGCAGCTGACACGGGTACAGCATGCTCATTTGACTCTCCTCCAGTGTTGAGCTTGCATGGTGCTTGCTTTTGAAGCATCACTCCTTGTGCACCCTGTTCTGACTCTAGGTAATGCCTTCAGTTCTGGTACTCATCTGGACTCAGACCAGGGTGTATGATCCCATCAGGGGAAAAGGGAAGCCGGGCTGGAAGGGATGGCAATGTTGCTGCCAGAGATTCGCAGTACCCAGCATTGTCTCCTCAAAGTTTGGCTTTAAAACTCATTCTGTATACAGAACAGAGCCTTCTGCTTAGCTGCACAGGCTTTTATTTTCCTGTAAATCTAGGCTGGCCAAAGTTTTTGTGTAGTAGTGCTAAAGAAAAGATCTATTAGTGGATATTATTTCATATTTCCATGTTGCCCTGAACTTGAAACTTCACACCAAAGCCATCGCATCTCCTGTTACAAAACACAAAGTGAACAGACTGATCTCTGAAACTTGCATGTGGTTCTCTGGTGAAGCCACAGTGCTGCAGTAGATTCACCCCTGTGCAGAGGTGGGCAGGATTCCCAGCTTCCCACCAGCTCCATGCCTGGGGGTCCCTGCCCATGCTTGCATTGCACAGAGCCAGCCAGCCTGAGGGCTGAGGGTCCCTGCATGCTCCAGGGCACCTTCTGGGTGGGCTGGGGCTGCCACATGGGCTGTGAAGCAGGTGGTGTGCCTCAAACACGGCTGTGGGACTGGCCCTGCACTTAGTGACAGGACCTGGGTGTTTGGTTGCTCGTGTGCTTTCCTTTTTGGCAGCTCCAGGCTGAGTGAGACAGGCATGGGGAAAGGGAAGTGCTTGGCTTTGCAGCTATGGGGTAGGTGTTGTGCCTTGGCCCCTTGTAGCTGCTGATCGGGGGGGGTGTATGAGCAAGAGGCTGCTGAAGGCATTCTGCTCCCCTTCTAGAGGTGAGGTGTGTAAGGCTTTTTCTTCCTGTGCTGTGTGCTTGGTTAAAACCTTAGCATCCACATAGATATGATACCCTTCTCTCTACCTCCAGTGCCTTTCAGCTGAAAGGCACCTGTCATGGGCAGGCTTCTCTCCTGGCACTAGAGGATGGCATCAAAGGACTTGAGAGCATCCCTCTCCTTTTTGGTCACAGTTGTTTGTCCTTTCATGTTCATCCTTAGTCCATGCAGTGGCTTATGCTTTTGCTTGGAGATCACTACCAGTGCATAAAAGAGTTAAATTGCATAGTTTTTAACCCTTGCTTTAAGAAACTGATGGTAATGACATACAGCAGTGACAGTCTTTACAGCTCCTATTATTCCTTTGAAACAAGTTCAAATTAAGTTCTAAAACTTCACTCTAGGGTTAGGAAAAGCATCACGGAGGAGAGTGGCACAAATCTACTTAGTTTTCAGGGGAATGGGACTGGGTTCTAGCTATAAAACCACCAAAGAAACTCACTATTTTTTGTTCAATTTTTTACTACTCTTTTGGATGATTAATTTATCCCCTTTGTTTTAACAATCACTAGCTTTCAGATCTGTGCAGCTCTTTCACAAGTGCCTTCATCAGCAAACAAGCTCTTTTGGAGAGTACGGTGGGGACCAGATGTGGCAAAGCCTTCCCACAAGGCAAGCCAGCCCACAAAAACAAGAGGGCTGAAGAATTAACATGTGCAGAACCTGGAGGATTGCCTGTATCTTTGACTCCCGTCATCTGTACCTCTCTGGTCATGCACTACCTGGTGCATGGGAAGGAGCAGGGAGAGCTCGTGTCTAGGGCGTGTACCATATACTGCAGCACTAGTAAGGTTTAGAATAGAGGTGCTTGTGCCTATTGCACAGGGTGGGAACTGCTTGTGGCATCAGCTTGCAAATCCTCATGTCTAGAATTTGTATAAGCATCCAGATCCATATGTCTGTGGCTGCACCAAAGCAGATTCCCCCTCACACTGTTGGAGTCTCAGGGGGCACTGGTGGTGCTGCATCTCTGCTTGCAGAGCCTGGCACCTCTTGGGCAGGCATTTGTGGCACAGCTGGATGCAGGAGGGGTACACAGAGATACTCTGACTACTCGGACTGAGTTCTGCATGCAAGTTGTTCAATCTGAAGCACCGAGAGCTGCACAGGCAAACTTATCTTTTAAATTACTTCTCCCATGGGACATATATAACTGAGAAAATTCTGAAAGAAATCTTAAGAATATGCATTTTCCTGTCCAGTCTGCTTTTTTGCTTTAATAAAGTATTTTTTGTGTGAGGACTATCCCTACTTTTGAGGCTTAGATGAATTTTGACTGAGCTTCCTATGCATGACCTACTCCGTTCTTAAGTATTGCTCTGAGGCTCAGTGCCAGCCCAAAGCATATGCAGGGTGCATGCTTTCTCAATACTGATGATGTGATGCTGCCTGGCTGATCCACATCATGTCCCAGCTTTGCGGGCTGTTGGGTGCTCACTTCACCACCAATCTTGCTGGCAAGACGTACAAAACACTTGGTTGCAAACCTTGTTCTTTTTCTTCCCGCCCCTCCCCGCCACCTTCTGAGGTCTCCTTGACTGCACCCGTCCTAGTGCAGCCCGAGATGCAGTTTGTCTTACTTGGATGCGAGTGCGCTGTCAGCTGGTACCCAGTCCCCAGGCTCTGCAGGGGCCCCCTCCCATTCCGTGCTGGTGCTGGGCTCTGCTGCCTGCCTGGCTGCTTGCTCGAGTTCTGCTCAGCCCATCAGAGCACGACCTGGGGAGAGTGACATATGGCAGGAGAAAAGCAATTTAGGGCAGGCCTGGAAATCAGAGGCAGAGTTGTTACAAGCTGGGCTTCGGGTTCACTGGCACAACATGAAAGATAGTGTTGGTGCCTGCTGGACCTCAGCCTCTTCTGGCTCTCCTGGCAACTGCTGGCTCACCACAGCACTTGTAATCCCTGCCACAATGACTGTAGAGGGGTTCAGGGCTAAGGATGTGAGTGGAATTAGCAAATTCTTCCATCCACAGCAAAATTCTTAATTGCACTGGGTAATGTTTTGGTCAATTCCCAATTGTGAATTTCCTAGACTTTGCTGAAAAAGTTGAGTGAAACATTTTGATGTTTCATATTTAATTGTACATAAATGCAGTCAAAAGATACACAGTCTGGAAATGCTTTATTTGCTCATTTACAGCAGAAAGCTTTCTGTCCTCTCCTCTTTGTGTCATCGAGAAAATGATAAACATTTTCTGAGGTTTTTTTCCTGGCCAAAAAGAAGCAAAGGCCACCAGTCCCAACCTCTTGTCAAGAATACTTTTTTAGGTGATATGTTTGTAAATGGCCACAGGTGACATGGTGGCTGGTGAGGGTGGAACAGCCACACCTGCTGGTTGGCCACTATAACCAGGGAAATCTAAAGTGCCCAGATGGGACAATGTGGTAGCCAAGTAACCTCTTGGGGACCTTTGCTAGAAGGTGTGGTACTTGTGGTCTGAGTGCAGTCTCCCTCATCTTTTTTCAACCTCCAGTGTTCAAGAAAGCCAAAAATGACTCACATTATGGGAGAGACTCTTTCAATACACATAATTTTGTGAGTTAAAAAATTGGAATGTTAAGTGCAAATGTTTATTATAATGCTCAAATTATAATGCCTGAGATTTTCACCCAGACATTGCCATAGAATAAGCCATACAGAATTAGGAAGTTTAAAGAAATATGTTTAAGTGTATGTCAGTGATATGATAGTGAGAGATTTGGCTCCTTGTCTCTTCATTAAGGACAAACTCACCCCAAGGGTGTACTGTGATCTTGGCAAATAGGGTTATAATAGTGAAAGAATATTGCCTGCTGGATAACAGACATTGATGATTAAATTTAAGTGTGTATTGTCCACATAAAGCAAGCAACATGCCTTTTTTTTCTCTCTCCCCCCCCCCCCCCCTCTTCTCTGAGCATTCATCACTGGTGCTGAAGATGGAAGATGTGGGCTTGCTAATTATTGTGTTTTTAACTGATAATATACTGTAAATTTTGTATAATACAACTGTGACCTTATAGACAATGGAAGACATGACAGCAGGCCCATAATTATTGCATACTAAAGAAATGCTTGTTATTATCTACTATTTTTAGGACCAGTGTGCAGAGCCTCTTAATTTACATAAGCTTTAGACATTCACACATTTTCTGTCTTTGCTTATGGATGATAAATTTTGTTCAAATGAAAGATGAAGACATAGTGTTAGGTGAGAGGTTAGCCAACTGGGAAGTTGATTACTGTGAACAAGAGAAGCATCAGTGGAAACTGAAAAAGGAGTATTATTTGAGAAAAAATTGTTTAATCCAAGATTCACAACATGAAAACTACAGCATCCAAGTGGAGTCTTGATAACTTGTGGTCTGATAACTGTTTAAACAATAGTGTGGGGAGAAAAGAAGATCAGTAAAAAACCTATAATCTCTTTATCACAAGGAAGGTGAGCATTGCAGTGTCTTTATAAGGAATGAATGTTTTGTGCTTGTTGAGGCTTCCCTGTTGAGTGCTAAGGACACAAAACATGTATCCAGGAGCTACTACGGACCTCTGGCCCGCCTGCCCCTTTTGCTCGTGAAGCCACTCGGCTCTGTTGAAGCCAACAGCTCTCAATGGCTGGTGAGATGCCTTGGTTTGGGGATGTCAATGTGTGGAGCAGATGCTCTGCACCCCCAGGGTGGCACTGCCATACCCCAGCAGAGGTACATGTGTTGCGTGGGTGAAAACTGTCTACCACTCCTGGCGATCTTAGGATGTCCCTCTGCCTCACTTGGCCAGTCCAGTGCAACCAGCTGCTTTTGCCTTGCCAGCAGCACTGATGCTGCCCAGCAGAGCCTGGCTGCTGGCAGGACAGTACTGGCCACCAGCAGTGCCACCAGCCACTCAGTGTTCTATGTGCAGCAGCACTGCACTGACAGCTCTGGCACTGCCACAGACATTCTGTGTGGTACTCAGGCTACTGGGCAAGCTACAGGAGATGCTAGAGCAATGAACTCTGCTTTGGCTCTGTAAGGAGTCCTTTGTGATGTCAGAGGACTTACCCTATGATCTCCCTCAGTGAACTTCGCTAGACACAGCCTGCACATTCCCTAGTCAGAGCAATATTATAGACCCTTTTTCTGATCAAGGCTATTCTTGACCCTCATCAGACTCCACAGATAGTTGAAGCAGTATAGAAGACCTGGCAGTGATGCTTGCTGCGCTCGCTGGCTGAGCAGAGTGCTTTGGTTTGTGTGGTTTTGGGCCAGCAACACTAGTGAGCCATTGGTGGGGAGGTGGTATGCTGCTCAGTTTCCTTCTGCTTTCTGCAGCCCTTGCAAAGTTGTTCCCTGCATTAAGATCCAGAGAAAGCAAATAGATACACAACTGAGACAGATAGATGAAAAGCTCATTTGTACTCATTACACTGGAGGATATTTTGAGATCAGATCATCCATCTGAAAATACTGCCACAGAAGGTCAGGGATGTCTGATCTTTTCTGCCTCTTATGCAAGTTCAAGCTGCCTGGAAGCATCTTCCACCACTATGACTGAGTTTTCCAAGTTGAAGGAAAGAAGGAAATTTGTTCATCAGGTTTTGACCTCTTGTTTTCTGCTTTGTTTGCCCAATTTTTTCTTTCTTTTCTCGTACTGATGTTCTCAGTTGTGCTTCAGAGTTCCAGTGTGAGCAACTGTGTGTGAGAAAAGTCATTAGTCAAAGAAGCTGAACAAGTTGACCCATATAATACTGCCATGTAAGGTGCACACCCAGTGTTCTCTTAATATATTTCCTTTCCTGTTTTCACATTATTTAGGTGGACAGAATTGCAACCCTGAGGTGTGCAGTGCCTGCAGGAATCCCCAGTCAGTCAGATCTTTATAGGCACTGGGAATTTTTAAGATGTAGCTGGTTGAAGACACTGGGCCCACTTAGAAAGGGTTTTACCTCCCAGCTGATGTATATGTGAGGACTGTTGCAATGGCACAGGTGTACCTACAGAAGTTCTGCCCTGCAGATTTCCCTGTGTACTGGCCAGCTCCATCCAATGCCAGCAGCTCTTCATGGGGTCTTGGCACTTCAGCAGAGTAAGTAGGAGAATCCTGTGCTTGTCCTCAGTTTGCATCTGCCCTCTCAGCAACCTTGGTCTTTTAGGACCTGCACTGCCTGCAGGCAGGACAATTCCTTTCCAATAGCCCAAATCGATTACCTTGTGGTTTTCTCTTTTTTGACTGCGAAACGACTGTGTAAGCATGTATAAACTTTGGCTAATACCAGGAAGTCTATCAGAAAGTGGCCCAAATGTCTTAGGATTTAGTTTGGTGGGTTTTGCTCAGGAAGAAGGCTGAGCTGTGATCTGCCAGGGCAGTGTTGAGCATTTGACGTGGTATGTGAACTGAGTTGCCAGCCTGGAGCACAAACATGGGACGCAGGTACAGAAGTGTATACAAAATAGCTACTACTCCAGCCTCCTGTTAAGCAGACCTTTTGTAGCAGCAGCACAGAGTGGTTTATAACAGGGTGGGAAAGATGACAATATGTTTGATACAAACTTTAATTGCTGAAGGCCTTTCCCAAAGGCCGATAATGGCAAAAGGTGTAAATGGAGGAAGGCTGTAGCTGTGCCTGGCTCACAGATGGGCTGCTGAGGAAACTGTGAACGGTCAAATGATAACAGACTATCCAGTCATTCCAACATCAGCTCATTAGCAGTCTGTCAGATATTTTAATTTGTGTACTTGTGGGCTAAGCAGATATTACAGGATTGCCTTAACTCCCAGGGATCCCTTTAACTCTAAAGGAAACAATGAGTGAATAAACCTGGCAATATGAATGGATATTTTTGTGCCCGTGGCTTTTGGGGGTCATTGTGAGGTCCAGCCAGGACTGCTGCACGTCCTGCAAAATCCCAGCCTGACAGGGAAAGCAGGGATGTACGGGGTACTGCTGCTGTTGCCCTCTGCCCTGCTTTCTTGGGGTGCTGTGGCAGGGAGACTGTGCCAGCTCATAGGTCTCAAAGCATCAAACGCTCAGCTTTCCAGCTGTAATGAATTAGCTAAGCAGAAGGTCTGAGATACTGGTGGAGAGTTTAGGTTTCTTTCAAATAATTCAGTAATTTGTTTAGACAGCTCTTTCACTAAAGGAGGTAACCAACCATATATGATGGAATTTTTTACCTCCTAAATTTCTCACAAAAATTTTGCCAGACCCTCATCACTCACATTGTTGCAACTACTAGTAGACAACTTTCAGTTGAGAGTATCTGTTCTAAATGTTACTGGATACTTTTGTAAATGTAATCCCTCCAAATTCCAGCTTTCCAGATTTCTTCTGGCTTAGGAGACCACCCTTTTCTGAGGAGAACAGGCTGGTCTGAGGTTGAGGCATGCTTACCCAGCAAGCTGCCACGGGTATGCATCTCAACAGCCTGGCCTGTCTTTGTCAGGGCAAGGAGCTGAGGAGCAGGTTATGGGCACAGTCAGCAGTGGCTGTGCCTTATGTGTGTGGGGTGGGCCATGTACCCTCAGACAGGAGATTTATGGGTGTTGCTGTGTCAGCAGTGTCTGGCCACACACTCAGCAGGAACAGACAAACATTAAATGTCTGAAGGGTCTTTTAATTATGCTTCATTTTGTAATATTATCGCTGAAGGTGTTGACAGTTGTCATCCTTCCATATAAGAATGGGTATGGCAGGGGAAGTGTAGTCAAGTGTCCAAATGTAGTGTCCTTGTGGGGGAAAAGTAGTTAGTGACAGAGCCCTTCAATCATGGAGAGATCACCCCTTGCAGCCCAGGCAGCCTCTCGGGCACCTCGCACCTTGATGTCAGTAGGGAAATGCCTTTATTCCTTTAGCTTAGGCATCTCAGGGATGGCTGTGAACTAAGAGCTGCTGAACATGCTAGGATTTGTCTGTCAGGCCACAATTTGGTGATGGTATTTCTTTTAATCCAATTCGGTTTTACATATTGGCATGAAACATTGTAATTGATTGCATTACATTACTTTGGAATCTCTCAGCTGCTTGATCCAGAAATGATATCAACTGCATGTAGGCCTGACTGTATGTTGGCATTAAAAATGTTACAGACACATAGCTGCATCCTGATTCATTCCTAATGAGATTTCGAAGTTCACACTATAAAATGATCTGTCAATTAAGTCAGAAATTCATAGCAACATATTTACTTCAGTTAACAGCATGTCCTTTCAGTGCAGGGATCTCAGCTGTTACAATGGTGTTTTCTAGTTCCACAGCCTCATCAAAGCCTCATCAAATATTCTCATTGTAATCCATGTTTGTCTACAACATGGACAGTTTTTGACTGCAAAGAACAGCTCTGTGGAGTACATTTGCTGAGAAGGAAGCAGCCTAAAAGATAGTTGCAATACAAAGTGCTATCGTTCTGTATCATCCTATAGCTGGAATAAAACCAGGCAGGAAAAATCTACTTTACCAGTAGCAGGTTTCCTTGGTACAGGTTTATGCTTCCTGATGAGATGAGAATAACAGCATTGTGGCAGCACCCCTGCACCCCACATCTTGGGTTGGAACTTGGCTCCTGGGGAGACTGGTTGTTCCTGTTAGCAATTAACAGAAATGGACACGCAGATGAGGGAAAATAGTGTTTTTCTTCTCAAGATAGCAAAAGTCAGGAACGTGCAAAGCTGGTGGCAGTTCCTGCATCAGCTGTAATACAGAAAGCAGCTCTCAGTTTGCTTCAGAAAGCACAGTGTCATGTTTTTCTTGAATACAGTAAGTTCCAGTTTCTTAATGGCTTTAGGAATCAATAAACTAGTAGTAGCTGAAGTGACTTGGTCTTTTTAAACATGAATCTCTCTTCTTCTCAACTTTCAGATGTCTGAAGCTCTGAGGCTGGCTCTGTGGGAGGAGACAACTCCAATCCAACTTCCCTTCTCTCCAAACCTGCCAGTAAAGAGATCTGCAAGAGGATATTTTACAACTCCTGAAGAAGTAATGAAGTTGGATCACTGAGTGGGGACTTAAAGGTAACTGTGGGCATACCTGTCTCTCACGAGCAGGGATTGCAGGACTGCAGGCTTAGGAATGAAAGGTGAGCAGTGCCTCCTTTGGAGGCATGTCTGTCGCTTATGTCACCCCACCCCACTACAGAGATGAACATGTTAATGTTATGGGGGGAAAAGCCACAAACTTGATGGTCATCCCCTGAGAGGTTCAGAACCTGTAGCTGCTTCCTGTGCATCTGCCACATTTCCCTTCTGAGTGTCCCTGGGACCTGGAGTTCTGCAATTTCAGGAATCAGAGCAGGAGCCATCCTCCCATGCCAGTGCTGCCCCTTCAGCAGGCACAGCCAGCCACATGCAGGGGACGTGGCAATGATGGTAAGATTATGTTATATTATTAACACACAAATGCTTTCCCCAGCCTTGCATGAGACTAATTCCTAAGTGCAGTTGCGCTCACAGTTTCCTCAGGTTCAAGATCAGAGGCTAAAGAAAGATGACACGTATCAGATGTTTGGGGTTTTTTTCTTTCTTTGCAAGTTCTGTCTGAACATTGGACCAGTTTTAAAACAACTGATTTGTTGGGGAATTTCCTGTCTTTTGAGCTTTGTGAGAGGGTTAACTATTTGGTAGAGAAGTCATCATGTTAAAGCCAGGAAACTGCAATGAACCTGTGTGAATGTGTGAATCCTTACAGCTGCTTGGTCCAGCAGTTGTGTGTTATTTATTTCTTGGCTTATTTTGGGAAAATGGAAGATTGCGTGCTGCACCATATAGGAACCTGTACTATCTCCTAGGAACCTGCTAGGGTTAATGGTAGAGCTGATTGCTTCTGAGAGATTTTAATCTGCTTAGACTTTTTCAGGCTGTGCTGTTCACCTAGGATCCTTTATTCAGTTAAAAAGTTGTTCAGCATGTAAAATAGCAGGCTCCTGGATCAGGTGACTAGTCAGACTTTTACTGGTTTTGATCAACCAACATTTCTTAGTTAGCTTCATGTGCTAGCCAGATTCCATCTCAAATACACCCCAGCCACCTGTGTGACAGGAAGGCTTCTCAGGAGCAGCAGCTTCTTGCTGCCAATATCAGGAATGCCAGGGCAGCATTTGGGCCTGGGGCCTTACAGCAGATGGTTACAAATGTCACTTGTAGGGCTTCCTTTCATGTACTGTGGGTCTTTCCAGGCAACTGTGGTAGAACCTTCCTTCTCATCCATGCATGTGTGGTACATTACCAAACTGTATTAGAGTTCTTGCAGTACTCATGTTGTCACAGCACATTGTGGCACTCAAGATACAAATGTCCTTTTATTTTCACTAAAGCACTGCAAGCAGTAGTGACAGCAAAGCAGAAATATGTACTGTACATGCATGGATAATAAATATTCCCGGCTTGAAATTCCTTTGCACATTGGGCATGGATTGTGTTTTACCACATCACACGATACAATGACAACAAAGAAGTTCCTTCCCCTTAGCATAAGGTAAACAAGAAACAAGTAAAGCTAGTTTGGCTGTCACTGTGATGATCAGCAGCTCCATCCAGGAACACCAAGACTTGAATTGCTTTCATTTCACAGAGGTAATGGCAAAGCCACTTCTATCCTAGCTATCAAAAGCTTATAAAGAGACTGTTTCATCTGAAGTTTTGTGTAGGCACATCATACAAATATTTCACCAGAATACATCAGAACCGTGGCACTGCTGCTTTCTTCACTGCTGCACAGGAACTTCCAACATAGCCACCAGTCTCTGTCAAAGGGGTTTTCATCCTGCATTTCCTTTTATAGTTTTTTTTCTTCTTTGTATTACTCTAATATTGCCTTTCGTCTACCCACTCCCCACTGCAACTGAAGGGCAAAGCTTAGACTAACAAGAGCTAAATAATGCACAAATACGTATAAGTAATGTTACAGCTTTGAAGTCCAATCTAGAAAGAATGAAGGCTCCTGCAAGTTTGATGCTCTCCTGGGGGTTATCTGGAGTTGACGAGTTACAAATACACAAAACGATATCTTTTAAGGAGCAGCATCATTTTAGAAACTGCTGACCTATTTGCCCAACAGCAAGTGACAGAGAAGTTGCAAGTTTTCCCCCAACTCTTCAGCTGTAAGTAAAACTGGATGCTTCACCCTTTGCTATCTGTAGTTTGCAGATGCTTGAGGCACTTCACTTTGCAGGAAGCCCAAATTTGATGGATGACTGAATTTCAGGTGAGTGGTTCAGACAGCATCACTTCTCACCTATGTCAGGTTTTCCATGGTGGGACCTTTTCCAGGTGCCACTGAACATATCCACAATCTTCACCACTCAGGAAGTTGGTGGATCCAGAGCCTTGGTGGCCCCAATGTGCTCCAGGTGCTCCTCCTGTAAGCCTCACTGCTCTGACGTGCTGCCTGTCTGTGCTACAGCTGCTGTGTAGTTCCTGGCACTGGGGAGGATGATAGGTCATCTCCACTGCAGTGGGTGCTTAGGCAGATCAGGGCCTTAGTCTGCATTTTGGAGTCTGGATGGCATTGGATGAAACCATTTCACAGCACTAGTAGCAGGACTTGGGGCAGGGTGGGCCACTGCTAGAGAAAAGCTCTCAGCTAAAACCTGGAAACAAAATCTGATACAGTTCTAAAAGGGATCAAAACCAAATGGTGATGTTTGATATAAGATGATTCAGACATTTGAATGAATCTGCTTCTAGTTTAACAAGAAGATGGAAAGTCTACTTTCATGGAGGTAAAAAACTAGCAAAAATCAGTTCAGATTGGTAGAGGAGAAAGTGGAATTGGAACTGCTGTGGGATGAGAGAAAGCTAGAGGCTTGGTCAGACTGCAGGAGGGTGGGAGAAGAGGGGAAAAATGTCTGTGTTGTCAGAAAGACACTGGAGAGGTCTGCTGCTATAACTGATTCTTTTTCATGCAGTTTTTGTCTCCTCTGAGACCAGAGGCCAAATTTCTACTAACTGACTCTTGTCAAGGCTCACTTCTCTTCAGTTTCTCCAGACCAAGGCTCTGGGGGTGATGTTCTTGAACTGATCAACTCTCCTGCAAACAGTTCAGGATATTCACATGTCATCGTGAGAGGAGGAATACATATACTTTAGGGAAGAACTTTATGGCAAGGCAAGGAAACCTCAACAAGTTCCCAGTGGTCCTGTTGCCCTGTCTTTCCTCCACATCCCAGTTGGTAGCTGTCCTTGCATGGCTGTGTGCCCCACTGAACAAGAGCTGGGGATGGTGCCCTGTGGCACTGTGGGGGGAGCAGCCCATGGATCCATGTGCTGGTCTCCCGGGTGCATACTCTGAATGAAGCAGAAAACAGTCGAGATAAATGAGTGCCATTTTTTATTGCACGGGCAAGGCCCTTGGGGAAGCGACGCAGTTGCAAAGGGGGTGCGTGTGCAGGAATGTCTGACTGTGCTGTGGGAGACTGGAGGGGAAAGGGGAGCACTGCTCCCAGGGCTGCTGTGTGTGACCTGGCAGAGCCCCATCTCAATTATTTCCAGGCAGCATCATGCTCCCTTTGCAGCCCATGGAGCCACCAGGCAGGCTGCCAACAGAGGCAGTATTTTGGCAGGTTTTTAAATGCTGACTGAGCAAGTGTGTGGCAGGCCATTTGTACCATATGGCACCCAAGAGCTAATCCGGGAGAGGGTGCTGGGCAGTGACGGGGGCCAAAGCTGAAATGCCATTTAAAAGTGAAACATCAGCCCAAGTGGCACAAGACCATAAAGTCAAACAATGAAAGAGACTAGAGGTGGGAAGGGAGCTGGAGGGTGGAGGATGGCCGTGCTCCTGAAACCAGCCAAGTTTCATTACCTCCCATTGTCCGTATTTACTGAGTGCTTAGAAACACTGTTGAGTATAAGCATGTATTATAAATATTGAAATAGAGATTTCAATATATCTAATGTATTTTGTATGCATGTGTTGCTCTGCTCTGGGAAGCCTGATGAAGAAAAAGCAGAGCTCTGTGGAAAAAGACATTTCTGGCTCTGCCCTGGAATGGGGAGCTGGTTCTGATGGCTGCTGTTGCCCTGATCTGTATGTAGGTGAAGCTATTGATCTCAAAGGGGACCATCAACTGGCAGGATGGGATCCCTGAGCTTCATCTGGTATTGACCATTTTGGCCCTGGGAAGTCAAGTAGAACTGCTCTGTGGTCATCTTGCCTTTGAAAGGATGTTTTATCCCCCAAAGTTCAATTGTTAGAGTTTTCGTTTACAGTCTTGTTATATTAAACAAATGACACTGTAATCGTTTGCTCTCTGCTCTCGGACTCTAATGGATAGCACTTGTCACAGTTATTGATTTTTCTTCTCTTACAGAAATCTAGCACTTCAGGAATATTGAGTCATGCTATTATCCAGACAGGTGCCAACCCTCTGAATGATAGACAACATGCTGTTGTGACTGTAAACACTTGATAAGTGGCAAAAAAAGGTAGCAAGAATGTAATTTATCCACTAAAATACTGTAAATAAAATATAGACTTGGTAGTTCTCTCAGGCCTAAGCTTATAAAGAAGATAGGGTTTGTCATGCTAGTATAGACTGATTTTTTGTGTGCTCCCCTCACTCTGCTGACTGTGATCAGATGCCCTGATGGATGTTTCCAGTGAGCTAATCCCCACTGGGAGTGGGTTATTCCCAGGTTTATAGTTTTCAGCTGAGCACAGCAGGAATATTTGTACTGACCTAGGTGTTGCTGATGTCAGAAACTTGGGGACACTTCTCAGTACTCCTTTCCTTCTTGGTATGTCGCTGCACTTTTGCATCACTGCTATGATGCATGACTGTCTTGGATGAAGTTGTTCAAAATGACATGTGGCTGCAGCAACTTTAAAGTCCCCCAAGGTATGTGTAATGAAATTTTTCTTCAAATAGGCATTATATTATTCTTGCCCTCACCCAATTTCATGTATGTTTTGAGTTGTTTTTTTTAATGTACTAGTGAAGGGCGGTAGTTCTGGTGATCTGCCATGTGCCACATCTGGGTGTGCAGACCGGATTGCCTCCCCCCAGCATGGTGGTGCATAGAGCCCTGGGACTGGAGAAGGATGGCACAGTCTGGCCCTGTCCCAGGCAGCTTTCAATGAAACTTAGCATAGGCTTGATCCAGGTATGGAAGGATGGTTGGACTTTTTGTCTTGGTGAAACGAAGAGAGTAAAGTTTAGAGGCAAGTTGTGGACTGAAGATCTAAAATTAAAATACTAGAAATGGACAGCTAAAAGCCAATACACAATTTGTGCTTCTGCTTAGATGTGTGTCTCTATTCTGTTTTTTACAGAAAAATTTGATGTAAAGTTTAAAACAGAGAGCATCCCAAAACTGCTTCCTGGATAGAGAGAGACATGCATCCAGCATGGTGGCCCTTGCTTGTATGCTCACAGGATGCTAAGTGATGGGATGTGTAAGACACAACTACGTGTTTGCAGCATTGCCTGTGTGGTGTCTTGGGGACAGAAGTGACGCTGTGCTTCTCCCCACTGCCACCATGCATTGCTGCCAGGGCTGCATGCTCACACACAAAGCACTGGAGGCCATCTCACCTCCACCACAGCTCACTTAGCTTAGTGGCTTCCTACAACATTTCCCAGTTCAAAAGAAACTAAACCAGCTATGCTTGTTTCACTTGGAGAAGCTGGTTAGTATGCACATCATTTCTGCATCTACACAGCACTTGAATAGCCTGGGCCTTTTCTTATTACACCAGTGAATAGCAGGCTTACACAAGCAAGTGAAATCAGCTTCTACATCAGGAGGAAGAGAAATCTGTCATCCTTGGGAAAAAGCTTCCAGGTATTTAGAGCTGTTAAGTTATCTGAAGGTGCTGTTGCTTATAATACCACGTTTGTCCATGACTTGCTGTTTAACAGCATGGTGTGTTGGTGCCAGTCATTCCACACATCGCTGCTGATGCAGGTGGTGGTGGAGAAGGCTGTGTGAGTTTAAAAAGAACTTGGGAGCAGCTTAACAGCAGCATGAATAATACCTGTGGGTGTGTCTGCCCCATTCCAGTTGTCTGATCCATAAAGCAGCTTTTTCCCCTCCAGCTCTGGGCTCTGCACCCTTCTAGCCATCAGACCTTGATAGGTCCCATCTGATTTTTATATTTCAAAACACTTCTGATGTTTCCTCCCCTCTCTCCCTGTGCTTCTGTCTTCTCAGTGCATCTGGCTTTTTCCTTAGGCTTGAGTAATGTCTAAGCCTAGTAGGTGATTTCACTTCTTGTGAGATCTAGCTCTGAGCTTTGCCAGTGCTCCTGAATAAGGGAGTTTTTGTAAGCTCTTTCAGATGTCTCAGTTGTCAGGTTATCTTCTTCCTTGATGGATGTCTGTCAAAAGAAGCAGCTGGTTTGTCTGATGGTGTCTGCTGTTGTAAACTGTGCTGTTAATTGTTCATCCTTTACATATTTATCTTTTCTTCATGCTTCCTCTGCTATCTCATGAGGTAGATTTTTCAAATAGCAAGGGAGCACCTTGGTAATTTTTTGTCTTGACTAGATCCTTTAGTCTTTCTGACTTCTCTTTAGCAGTCCCAGAAATAATACCTTCTAGGGAAAAACTAGCTGTATAGCTATATTTCAATAAGGCCTCCTTTGCATCTTGTATGCAGTCCTTGCTGGTGTGATGTCTTCAGTTATCCCTGCATTCGGCACATCAGCCAACCACCCTTTGAGTTTTCCTTCTTTTATTTCTTTTATTTCCCCTAGACTCCTGCATCTTCCCCTCTGCTACTGGGAAGGTTCCTTCACCAACCCCACCCCACTGGATGCAGGGAACACAGGGATGCAGGACAGGGCAGGTCCCTGGCCATGGGTTCTCACAGCAATAACACGTGCTGCTGAATGAAACCAGTGCTGGATCCTGTGCAGCCTTTAAGTGCCTTCACTTCCTTTCTCTCAAGCTCTATCTGGACATGCTAAGGGGCACGTTCTTTAGGAAAGCTTTGCCCACTGACATGAAAGATAAAATGTATTAACTGTCATTTGTTTAGCTACATATTGTCCAGAAAATAGATTTCTGAACCCCCAAACCGATGTAAATACATTAAAAAACCCACTAAAAAATAGATGCTAAAGCTATTTTTGAGATCTGGATCACAAAACTTTAATCAAATTAATACGTTCAAATCCAGATACAGGCTATTTCACTGAGCTTTAGTGTATTTCCCCTTTGGAAGATATTCTAATTTCTGCTTAAGTAGAGGATACAATAGTTTGCATAAAAAAATGGAACGGGACTTGTTTGCTGTACTGTAGTGCTGCAACAGCATCTACCATCTACTGTAAAATGTTTTTCTCTTTCAAATCCCCAAATTCTTTTTTAACAGAATGGTAAGCTTGGGCTATGAACCAGGATTTATATAGTTGTTTCTGGAATTGATTTTGAAAGCACGTGACAATAAGAACTTGGTTAGAGGACTCAGTTCCTTGTCCTGGAGGGAGTGAAAGCACTCTTGATTTTTGTAAAGGTGGCTCACCTGATGGTAAAAGCACTGTCTAGAATATTTTGCAGATTGGCGTTTCTGTTTGTTGATTCCATATTAAACAGAATAACCAAGCATGCTGAAAGTAAAGCCCTCATTTAATTAACCCTCTTGGTGTAGTACCATGTGATTAAATGTGACTGAGCTGCTCCTTGGGGCTTCTGCTACTGAAAATACTAACAATAATCATTTGTTTTCTTTTTATATTTAAACACATTATTGCATAGCTTGGTGCAGAGATAATTACCAATTTTATCTCCTGTGTTTTTCTAATGTTCATTAATAACAATAAAGGGTTGTAGGTTAAAAACTCATTTAATTGCCTTTATGTTAATGACATTATGAATAGCCTTAGCCACAAGATTTTAATTCTGTCCAGTATCTTGTTTCTCAGTAAAGCCCCAGGAGAGCTGCTCATTTTATCAGCATTACTGATTCAGAGTTTTTCCTTGCAGGTGGGTTTTTGTACATAATCAGAATTAATGCACAACACATTTTGCAAGGAACAGAGTAGAAGCACTCTGAATAAGTAATTAACTAGAGTGCCCAAGGAAAAATGCCTGAGCAAATTTTTTAGCATATTCATAAAACATTAAGAACAGTCGCAAACACAGTAGAAACAATTTACTGATAATATGCTCTCATGCCATTTTCTACCTCTCTTCTTTTTTTCTCTCCTTTTACCCTTTTAATGAATGGAGTAAAAAACCCTGGAAATTTCAGCTCTCATTAAGGAGCACCTGCCCTTGGAAAAGATTATATTCCAAGCTGCACTGGACAAGGACTTATTGGAAGATAAATGGAAGTCAATACTAGGCTTTTTCAAAGTAAACAAAAAATAGACTTTTCTTCTCCATGTACAAATATCCTCCTCTCTGCAACACCTTTTTGGTGCCGAAGGATGGAAGGAAAGAAAGGTTATCTGAGTTACTTCTGTGTCTAATGATAATTAAAACTAATAGATCCCTAAGGATGCTGATGGAGTGCAATGTATTTTGGAACATGCCAAAGTGAGTCCAGATATTTCTATTATTTATTTGAGTAGAGTATGTGGGTCTGGTCCCTACAAGCAGGGTAGTTCCTTGCCAGTAGCTCACCCATAGAATCTGCCTGTACCCACTCTCTGTCCTCTGGCTTAGCACAGGGGTCTGAGCAGTGGGTCTTCTTTGCTGGACCCTACACTTCAGTGATTTCTGTAGCCAAGTGGAAAATGTTGGGCTGGGTGGCTGGAGCAACTCCAGAAACCTGGCTGCCCTAAAGAGAATGGGCAGCTGTGGGCTCCTCCGTGTCCCCCCCCTCTAGCCTCCCTCTGCAGTGCCAGGATGAGCTCCCTGCCTTGGTGGTCCCTGCCTGGCTTCAAACCCATCTACAGCCCCTTGTGTGAGAGCAGGCAGGGATCCTGCTACCCTGGCTTCATGTATCTCCAGGCTGAGGGCTCTGCACTGCTTTGGGGGGACATGTAGCACCACCCATCTTAGCCTGAGTAGAAATAGGTGATACCGTAGCTGTAGGCAATGGCTAGTCAGCATTGCAGTCCTTGATCATTGAATGTCTGGAGCAGAGTAATGGGATGGTCTTAAATATCTTAATGTTAAAAATAAGTCTGAAAGGTGTTCGTATTTGTTTTCTAGCACGGGCTCTTGGGTTTTGTTCATGACCACGGGGACTTGCTGTTCAGTGGGACTGC
Organism: Xenops minutus; assembly: GCA_035221455.1. NCBI lineage: Eukaryota > Metazoa > Chordata > Aves > Passeriformes > Furnariidae > Xenops > Xenops minutus. The sequence continues at coordinate 15,836,422 of JAWWEE010000004.1, read as the reverse complement.
CGTTCTCAGGTGGTCAAGTAGATTTAGGGGCCAGAGCTGCTTCAGGAAAATGCTGAATCCTCCAGGGCCCATAGCAGGATGCCAGAATGGCAGTAGTGAGGCTGCTGGGGCTCCAGTCTGCGCACAGAGAGAGAAGACCAATATTGTCACAGAGCTGTAGCAAAACATCACAGTGGATGATGGTTTCATCCTCTCTTTTTGGGGTGGCAGAACAGAGCTGGAGGGTTTTTCCCTATGGAGGTTTTCACTTTTTCACAGTTTTTCTGGGGACTGCTGGATCGGACTGTGCTGATCTGCTAGTTGGCGGTTCCTGATGAAGAGCCAGTGGTGTGACGGGCTATCGAGGGCCGTCGCTTCAGTTCAGTGTGCAAGCAGTGAGCTGGAGCAAAGGTCCTGCTCTGCCAAGCCTGGCCTGTTTGCCATTGAAATCCCTGCTAGCAATTGTTTCTTTAATGATCTTTATGACAGGCAGAGAAAGCACCATTGTTTGCTTAGTTTGCTTTAAAAATAGTTTTCTAAATTTGCAAGCGACAGTTCAGTGCGTGTCTGAAACCCTGTGCCCCAGGGTGTATGGGAGCACCAGTAACTGCAAACATGGCACGAGCTTGTGGGGACATGGGAAATAGCAGCACTAGGGACACTAATGTGATTAAGTCGTGTACAACTCAATTAGTTTCCCTTTTCCTCCCATGGAAGGTGGCAGGCCCGGCTGGTCGCTTGCTGGTGGACAGAGACATCACATTCAAGGTCGCACTGAGTGCACAGTGGCACTGAAGCCACACGGTTCCAGTTTGACCCTGGCCACGCGGGGCCACTCTCTCAGAGCTGGGAGCAGAGGACAAGCAGCCCCCTGAGTCTCCATCCTGCATTGAAAGGTAAATCTTGGCAGGTGGCATCCTTCTGCCAAGTGAGGATACTCCTTAAAATGCTGGAATTTGCCTAGAGAGGGTTTTTTACACCAGGGTTTAACCAGAAAGGAACACCTGAACTAAGTGAGGGGAGCACTTTGCCTGTGCTAGTGCACAGATTGAGTGTGGATACTCAGTCCAGCTAAAGCCCTCATACTCTCTCATGTAAGACAGCAAGAAAACTGAATCTGTTTTCTAGCATCAAAGACATCAGAACAGAGTGTTACCTGTTTAACTGAAACACCTGGCTGGAGTGGCAGGACTATGAATTGTAACAATCTGTGATATCTCTGTTCCTGTGATGGCCACCATGTTTTCACACAGAGGTTTGGAATGCAGAAGCGTCCTGAATGCAGAAGGGAATAAGCACATATGCATCAGTAGGGGAAAGAGAGCCCAGAGAACAGGAGAAGCTGTGGCTGGTCCCTATCCCAGCTTGGTCCCGTCAAGTGGTACTTCCAAGTGATCAGGACAGGGTCACAAATCCCAAAAACCTGCAGGCTAAAATCAGTCTAATCCACAAAATTCTGGGGGGATCAAAAAGTGAGGGGGGAGTAGAGGGACTGCCTCATGGTCATAATGGCCATCTGGAGACATCCTGCTTTGTTTTGACTCTTTTTCAACTGTTTTCTCGCTCTCTACATTTTGAAATGAAAAACCATTTTTACATGACAAAAATGGATTGCTCTCACTAGATACATTTGGAAACAGGATCCTCTTCCCACAGTAAGGGAAAGACTAAACATGAACTTTCTTTCATAAGAGGACCCCTATGAACAGATATTTCATTCAAAAACTTCAGACTGGTTCTCCACTGAGCCTACACCCATGGCTTGGGTGACTGTGCTTTGTGGCTTGGTGTGATGAGATTTGTGTGGTTATTTGGGAAGAAACATGTTTTGTTACGTTGTAGGAGATGCAGTAACCAAATGGCAATTTCTGGGTGAGATAAAACTGGATTCTGACAGTTCTGACATATGAAAGGAAAGCATTTAAGAAAGTAGGCATTTTGTACCTTGCTCTTCTTTTAAGTAGAATTTTTTTCTGACCTAATACTTGCAGCCTAAACCCATTGTGTCAGAGCCCCATCTTTGCCTGTTTTGATGGTAAAATGTAACATGTCCTTCCACACTTCATTAATTTGTGTTTTGTGTGCATCTAGCTAACTATGCAACCCCTAGGCTTTTGACTGTATGTTACACCATTTACTATTATAACAACTTAGCCAACAGCAAAAAAATCCTTGAAATGAGACCAAGCTACTTCTGAATATCTGCATCAGATATCTGAGTCTTGGCGCTAGCTCTGTAAAAGGTTGGGATTTAAAAATAACAAAACAAAACCCATGAAAATTATCCAATCCATGAAAAATATGCAGCCTCAGCAACATGGAATCACAGCAGGTACACTCTATCGGTGCAGAAGTGATTGCAAACCCTGTCTTGGGGTGGGCTCTAACAAAAGGGTTAATGCCTGGGAGGCACCCGCATGCAGTAGCCCCTCGCCAAGGTCAATGGGAGCCCTGCCTGCTGAGCTCATGCAGGATCAAGCTCTATTTTTCCATGATGTTTAACACAATCGGATAATGTGATGGTTTCTGTGCACTCTGCAGCTCCATTTCAAAAAATACTGCTTTTCTACAAATTACCTCATCTATTTCATTATGAAATATAAAATCATGGAGAAATTACTTATGCAATCTTTTCTATCCCTTTTTTTGCTGGGAGCAGTAAGAGGAAGATAGGCAATTGCTTTTAAATAATGCTTTGTACTTATATGCTAATCTGATATTGTGAGTTTACCCTTTTCCTAAAGCTGGGCATATTCTTTAACATTTTGTACTGGTAAATATGTAGACCTACCACTTATCCAGTAACAAGCAAGCATATTTGCAGTAGATTGGAAAAAAATAAAAACAAACTAATGTATATTTTTCAACTTCCTGGTGCTTTAACCTTTCTTAAGAAAAGACTCTGGGGACATAATTGAAGGAAAGTGTTTTTCTTTAGCAGATGGATTGCTTTGCTCAGATAATATTTTAGTTATGCCAATAAAATGAAGGGTACCCAGAAAACCATGAAACTGCCAGCAGTTGTTAGTGTATGACTATTACCAAGGCAGAAATGAGGCCAGAGCAGTGATAAATGGGCACATCTCTCCCTCCATCAGCTGAGGAATGACCTGGATACACTTTACATCTGAGCACCAAGTGGGCCAACATTTTTCACAGCAGCACTTAATAGTGGACATTAACTTAGCCCTCTCCAAAAGGGCTGACCCGAAGGCTACCCTCTGTGGTTCTCCAAACTGTAATCACTTCTGCAGTCTGTAATTTTATCAAATCGCATGCACCTTTTCCAGCCACTTATTGGCCAATTAAGTCAAGTTCTCACTGAGGGGGTCCAGCTGGCTTCAAGTTATCTTAGATGAATTGATTGAAGACATTCTGCAATCTATGAACCCAGTTTAATGATCTAGGTGATAATACTTGTAATTCTTCTCAGTCAAGGGAATTTGCTGCAGCTGTTGTCTGCAAATCCGTGTTCTGATACAGTGAAGTACCAGAAGAGCGTTAATCCGCCCTCAGAGTTTATAGCAATGGCTGTATTGTGAAATGGGAAATTTAACATTCACACAGCATTGCCAAGCAGAGACAATTTTTTTGTTGATGTGTTTTTTATTTTATTCTATTGTGACTGTTAAAGAGGTTACATGGAAGAATACATTATTGAAAATACTTGAAATTGGAGACTGTACAGCAGTATGAAGCAGCCTACTAAAATATTGCATAAAATGTTTGAGATGGAAAATGAGGTTTGCCTCAGAGCATGAACATACCATTTTTAAAATTTGGAGGTCGAGCAGAGCTCCAGAAATAAAGCCAGTGGGCCAGATCAGCTCCCTAAAACATTCCAACTATCTGGAGTTGGTTTTGCTATTCCAGAGTTATGCTGGTATAAATGAGAAAATAATCTCTTTTTTTAATAGTTATAAATCTTTTATAGAAGACATAAATAAATACAGGGAACAGGTGCTACTTTCTGCCATGCCAGAATAAATCAGGAGTAACCTCATGCTTACATGGTGTACACTGATGAAGAATCTGCCTCTGAGACTGGAGTCCTCCCCTTCCCCAGATTCAGAGCCCTTGAAGTGCTAATGAAGAAGTGCCATACTTTGACGCAGGCCTGGAGTGTATCTTCAAGACCTGCAGTTGTCTGCATGAGGACCTGTGAAAACAAAGAAATAATCATATTTGCTTGCTTCGGTGGCATGTGCCTCTTTTCTGAGCCACAGGAATGTTAATTCATTCCCTATGAAACAAATAATGTAACTAGCACTAGGTAATGTTTCTCATGTTGAAAATTCAAAATACTTAGTAATGAAATATCCTATAGTGCATCTGTGGAGTTTCTGTTTGTGAAAGGGGATGGCTGGAGTTTGATTTCCCTGCAAAAGCAGCAGCTGCTGTATTAATTTATGCTGTGCTGCAGACACCCATTTGCTTCTCAGTCACAGAGACTTCCCTCCCGCACGGTGTGATTGAGCTCAGCTCTGCCAACACCTGCCTTGCCAAGAGGCTCTGCTGCATTTGATGAGATTTATTATTTTTTTTTTTTACCTGTAGGGTGCTGGGAAAAATCACTATTTTATGGGATACTTTTTTCAAAGAGTTATGTGGGTTTCCAGCCCCATTCCTCTCTCCCCATGCTTGCATCTGCTGAACCTGGCATCAGAAACCTGTCAGTTGCCATGGTCAGAGGACTGTGCTGGGTGAGCAAAGCCCTTGTCCCCACCGCAGCCTTAACCTACCTTCATGTGAAGCCAAAGCTTGGGTTCAGTGGGGCTTCTCATTTTTTTTGTGGACTTGGATCAAGCTGTGTTGGCAAACCCAAGTCTATTAGTCAACTCACTACATGTATTTCAAGCATGAGTCTTAGGGAACTTGAAGAGTGTTGTAAAAATTATATAAAATGAGGGTCTTCTCTTTTGAGAATTCGTCTGGATGAAGGAGCCACAGATTGAAGAAATGGAGCTGCTTTGCCTAGGTGTGCTGCTGTTGCACCTAGGGAAAGCTGTGCTATCTCTGACAGGTCCCTTTTCAAGTGGCAAAGAAGGGATCATGGTGCCAACTTCTTCTGCAGAGCTCTGGGTGACTGCAGGCTCAGGACATTTGGTGTCAGCATCAGTGTGGGTAGGTTAGACTGAAACCCTGTGGATTCACAGGCCCTAGTTGGGTTCCTGGGACCCCCACCTCTGAGGAAGATGGATGCATGGTGAGGATCCCCAAGCAGTTCCTTGCCTATCGCCCTCTCCATACAAAGATACTTGTGGCCATCAATCCAGGGTAGGGATGTCTCCATGCTGTGGGCTGTGCTGGCTGGGTACAACACATTGCTTTCCAGGGAATTTGGGGGGAAGGGAGTCAGACATGCACACTGCCATTTATGAAATTAGTGAGCCGTAATTTCATACATGCATGCAGTAGGAAATGTCTTTGATGCTAACCATAGAAAATAACTCTGAAATTAACTGCACCAAGGGCATGCTCCTGCCTGACTGGGTTGATCTGCACAGAGCTGTGCCTTGGTGTCGCGTTGGCCATGCTTCAGTGGATGCACATTGTACTTGCCCTGCTGTTGTTGCTCAGAAGGGAGAATGGGGCCAGGGATCTCTCCCTGTAGCAGGGCTTAGATTAAAGTGTATATGACTAAGGAAGCTTGGTATGGCCACAGAGAACATCTTGTTCCCTATATTTAGCCATAGGCAATGTCAAGTACTATATGTTATATGAGTGCTTTTCTCCAGTCCTGTAGGCCTTGTTTTAGAGGTTGACTGTGTGAGTCGAAGGGTTTAGTTTTAAAATAACAGTCCTACAAAAAAAATTTGATCTTTCATCTTCGCCACCCAGAACAGCAATACCCAAATAAGAGGGCTGCCTTTCCTGAGACAGAAAGCAGTATCTCTACTCTTGCAGCCCTGCAGCATATCCTGCCAGGGCCAGGCACTGCAGTGGCAGCAGCCCCAGTGCAGTGTTACATTTGCACCATGGATGCGCTAAAAGGAAGGGTTAATTAGCATGGCTGCCTTTGAGCCTCTGCTTGAGAGGGAGAGTTTAGTCAGTAACACTAGCCAGCTTCCAAACACTTTATGGGTTTTGGCAAGAGGCATCACAGTCATAACATTTGAATATTAGCATTTTATGGCCGCCACAGTAACAACGGTTAATTAAGCAGCTTGGACATGGCTGAGCGCTGCCTTGAACCTTGTGTAGTAATTTACACCTATGCACATCTACAGCTCTAATATGGGAACATTTTACACCCAGTTCACATGTACAGAGACGATTAGCAGCAGCAAAGCTGGCAGAAAGTCTGATATTGGATTCCTCTTGTGTTCCCCCTTCTCTTTTTCAGCACTTAATTTTTTTTTTTCCTGGAACACTCAGAAGTAGAGTGAGGGAAACCCCTGGGCTGTGACCCATCCACCACAACATCTTTGGAGAACTTGCTCTGCTAACTCCCAGGATGGAATGTCTTTCAGCAGAGTACCACTTTTAAGTGGCCCAGGAAAGTAATCCTACAAATAACCTCCCATAGCTTTATCAAGATCTAGAGATGTGTTTTCTTCCCATGCCAATAGATTTTTTTGCTTGGCCAACAGCAGTACTAAAGTTAAAATGTTTGAGGTTTTATACTGGAGTGTTGTTTTCTCCAATTTTCATTGTGCTCTGCCTTTTGTGTACATGGGCTTAGAAAACCACTATCAGTGTTAACCTCTGTCACTGCCCTCCTCCCTGCCTCATACCTGTTATTAGTACTAAGGCGATGAGGCTGTCTGTTCCTCATACAGCTATCTGCAATTAAAATACCAGCACTCCAGTACTCTTCTGCAGCTGTGTTGTTTGAGGTGAAATAAAAAAGTACTGAGTGTGGGTCTCCTGCCCCAGAGGTGACTTGAGTCCCTGTTGCTCATTGAGGCTGCTGTCCCTGCTGGAGTTAGCAATCAGCCGAGCCATGTATCGAGAAACTTCTTACTGATGTAAGCACTCTTGGCATTGCATTTCTAATGAGCATCATGTTTGTGGTGTCCCCAGCTACAGACTTTCTCCTGCTGAGGGCAAGCTGGTATCTCATGGGAGAGCTACTCCTCATCTGCTCCTCTTCCCTGGCTCAGAGGTAAATGTTGGGTTTTTTGAGACTCCCTCCTTAGCTCCATACTAGGCTTGTTTCTGAGCTGGTGTAGCTGTTTCCTGGGCTGGGTCACCTCACTGGGAGCAGAAGTAATTTCCCATGGTCCTGGGGAATGGGAGTACCCACAGGATCTGTACAGTGGCTGCTCCCTGGTTTGCAGTGCAAAGGCAGTGGATTCACTGGAATTAAACATGTATTTCTTCTTTTTAAATAATACCATTTTTTTCTTTCTCTTAAAAGAAAGCAGCTGGGGCATTATATAAACAGTAAAAACATAAAGGTCAATGTGATGGATATTTCTCTGGGAAAAGTCCAAGATGCTTACCTCATTATTTCCCGGACTACTTTAAAATCAAATATGTCTTTCCTTTATGATAAACTGTCCTTGCTGCTGGTGGGAATAGACCTGGATTACATTTGCAGTGATAGGTAGGTGAGAGTATGGGAGGTTTTTTTGCAATTTTCTGATTATTTTTATATGTAATTACTAAGATCATGAGCCCTGGGTGCTTAATTCAAGATGTCTATACATGGTCACAGAACAAAGCAGGACTGTGAATTTCTGTATGGTTTAGACTTAGGTACATAGCATGACTTGGGAATTTGTGCTTTTTCTGACAGTTAGCAACAAAAGCTTGCAATCAAATAAAAAAAACCAAGAGGCCAAAACTGTATTTCAGCCTCTGTAATTTGATCTGTAAGAAATGTAAATCACTCATTCAGAAGAGAGAGATTTTCAATTAGTCCTCTTTTCTTAAACATGCAAATCCCCTAGCCATGTTTAGCAGCACAGTTTTGCCCTAACTGCAGAGAATTCCCAAGCAACCTTTAATAGACGGCCATGCCTTCAGGCTTGTCCACTTATGTTTTCTCTCCTGCCTGGGCACAAGATAGATTATGCATATTATTATTCATAAGTGCCACCTTTTGAAAGCATAACCACAGGCACGTTTGCAAATGGTGGGCTTGCCCCAGCTGTCCCCGCTCATGCGAAACATTCCTGCTCTCCAATGGACCCCTCCAAACCATTCCTTCTAATTCAATGCTATTTTCTTGACAGACATTCTGGTATGGAGAAGGACTTGAAAAATGATGCATGGACTTTAAAGGTGGCTAAAATTGAGGGGACTATTCCTCATTTTCCTCCTGCAGAGGTTCTTCAGCTGATGCTTTTGCTGCCTCTCCCTGACCCCTGAGGCTAGTGCTGCCTTGCAGAGCACTGGGGAGAAGGCTCTAGCCCAAGGTACCGAGAATCATGGTAGGCAGTGATATGATATAAAATATGTGTTTCTTATTAAAGAATGGAATTTCTGGGATGGGTACAAGAAACAATGAATAGTTAGTATGGAAGAATTGAGAAGTAAATAGGGGGGAGTCTCACATGGCTGGATGTTATTTGATCATTCTTAAATAAAGGGTAAATGTAACTGCTTTTCTGATGGCAATTTTTAGAATAAATATATATATTTCACTCTGCTGTTGCATGTTAGGCCATTTTCTGTAGAATTTGAGTGTGTTGGTATAAAACCCAGGTTTTTCTCTTCCTCAGACACACTAGATACAAGTAATTTGCAATTTGCCATAAAAACAATTGCAAAAAAATAAATAATTATTAATTAGGAATATAATTTAAATAAATGTTTTGAATGCTGGTGGCTGGCATTAAGCATAGCCCTATGTTTCTACAAAAGGTCAATTGTGATTCTACTTACTCTTATGTAAACTGGCTAATGCTTGAACTGCAGTTATAATTAATGTATATGCCTTATTGCCAACTTACTGCATTTTTGATCATTAGAATCTGGACAGCCTTATGTCTGGAAGGTCTGAATGAACATGTAAATAGATGAGATCCTCTTCTGGCTGATTTTCTGTTACACCAGGTTTATGATGATGTAACAGCAGTAGCTCTAACTGTTCTGCACTAAGACAAACCTGGGGCCTCAGACTGGGGCAGGAGAGGTGTGTGTTCAGTGATGGCAAGCACTGCTCCAGTACAGCAGGACAGACAGCAAGGAGGTGTAAGCAAGGCCTAGAAATACAGTTACAATGTCTTCCTTTCTTAGAAAAGTCTAGCTGATCTCCAGAGGGAACACAGCAGTCAGGAAATGTCTTCTAGGCGTTTTTCTTCTCTTCTATGGAAAAGCATGGTGGTGGATGGCACTGAGCTGCATGACAAGAGGTGCAGCAACATCTTCATTCTGCAAAGAACTGTCATTTTTGCCTTCTAGAGAGCAATGAAGCCTGAGAAGCCATTACCTGAGCACCATTACATGTGCCCAAGCACAGCACCACTGGGCAGCGACAGCCGCAGGAGCCCTGCTGCTTGACTGCCCCTGCCATCCTGCACTGCCCTGGAACCCGTGGGCACAGTTATGGCTGTGGTCCTATCCAAGTCTGCCCAGGACACTTTTGTTCTTGGGTACCAACCAAAGAATAGAGGCAGAATAAAACCTTTGTACCCTGACACACTTTTTCAACATCCTTTCTCTTTCCTTTCCCTGTGGAGGTTGCAGGCTGCTGATCTCTGTCTCTGGGTGTGTCCTGAGCTGGGCTCTTTGTTGGTCTGTCCCTGTCCCACCTCCAGCACTGATTGGAATCCAGCCAGCAACTGCCAGACACTGGCTATGATGGATGTGGGCTTGGACAAGGGATCCTCACACCACCCTGGAGATCAGACAGGTACCTGCTGAAAAACCTACCGAAGAGTGTTAAAGCCTAACAGAGGTGTGTTTTCCTTGCCATGCTGGAGATGGCACCGGATAGGATGGTGTAGTGGTTTTGGTTTGGGCTTTTCCTGGTAACTGGGTCATAACTAAGGAAGTATTCCATCTCATTCCTTTACATAAGCAAAGATATAAAGAGGGGAGTCGGAAGTCAGTGGGGAATCCTTCTTCCGGCAGTGTTGGAGGGCAGAGGAGCTCCCTGTGGTCACTCTGCTGTGGGAGTGGACCATAGGTGTCTGCTGATCGGCCAGCCGGGTCGGGAGGAGGTGTCCTGAGATTTGGGAATGGCAGTTGTTTTGGTGAGAGGGAAGTGAAAACTTGTTTTCTGTTTCTTTTCTCTTCTGTATATACATGTATATACGCGTAAATATATATAAACTGGTTTAGTTCTACTGAAGTTCGGTTTTGCGGGTTTCCCCCGCCCCCCGCCTCCCTTTCTTCCCCTGTGGCAAGGAGGGGCCTTTGGAGCTTCTGTCCTGGGCCCTTTGGCTCTTGGCATTTGGCTGATTTTCAACCAGTCACATATGGTTAGCCTAGGGTGGTGGAAGCAATGACAACTGAAGTACCCCTAAACTGGAGAAAGCCAGGGCCATAGAGGTGGTCTGGGCTTATGCTGGGGGTTGGATATTTTGTGTAGGTTTTGAGCATACCCTATGGGGAACTTTTAAAATAGGTGCAATTAAAGGTAAAGGGTAAGGAGATGGTGCCAAAGATGCACCTTTAACTCCCAGATAGCTGGCCTCTCTGTTGGAGGAGGCTTTCCCTACATCCCTGGCTGCTAGTAAATCTTGTGGAAAGTATGAGCATATCCATTCCTGCACAGATGTGGGACACCCCAGAATGTGCACAGAGCATCTGTGCTGCTGGCCTTGGCAGAGGAGAGAAAGCTGGGAAGGAAAGCTCAATGCGGTGGAGGTGAGTACAAGAAAAGCAACTGTCTCCATTTCAAATATGCTTGACTTGCCCCTCTCTCGCCACAGGGACCAGGGCTGCTTTGCTTTCCCTCTGCTCAGCTGAGCAGTGAAGGGACAACAGTGTTGCTCTAGGCTGGGGGGCTCCCAGGGGCCCAAGGGGACACTTTCCTCATGGGAGAAAGTGGGTGTTATGGCTTCTTCTCTCACACTTTCTACCAGGGAGGGGTTAAAAACTGAGGTCATATCTCCAGAGCTGCTTGGGGAAATAATGCTTGACCTGCATCTCTGTTACCTCCCGGACCAGAGGCAGAAGAGACACAGAGGTTTATGCAAACCTGTGAGAAACCCAATTCTTTGTTTTTAAACCCCTTTCAAGTCCTTCTTCAGCCCATGAGGCCAGCCTTGGGCACAAATGTCTTGGATTCCTGGATCTGCTTTGGAACATCCTCTGGGTGCTTTTAACATTAAAACTCCTGCTTCTGCGGCCCTGACCCTCCTAACAGCTTTGCCATCTCTCTCTACAATGGTGACGTATCATCTCCTCTCAGATGTCACTGGAAAACATTGCTTAACCTCTGTGCATCTCCCTTCCTCCCTTCACCATTATTACCCTGTGCTGTAATTGCATTCGTGGCTGTGGGAAGCGCTGGAGCATGGCTTTCCTGGGAGGCAGGGCACGGGTGTCTCCTGCATGGGATAATGGACTCCAGCCCTGGTCTGAGAAGTTGGTGCTCGGGTGAGAGGAGAGCATGCAATTCTGCGCCCGCTCACTCCTTGGCCTCTCTGCCAAGCCTGCTGACAAGGGACAAGGGCGCCAATTAGTGTCAGTCGCACGGGTAGCCGGTGATGGGGACACCTGTGCGTCTGGGCCACGCAGGCCACTGCCCCACACCACTGCCTCAGCACAGCTGTCAGATAGGGATGGCTCTGCCACGGCTGACCTGCACCCCTTCAGAGCTGGTGATTTAAGAGGTGAAAGACATAAGGTGCTATTACCCACCCCGAGCAGGGCACAGCAGCTGAAACGGCTCTGGAGCCTACAGCTGCAGCATGGGGACTGAGTTTGTCCTGCTGCTGGGAAATGCTTGGTAAATATGCTGTGCTTTATCACCCTCTGTGACACTATGTTACTTTACAGTGCTGTGGTTTACAGTATGTCTATAAGGCTAGATCAGTCTCCATCCATCTCCTATCTTCTAACGTGCAATGGCTGCTCATTGCTACATTTGTCTTTGGGAACAAGAAGAGGGATAACTTTTCACTCAAGTAAAGATAAATATTTCAGAGTCACCTGTCTTTTGTAGGTGTGTATCATGGAGTGTTTAGTGTGAGCAGACAAATTCTCTACATGCTTGCAATGCACAACTGTTTATATATATATATATATGTGTGCGTGTGTGTCTAATATTGATATGCCCAGAGATAAACAAGGTTGCATGTGTGGTGGGCATGTGCTCGCTGTATCTGCACCTCTCTCTAGAAAAGCTGTATTTGTATGTGTGCCCTCACATACATAAATACAGTCAGGACAAAAAATCAAGTCACTATAGATAGCATCACGGAAAATTAGAGATGAAGCTGAGAACAGACAGCATTAATAACCCAGGCTGTTATGTCACCAGTCAAGTAAGATGCCTTATGTAGAGGAAAAAAGAGCACGTGGAAATCTTTAAGTAACATACACAAGTGTCATAGACACCCGCACCCAGGAGCACGCGTATTTAAAAGGATGTGTGTGTGTGTTTGTGCGGGTTTGTTTTGTGCATCTGAAAAGGCTCCCTGAGACAACTGAACACAAAGCCAGCACATGTCTGTGTTAGGTTGAGATCCTGGCATTAATATGATTATATGACTCTATTAGCAGGGTGTTATGGCTCCAATTTCACTTAACATCCGAGTTCACATTAAAATATGCCCTTGGCCTGACAAGGCATTATTAACTTGCATTTAATAAAAATAAAATATTACATTTAAAAAAATTGAAAGCTGACAAATTTGATTTAAATGAATACTGAACTCCAGGCAAATGTGTTGCTTGAACTCTGCCTGCTGTACTGGAGCTGACAGGAAGCATTAAAGTAATCCTGAGTGGTCAATATGTGATTAAATATCACATGTCAAGCTTAGCAGGAACGTTCCTTCCAAAGAAAATTATATTGTTAAAAATAAGTGACAAATTCTAAGCAGCTCCTTCAAATTCATAAAGATATGTGAAAGAGTGGAAGCTTGTAATAAACTGGGATGTCTTCATGAGAGAGAATATACTGCCTCATGCACAGAGCCATATAGAGCATCTACAAGTAATCAAATAAAAATGATTACACATATTTGAAGCAATAAATTTTCTTTGCATTTGCCATAGAAAATAAAGAGAAGAGACATGCCACATATTCACACCATGTTTTCATCTGAAGGCTTTGGCTGTCATGCTGTTCTTTCTAAAGGGATTATTTATTTATAGACTCAAGCATCTATATATGTACATATATGCATAGATATATATACACATGCTAAAGCCATCAGCAGTAGTATTTAGAGTGAGAAAATTAGAACTAAATTAGATTTTAAAGGAAATACTTGTAGCAGTAATAATAAAGTGCCCAGCCCACCCCATCATTAGATGTTTGGGAACACTAATGCTTCATGGCTATCATCTGTTACAGATTCCAGCTGGGAGAACATGCTTAAACATGATCAACTTTCATCATGTGTTTGATGAAAGACAGACACAGATGTCATTGGTCCCCACTTGCTGCAGCAGGATCAATCCAAGATTACCAGGGTGCAATAAGGGCAGTGTCCAGCAGTCTATTTAGATTAGACATAGGAGTAAAATATCAGAAACTACAGTCTCAGATAAATGACTTGATATGCCTAGGTCAAGAGGTTACCAAAGCCAGGTGAGATCTGAGACCTATTTATCACTGCCTGAGTTCAAATTAAGTTTTAAATACTGTCAGAAATGAAAAACTGCTGCCAGATGGTGTCAAGTTAATTCATCTCACTGTAGTCAGAAACTGTCCTTTAGTTCCATCATGGTGCCTGCTTCAGAGGGGTGCCTGTCAAAGAACCCCTGTTAGCAGGGAATCAAGGGTTCTTCTCAGCCCTTGCTTCCTGCCTATAAGATGGATGTGTTGCATTTCTGTGGCGTGTGAGATCTGTACCACACGTATGGGTCTGAGACACAGCCCTTCTTACAAAGCGGAGGATGTTGGGCGGTGAGATTTGAGGCTTCTTTAGCTCTTACTTGACCAAGAAACCTGCTATTCTACCCACCTGGTCCAGGGAATGGGATTTGTTGTCTGTAGAAAGTGGCATTTGGGAATGAAGACTTTGACCCTGGCGTGTTAGTGCAAATGCTCTCCCACGCATTGCACAGGGCTGGCACAACTAGCCTGCTCTTTTCCCCTGCTCCTGTTTCCATTTCAGGGCTGTAAGAAGCATGCCACCCTGCCTATCCCTGTCGTCCCCTGGGCAAAGGTTGGGATATATTTTAGTTTACAGTATTCAAGGGAACACAAAATGACATCCATCAATTTTATGCCTCTCCTCTCTCCCTTGCCCATCTGCTCTTCTTCCCGAGCCCTGCCTTAAGCTCTGGCTTCAAGCACAGTGCCTGCACCCTCCAGCAGCAGGGAGTCTTCCTGAGGCAGTGGGATGAGGGTGTCCCTGGATCAGGGCTTCCTCCACTCTGATGTGCATTTATGCTGGCTGCCTCGAATCTCCCTGCAAGCTGGGTTACAGCCCCCAGCCCTTTGGTGTAGACAGGGGAGATGAGGACCCTGCAAACAAAGGTCCAGCTGGTGGGCAGAAGAGAAGCAGCAATCAGCAGCACAAGAAGCTTCTATGCCAAGCCTCTCCCCAGGAAACCTGGCCTTCTGGTGCCAAGATGCTGGAGAATTCTTCCTGTGGCTATCATACTGCTCTGTGGCTTTTGGTGTGGTAGAGAGTTGGTCCTGGGTAAGGGCATTGTATGTTTGGAGGTATCACTCATCACCAAGCCACAGAACATCAGATTCCCTCATCCCCAAAAGGCCTGTCTCCAACTCCATCTTTTTTTCTGGTTGTATGAGTAGAGGAAATACCGGACTTCTCCAAAATCCACCATAGCTAGAAGAGTCCAGAGACTATGGGAAGATAGCATCTTATGGTAGTGGTAAAAACAAAAGAGTGAAGTGAGAGATGCTCAGAGCTCTGCTGTGCCCTTTGCAAGAGGTGGTTTGAGCTGAAAACCAGTTGTGTGCTATTGCAGTAGCAAGGGCATTGTTGTTTGAACAGAGGAAGAACCCAAAGCCTAAGGATGGTTAATCTTCTTATGGGGAGGTGAT
>JAWWEE010000004.1:15781352-15816352 GCA_035221455.1 Xenops minutus | reverse complement strand
ATCTGAAATGGCACTGACCCTTCTCATCCTTCCGATTACCTTTCTGAAGCATGAACGTGGTATAAAATCACACATCAGAAAATTCACTATAATTATTTTGCAATGCCATCAGCACAGATCCATCAAGGAGGAAACCCAGTAGTGGAATGCTCCTCGCAGCCACATGAGCGGCCAGTCCCGTCCCGCCTGAGTGACAGCTTTGGTAATTAAGTGATTGTAGAGACCTCCCCAACTGTTCTAACAACCTTGTCAGGGCCTGTCTGCGGACAGAACAAGCTGAAATCAATGTGCTTTCTGCTCCCTGAGCATTTCTGATCATGTCCTCAGCCTGCATCGGGGGAAACATTTGACAAAAGAAAAACAGTAGCACTAAACGTTGAGATTATTTTTTTGGAACAGAAAGTTAACTTTCTCCGAATATCTTTTTTCTTTAGGAGGGGAAAGGCGGAACGCAGCGAAGAGCCGCTGCCCGGCCGACGGCGCTGGCTGGCCGGGACGAGTAGACCGTGGCCGCGCTCGCTCCGCGCCTCGCACCGCGCTGCTCCGCGCCTTTTTGTTCCCGCTGGGAAACGTTCTGTAGCGTCTCTTGCAACGGCCCCAATTACTCCGAGGTACAATATATTTTCGCCTGGATTAGATGGCGAGTCTGTTGGCACAGTGTAAATGTCAAACAGCAGCTTTTAATAAAGGGATGTTCAGACTGTTAAATTTCATAGTACAACGGGTTCGGCCCCTCCCGGTCCCTCCAGCCCCCCCTTCCTTCGAGCTTCGGTGCTGCCAGTGAGCCAACACGACTGCGCACCAAAATCCGAGTGGAAAGTAACCCATCCCGAGGCCGAAATGCTGCGCCCCGCCGTCCGCGAGGTGCTTGGCGGGGGGACCCCCAGACCCCCGCACCCTGTTCCTCGGGATGCCCCTCTGTGGGGCCAAAGCGGCAATTGCCGACCCCACAGGCCGGAGCTTGGGGCCGGTCCGTGGTGCTCGGCCGGGACCGCCCCTCCGGCAGGGACCGGCTGTCGAACCGGTACATGATAGCCCGCCCCTGCCGCTCGTTGCCCCCAGCCTCCATCGGGCCATTGATTAGCACTCTAAGTGCCGCTCTAATTAGCTGGCTGCTAATTAACGAGTGGGGCCCCGTCCGAGTCCTCTGAGTGGCACCTTCGCTCATCGCTTTGATTCGGTTGTTGCTGATTTATTGGGAGGGGACGCTCCGTGGCTTTGCCCGCAGTCAGACGGGTGGGATAGATGGGAAAGGGGGTCATACAGCCAGTGGCTGAAGGGACACGGGACGGCAGCTGTCAGCAATTCACCCCGGCCTCAACAAGTACAGGGAGCATCCCGCGGGTGTCCTCGTCCGCAGAGGGTTCAGGCAGGAGGTGGAAGGCCTTTTGCGTGAGTTGTTCCCGCGCAGGGCTGATCAGCACTCTGGGAATCCGAATGGGCCGGCGGTGCCCGCGAAGGAGTAGGACAGGCCGAGGCTGCCCCAGGCGGGGCGGGCCTCGCCGCCGCTTTCCCCCAGAATATTTCTACACAATGGAGTCGAGGATTAAAAAATAAGAGGGAGGAAATGAAAGGTGTTCGCTCTTCAAGAACATGACTTTAAGCCTTAAATCCCGATTCCGGGACAGGGAAGTGTATTGTGAGTTAAAGGATTATGCTAGTGTAACATATTACCCCGGATCCCGCATTCCCCCAGGGATAATTAGGACATAGTTTTGGTAAATTGCAAACCCGGACAGCAGGATAAATACGGCCGCCGCGGGCTGCTTCCCTGCTGCAGGAAACCTGCCTGGGCATTTGCAGATATTTAAGTATTTTTCCCTTTCTCCTGTTCTTTCATTTTACTCCTCAGTTTCCCCCCTTCTTCTGTCCCCTTTTTTACTCCTTTTTCCTTGAAAATCTCCGATCTGTAGGTTCGTGCTGGCAGGAGGTCACCCTGCAGTGCTGCCAGCCCCGCTCGAACCGGAGCTGCGGCTCCCGCGCTGCCTCCGGCCCCGTCCGCGCTGGGCGCCCGTCGGGGACAAGGGGGGCGACCGCCACCGCCGCCCAGCGGACACGGGCGGCCCTGCACCTCTTTCGGGCCCGCCGCCTCTGCTCCCTCGCCGTCCTCCGAGCGTAGCACCGGTGCCTAAAGCCCGGCGGCAAACCGTGCGGCTGGCTGCCCTCGGCTGCCCGCGGGGCGGCTGGCGGCGATGCGGGGCCGTCGGGACGGAGCGGGGGATGCTCAGTAGCAAAGGGCTGCCCGCGGGCAGGCTTTCTTGCCGTCGAAATCTTCTTCCGAAGTGCGGCAGTGGGGCCGGGACCTGCCCTGTCTCGCTACCCTTCGGGTGTGGCACCGGTGACCGATGAATCCCAGGGAAGCACCGCGATTTTTACCAGCGAGGACCCAAAAGCTCCCTCCCTACGAGGGAAGGCCGGCCTCAAGCCGTCGAAAGGGAAGCCGAGGGCCGTGGCACTCTCCACATTGACATATCTTACGTCGGGGCGTAGCTTTGTATCTGACACCACTGTCCCGGGACTGTGGCGTCTCACGTCGGATCCAAACGCCCGCAACGAGTTACCGGCTGGACAAGGTCTTTCGCGTCCCTGGAGCTCCCCATGCGCTCCCCGCACCTCTGTGTACCTCTGAGCGGGACGACTTCCCCAGGAAACAAAACGTGGTGGGAAACGGGTTGGAAGCGCACCCGCGCTGCCGCCACATCCCTATGGCATTGTGCAGGGCCGGACGGGGCACTCTCGGTACGGGGCAGGCAGAATGATAAGGGGGTTAGAAAGGACTCTCATGTCCTCGCTCCCGCTCCTCGCTCCAGGCTGGCGGCGCTCTCCCTTCGCCGGGGCAGCCGTTGTGTGCGGGCCGGGGGTGCCAGCAGCCCTACACCTGAGGTAGCACCTAGTGCCCTCACTGAACACCAGTACCCGAAAAATTGCTCTTACGCTCATCCTGCCCTAATCTTTCCCCGTGCCCCTGCTGCTGTGGCCA
The DNA here is from genome assembly GCA_035221455.1 of Xenops minutus. NCBI lineage: Eukaryota > Metazoa > Chordata > Aves > Passeriformes > Furnariidae > Xenops > Xenops minutus. Next base: position 15,813,372 of record JAWWEE010000004.1, on the reverse strand, counting down.
GTTCCCCTGTGCCCCCGAGGTTTGGGGCCGCAGATGTTGTTTTCGGGGCTGGTTGGGTCTCGGGGCTAACGGAGGCCGGGAAGGGAGATGTCAGGCTGTGCTTCATAGGACCCTGTAAATGGCAATTTCAACTAAAACAAAACTCGGAGAACTCTAAATCGTTCATTATCACCTTTATAATTACTCTTCTAATGAGCCTGACACGCTGCTTCATCAGGATTAATACGACGTCTTGTCGCTGGCACTTCCCATTATTCTGACATTCAGCCAGGGAACCGTCCCGGGAACGCTGGATGATCCTCTCCGAAGGATCCGATCTGGCGACCGGGGGAACGAGGGCCCGACGGGGCGGCGGCGGCGGCGCGCACGGGTCCGGGAGGGAGCGGGGGCGCGCCCCCGCCTCGCGCGCCCGTCCCCGCCGGCGCCGCTGATTGGCTGCGGCCCGCGCTGCGTCAGCCCCCTCGCGGCCCTCCGCCAATGGGGGCGGGCGGCGGCGGCGGCAAAAGCCCGTGTTTGTGCGGGCGGCGGGGGGGCCGCGGCGGCCGTGACGTCACGGGGGGAGTCGCCGCCGCCGAGAGGAGCTCGGTGGGCACGGGCGGGCGCGCCGCAGTGGCCGGTGTCCGCCCCGCTCCGCTCCGCAACTTCCCGCAACAAAGTTGGGCAGCGGCGAGCCGGCCCGGCGGCGATGTGGCGCTCGGCGGGGGCCCTGCGGTAGTGTCGCCCGCGCCGCCGGTGCGCGGATTGGGGTAACCCCGTTCCGCCCCCACATCCCTTCTCCTCCACCCCCGGTGAGACCCCCGTGGCCGCCCACGGGGATGCGGACGCGGCGCTGAACGGTCCGCCATGGAGGGGCCAAGCGGGTCCAGCTTCGGGATAGACACGATCTTGTCGGGTGGCAGCACCGGCAGCCCCGGAGTCATGAACGGAGATTTTCGCCCCCACGGTGACGGCCGGCCGGCGGATTTTAGGAGCCAGGCCACGCCGTCCCCCTGCTCGGAAATCGACACTGTGGGGACGGCGCCCTCGTCGCCCATCTCTGTGAGCATGGAGCACCCCGAACCGCACCTGGGGGTGGCGGAAAGCCTCCCGCCGCCTCCGCACCACCTCCACCTCGGCCCGCACCCGCCGCCGCCGCCGAGTTTGCAGCCGTCGCCCCCGCAGCCGCCGCCGCCCCAGCTGGGCTCGGCCAACTCCGGCCCCAGGACTTCTACATCTTCTTTTTTAATTAAGGACATTTTGGGCGACAGCAAACCGCTGGCGGCGTGTGCACCTTACAGTACCAGCGTCCCCTCTCCCCATCACACTCCCAAACAGGAGGGCAGCGCGGCCCCGGAGAGCTTCAGGCCCAAACTGGAGCAGGAGGACGGCAAAGCCAAGCTCGACAAGCGCGACGACACGCAGGGGGACATCAAATGCCACGGTGAGTACGGCCCGGCCGGGCTCCGCAACGCCTCGGCCGCCGGTATAGCCGGAGCCGCGGCGTTCGGCCTCATCGGTAAAACGAAAACCGTGGGGAAAATCAGCCGTAGGAGCGCTCATTCTGCTGGGGCCACTCGGTGATCCTCGCTACCGCGGGCATAAGATCGGTAGGAAATAAAATAGCTTTTTTTTTTTTTTTTAAATATCTGTTGGCCTTTCCTCCTCATTTTTTTTTCAAATTTAGCTTCTCTGTTTTTAAGAAAATAGCCTGAGCAGTGGGATCGCATGGGAAATCAGACTGTATTTATTTTTAATGCAAATGCGCATAAATGATTCTCCGGCTTTCTAAGAACCGGCGGCTCAGCTGCACTTAGTGCCTTCAGCCTTTTCTTTTTTGCTCATTCGATCTAAAATAGAAGTAAGATTATAAATTCCACTTCCTCAGCAGTCAATACCAAATAAACGAAAAAAACCACCAACTTTTAATCAAAAATGAAATAATAATAATAATAATAACAACAACTCGGCCCACGGTCGGCAGAGGGAGGTTGAAGGGCTTTGTGCGTTTGGCAAATCCCTCGCGTTTCCCCTGCGTTGGGGTAGAAGCTTTATTTTTCCGGTTTTAATTCTTTTTTTTTCCTTTTTTTTTTTTTTTTTTAATTAGGTATTTTGTGCTGATGGGGAAGCCCCCGCTGTGCGGGGTTCGGAAATGAAAATAGCGATGTGTGCGTGGGAAGGGGAAGGGAGGAAAAGAGCGAGGAAAGGCGATCGGGTGAGGGGATGTTTTTCCTTCGGCGTCGGCGGAGCTGCCCTTCCCGCAGGCAGCCCGGTACAGCCGAGAGGCAACAGGACACATTTTCCTTGTTTTGTCCAACTGAGCTATTTTCCCCAGGCTCAGAGCAGCGAGGTGCCCGTGAGTGCCGCTCATTTTGCTCTTTTAGCATTAGCATACGAGTGCCCAAACCAGATGTACAGTCTGGTCTGGCCATTTTTGTGTGCACCAACCTCCCCAGTGGGTCAATTAGGGAGATTATTGTTCTTCCTGCGGGGAAGATCAAGGAGCGCCACAAACCCGGGCCCGAATGAGGCCGGATTGACAGATCGATTTCCCGGCGTTTCGGGCCGGGGGGAGAGGGCGAGAAAATAACGAAAGCCCCGTAGTTGGCAAGCAGAGAGTGGAAATCCCGCCGTTCCCCGGACGGGCTCGCCGCCGCCGCCCCCACCATACTTGACCGTTCCCCCCGTGCCCCGGAGGAGCCCCCGGGGAGGGGGCGGCGGGGCCCGGTGTCCTCGGCGGGGCGGGGCGGGGGCAGAGCCGGTGTCCCGCCGGCCCTCACCGCGCTTCGGCTCGCTCGCAGGGACAAAGGAGGAGGGCGATCGGGAGATCAGCAGCAGCCGGGACAGCCCGCCGGTGCGCGCCAAGAAGCCTCGGAAGGCACGGACCGCCTTCTCCGACCACCAGCTCAACCAGTTGGAGCGCAGCTTCGAGCGGCAGAAGTACCTGAGCGTCCAGGACCGCATGGACTTGGCCGCCGCCCTCAACCTCACCGACACGCAGGTCAAAACCTGGTACCAGAACCGGAGGTAAGGCGGGCCCAGGCGGGGCGACGGCCCAGGGTCTCTCCGTAGAGCCAGGGCGCGGGCAGGCGCCGCTGGGTTCCTGCCCGCGGTAGCCCACTCCCGACGGCTGCCCCGCGCCCTCCCCGGCGGCGGGCTGGGGGGTCCGGCCTCTGTCACCGCTGCCATAATTTTCTGTCTCATTACATACGGTTGCAGCCACCCTAATTCTGTCGCAAACCATTAGTGTCAGCGCGTTGCGATCTAACCGTGTACCGCGGTTATTAATTTGGCCGGAGTCGCCGTATGCATGTGTCGTGGGGTGTGGGGCTGGGAGGGGAAACCGGGCACAGCGCGGAGGATCGTACCCTGTGCGGGCCCACGGGGCTGGTGCGCCCCGTCGGGGCCCCAGTGATGCGGGGCCGCGTATGGGAGGGAGCTCGCCGCCCGCGGAGCCCCGCAAAACCGGGCTAGGTACCCCATCATGACGCCCGCCCTGCAGCTGCCTCTTGCTCCTCCCGGCAGGACGAAGTGGAAACGGCAGACAGCGGTGGGCCTGGAACTGCTGGCCGAGGCCGGGAACTACTCAGCGCTGCAGCGGATGTTCCCCTCGCCTTATTTCTATCACCCCAGCCTGCTGGGCAGCATGGACAGTACGACGGCGGCCGCGGCGGCCGCAGCCATGTATAGCAGCATGTACCGGACTCCCCCCGCGCCGCACCCCCAGCTCCAGCGTCCACTGGTGCCGCGGGTGCTGATCCATGGGCTGGGACCCGGCGGGCAGCCGGCCCTCAACCCCCTGGCCAACCCCATGCCCGGCACTCCGCACCCTCGGTGAAATGGCACCGCGGTCCCCGCAACGAGCCCTTCCCCTCCCCGTCCCCAAACAAGCCCCAGCACCGCAGAGGAGGAAGCGAGGGGAAGCCGAGGGGCAGGAGCTTCTGCAGGCAGCCACCGGCCACCGAGGGAGGCGATCAGTCAGAGCAGGGACTCTTGAACCGTGAACCCAGAGCCAAGCCCGTAAGTGAAACGACCACACGCGGGGTAAGGCGGGCAGAGCCGCGGGGCGACCCGCCGACCTCGGCTCCTGCGAGGCAGGACTTGGAGCTCGGAGAAAGAGAGAGGGACGGAGGGGGTGGAGGAGGAGAGGGAGAGGGAGCCCCAGCCCGCCGGAGAGACTAACGGCTGCGGAGGACGGAGGGAATGAGAGCGCCTCGACCCCCGCCCGGCGGAGAAGACCGGGGGAACGGAGAACTTTGCACTGATTTTTCTCATTACTTTTTTTTTTTTTTCTTATTGCAAAGTGGCATGCTCCTTAATGCGAACAGAATTGTACAGACCGAGTGCTGAGTGCTATATCATATTTATTATATGTCGTCCAAAAAAGGAGAAAAAAATTTCACTTCTATACGTTAGTTTAAAACGAACGAACGTGGTTCTTCCCTATCCCTTTTCATGTCTTTTTGGATTCAGTAAAATAAATGCTTAGATGATAAAATATAGATTTTTTTTTTTTTGTGACTGAAAAATTGCAGGGGAAAAACAAACAAACAAACAGAAATAAACTTTATCTTTTTTTAACAAACGTGAAAATTCAAGGTAGCTAATTTCCCTGTGACGAGAACTCAAGAATTTCGGAATAGAAAAGGCAGATGCCACTTTTTTATTTTGAATATATTTTGAGTGCTAGGCTCGTCGTTTCTTAACCGGCGCTGTTTTTCCCTATCTATATTTTAAAGGAAAATCAAATACCCCCGCAGGTGTCGTGCCCCTCCCTGTTATTTTAAGCATCTGGCAGGGCGGCGGTGGGTAGAGGCTCTGGTCCTTGGGGGCGGGCGCGACGGGACCATGCAGGACTTCGGGATGTGGCCCCGGCCCGGCAGCTGTCTCCGCACGGAGCTGGGACAGGCAGAGAGCGCCGGCGGTCGGGGTGAGTAACGAGGGGAAACAGGCAGGGGAGGGGGCAGAGGGGTCCCGGCGGACACGAAGCTCCGGAGCCCCGCTGGCCTTTGAACTTTATTGCTGTGTGTGCCCGTCCCAACCCCCTTCCCCTGGCAGGCAGCTTTCCTGCAGAGCGCCTTCCTTCCCCGTAGCGGCCTGGGCCGCCTGGCCGCCGGATCCCGCGGGGGGAGAGAGGGCACGGGTCGAGACTGGGGACTGTGATCCTCCACTGGGCCCCGGGGACAGCTCTGTCCCCAGCCCTTGGAGGTGAACACCCTCTGTGAAATTAGAAAGTTATACAGCAATTACCCATAAAACATTCATAAAGTCCCGTATTATCCTCTCCTCTGAGGATTTGGCGCTTTTTTCCCCCACTCTCTCTGTTTTTGCTCGTGGGTCCCCTTTCTTTTGAGATAGCAGGGGGAAAAAAAAAAAAAAAACCAAACCAAAACGGAAAAAAATGAAAAGATCAGCCTCCGGGCACGTTTATTTGGGCTTTGCTAATTAGCGAGCGGCTTGCTGATTTCTGTGCTAATAAATTCGCGTTAAAACCATATTGACCTTTGCCTTGATCTAACAAAAGGGGAGTGGGTCGGGAACGCCCACTTCGGTTTTCGCCCGTGTTGCAGCGACCGCTGACTTTTCCCCCGTGCCTCCGCCGTGGCCCCCAAATACCCCCCGCAGAAACGACCCGGGAGGGGGTCCCTAAGTGTCCAGAGCAGTCTGTTTGTCCCGCATCGCCTCCAAGATTTTCCCGGGAAACGCATCCTATGTGGGCTGGGGAAGGAGGTAGGAAATTTGGGCTCGGTGGGGCCCTTTCCTGAGTCTAAGCAATGAAACTCACGAAAGGAGGCGATCCAGCTGGAAAAGCTAGTCCAGGATCGTTGCTGTCGATAGCTAAGTTTTGACTGCATAAACTCTGTGAAAAGTAGTGAAAACAAGGAAGGAAAGTTCATGTAAAATAGATGTGTCCATCTCACGAGCAGGACTTGACGCGGGGTGCCCACGGGGGCAGGGGGCCTTCGGTGCTTTGGGAACGGCAGCGGGAAGGAGCGAGAGAGGAGAGGGGAGTGTGGCAGGGCTGGGGGGCTGTCGGTGCCTTGTCGGATGGTGTCTAAAGCAGAGGTTCCCGGAGGAGGGGGGCGAGGAACCATCACCTCATCTGAAACGTGTTTCCAGACCCAGCTGGAAAGTGCGTGTAAGCGGGAGGAGGTTTGGAGCAGGAATAGCTCTTTCTCACTATTCCTTTTCCCGTTTGGGAACCGGGGCTTCGTTTGTCCCGCTCCCCTTTCGCACAGGGATGGAGCCGACCCGAGGTCGGGTTGCCCCTAAGACGGGGAAGTAACGGGATCCGTTGCTTAAGTCCCCCGGCACAAGGGACAGCATTTCAGCGCGCTGCGGCAGGACAAAGAGCCAGCCCGGCGACGGGCCGGGATGCGTGGGGCCGCCTCCCGCCGCCTGGTCCAGCGCGATGAACAGCACTGCGCGGGGCCGGGCACCGGAGGCGGCTCGGCGCCGTTGGCTGCCGCGGTTTCTCAGCCGCGCTGGTCGGGTTTCGTCCCCTTTCCTTCCCCGGACAGCTACCTTCGACGCGGCCGCCCCAGATTTGGTGCCGAGCTGCTGAATTCCTGCAGTCCCGGTCCCTCTTAAGCCTCTCCTCTCTCTGGGCCAAGATCTGTTGTTGGCCCTGGAAATGTCTGTAAACGAACAACCAAACCCATCTGTTGTCAGACGAACGGGACGGGCTCTTTCAGTCTTAAACTGGGGAAAATACCGGCACCCGCCGGAAAAGACCTGGCTGTTGGTGCGCTGAGCGTGGACACAGTCCGTGAGGCTGAATCGGAGCTGCCTGTACGCGAGGGGCCACGGCAACCCGCGGGGCGGCCGGGAGTGTTTGCTCTGCCGGTACCGGACAGTGGCCCACACGGAGCGGGGCGGCTCCGGCTCCTCCAGCCGCGGGCCGCCTGCATCGCGCCCCGCCCGTCCTCAGCACCACGGACAGCTCCGGGCGGCGCGGCGGGCCCGGCCCTCACCCCGAGTCCGCCCCGCGGGACCGCCCGGCCTTCCACAGGCCGGGCCGCACGGGAGCCTCCCGTCCTCCCGGACCTCGCGGCCGCCTTCCCCGGCGCTTGCCGGCGGGCGGTGGTGAAGATGGAGGAGGTTGACACAGTCTCCCGATGCCGAAACGCCACCTGGCTCGTCTCCCCGCCGCCCACCGCCCTGTCCTAGCCCAGGCCTGAGCGGGGACTGCTTGCAGGGTGTTTGAGCGTTGTCCCCACTAGCAGAAGTGGTGAAAAGGGGGACCGGGCTGCTGCGCTTCCCCCGTGCCTTGTCGCTCTGGCCTGACACCAACGCGACCGCGGTGGGACCCAGGAGACCCTTTGGACACCCTGTGCCCGGTCCCCCTTTGATTTGTTTCTTTTGGGCCGTGCTATGTGTTTTGCGGGTGGGCACGGCACGGGAGGTTCCTTCGGGAAGCCCCTGGTACGCTCAGGCACGTTTCGGCGACTCGCTCTGGGCTCCGGGCTGAGACATCCCGGCAGCAGAGCCGCGGGCAGGCTGCTCCGCCGCCCTTGGCTGATGGGCTCTCTTGCGGGATGCAGCAGCAGGATGATGTTTAATTACTTCAGCCTCTCGGGGGATTAGCTTGGCCATCGTTAGAGCAGAAAGTGAGAAGGGGAACTCCGCTGTACTGGGGTACAGGGACAAGCGTTCTCTTTGACGCCCCGAGGATGCTTGCCCTGGCGCCGGTGTGGCAGCTGGGTGCTCGGGAGCTGAATCCGCTTTTACAGCCGGGCAAGCGAGTCCGGCTCAGACGATGGGAACTAGTAAGCAGGACCGAGCCGAGTTCCTTTCCGTGCCGGTCACCCTGATTGCGTTTACACGCCGCCCGCATGTAATACCGTTTTGGCGCTCGCGGCTTGGCTATGGCTCGTGCAGGTTTTACTGTTTCTTGTTCGGGTGGGGTTTTAACTTTTGTTATTTTCTCCCTTTGCAGAGTTTACCTTCCTCCAAATTCACGCCCAACTTCTGTGCAAATGTACGTTGTCAGTCACCCTAAGTCCTCATTGCAGCCCACTGGAAAACCTCGGCTCCAGCCCAGGGAGTGGAGTGGGTGCAGCTAGGCTGAGCTCACCTGTGGAAAGGGCAAAAGCCTTCATAATGTAAGAAATATTCCTAGCCCAGGGGTGGCTGGGATGGGCGGCGAATAACCGTTTCAGGTTGAAATTACACGTTTTCCCCCTCCTCTATTCTGTCTGCTGCCAAGCCCACGTCTCCCGCCGGTGACACCACCAGGTTTTTTCCCCGGCAGTCGGTTTATCGTGGAGCTCCATTTGCGGAGAAAAGGGGGTACTGGTAACTTGGCCTGCCGGGATGGCCCTTTGCCCTCGCCCCGCGGGAGGAACTGCCTGCTCTGCTTCGAGGACAGCATCGAAATGACCCCCGTGGTCTCCAGTGGGGCACAGCTAATGGGGCTGGAGACCAATTGGGAGCGGCGGGGGTCGGACAGGCGACCCCCGAAAGCGCCACTCCCCCTTGCCCACGTTTCACGAAAAAGCCCCGAACTTCTTTCCTCCCTTGGGCTGCTCCCGCCGTCCAACGGGCCGTGGGGCAGCCGAAGCCCGTGCCTGTCTCTGCATGTTTCCAGCCGGAGAGCAGGTCCAGCCAAGCGCCCATCGCATTAAAACTGCCTTTCCATATTCATATGCCCTATTTTTCATAAGTCGCTTCTATTAATGGAAGCGCGCAAACGCCGGTCCTCAAAATTTGCGGATTTCAAAGGAATCCAAGTGCGGCGCTTTGCGTCGGCAGCGATAGATGCAGGGCGCGGCGGGACCCTCGGGGCTTCCCCACCATCGCCGTGCCCTCCCCGAGGGGAGCTGTACTCTGCCGGGGGCGCAGCCGCGGGCCCTTGTGGCGGCGGCTCCCGGCGGCCCATTCACTGCCCCCCCCGGCCGTGCCCCCTACGACCGGCGCTGCCCTTCCTCCCGGCCCGGGCACACAAAAGTTGTCCGAGACTGTCTTGTTCCCTCGTCTCTGGGAGCCCATGTAGGGCACTTTAATTGCCACATTTTCAAACCGAGGTAATGCTGGGGATGTCTTAGTAATTACCTTAATGAGATAACACCTTTCCTTCCCTGAACCTACTCATTATCATGCTTCTTTTTCAAATTCCAACTACAAAGAGCTATACTTGTTAAAAAAAAAAAAAAAAAAAGAGCAGGTTGGAGATCTTGTTCCCTTAAAACAAGCACCTTCCATGGATCTCTAGCATGTGAACAGAGAACTGTACCCAGTTCTGGGAAAGGCTGGCTAGAAGTAAACTAAACATCTGGGGCACCCCTTAATTATTCTTGGTTGGTGTCTTTAGTTTGACCTGTAGGGATGTGAGGGTGTCAAAGTGATGAATTTTAAGATGTTGGGCTGTGAAGACGTGCAGCTGCAAGACTGATGGGTTTAGGAAGGGAACGGTAACAAGGTTAGCTGCATGTGAAGTGTGAATTGAGATTTTTGCAAAGAGACTGTGATTGCAGATGGGCATAATGTTGTACCCTTGCATGAAATCTTGCTATTATTGTATAATGGTCAGACAGAGTGTGAAATGACTTATTACTTTACTTTTATTCTTTAATGAAGTTGGGTAGGAATGGAGAACTACCAGGAAATCGATAGTGGTGGTGCACAGAAAGTATATGACAGGTGCTGATACATTAAATATTTATTTAGCTTTTTGTCACAAACCCCCTCCCAGTTTTATGCTACGTCAGAAAGCAAACAAAACTACAACTAGTGGATCTAGACATTGAAGAAGATGTGCAGTGTGAGAGTAATATTTTCTTCTCCATCCTCACTTTCTGCAGTATATGTGAAGTGGGTGTTTTTCTGTGGCAGGGTAACATATGCATCATCTATGTAAAATATGAGAGGAGATATCTAGATCCAGGCTGTGCACACGCAGTTTCTAGGTGGGTTTTCAGCTGTTCAACATGTATCTCTCTTCTAGACCTTGATGCAGGCATGAGGTGATTTGTACACTGTTATGCCCCCATGTAAATTCAGGCGGCCTTTTCTCCAGCTGGACATGCATGTGCAAATGCCTCTCACTTCCTTCCATAGCAAGCACAGGTGTCCACATGGGTGGTATTGTTCTGAAGACATACAGGACAACACCTGCCTCTGACTTTTGCACAAGAGCACGTAGGTACATCTGGGCATGTAAGGTGGATGGACAGCTTAGCTGACATAATTTGTTTCTCATGTAGTCAGGGTAAAATATCTATTACCAGAATCTGATTCAGTTATGCAACTGCACTGGTCTTGATGAATATGGAGTAAGGAAAAGGAGCTGGAGCTGCTCCCTCAGGATAATGTCCTTATAAAGTGTATTTCCTAGGTGACCAACCTCAAGATGCCACTACTGAGAACAGTTTGGCAGATCCTGCACTTAGTGAGTTGTCTCTCTCTTTCAGAAGCAGCTTCACCTCACTGAATACAAACAGTAGAGGCACAACTTCTTGTATGCCTTCTCCCCTGGAAGAATACAATCCATGGCTCAAAGAGCTTGAGCCAGTACCCCTCCTCAACTGCCCTCCCCAGACCTTCTTCCCAGAGCCAGCACAGCCCTTTGCTGACTGTGAGTTTTTGCCCTATATTTTCTGTGGAGTCTGGCACTGTTACATTTTAATCGTAGGTCAGGAAGAACACATAAATGAGGTAAGCTTGGGAATAATTGCCTACCTCTTCTGCATTAGCATACGGGGTAATAATGATGGCAGGATTGTGTGAAACACAGAATACATCTGAGACCTCATCTTTGTCCTTACAATAGTCTTTCAGTCTTTCCTTATATTCTTGCCTCAACATCTGAACAAGTACAGTATTTATCAGGCTTGAATCCTGTTTCTGTTAAGTAAGACCCTGTTGTAGGGTTTGTTTAAAAGGAGGATACTGACCTGCTGATGCAACACTGTCCATGGAAGTGGCACAAGCACACAGAGGGGCACAAAAGGTCCCCCATAACACAGAAAGGCACAGAGTATCTTCCTGTCAGATTTATAACCTGATAGACTAGCATGCATAGTGTAGCTTTAAATACTTTGGTTTTACTGTGTGAAGATCTAACAAGAAGAATTCCTGAAAGTTTTAAGGGCTGTCTGCTAAAAGTGATGTATCAGTGCCTGAGTACATAGAAAGGTGGAATGTCATGGCAATCACTGCTACCCCAGCAATGTGAAAGAAATGTGCAGCTTCTTTGCAACTGGTGCTCTAAAGCAGGACAGAGCAATGTGGAAAATTGTTTGTTTAAAAAAAGCCTGTTTTAGGGATTTGCCGCTAGTAATTTGGCTGGATCCCGAGTGTTCAATTTCCATCACTGTCACTATGCCAAAACAATGTAGTTTTTCTGCATTGCTTCTAAAATAAGGCTAGATTAATACTTCATCAGAAGTGTGATGGAGTCTATGGGAAAAAGCAGCAAAGCATGTGTCTGCAGTGGAGCCCCAGTATGGACACTGGCAGCTCAACTCATGCTATATCACGTGAGTCTAATAGATGAGCAAGCTTTTCTGCTATCTGCCTAAAACAGTGGGAGGCAAGGTAATCACACTTGCAACTTTTAATTTATTTAGTCCTTCAGCAGGTTTTTTTCCCCCCCCTTAACTTGCGCCCTTTCTCCTTTCCCTCTTTCTCTTTCCTTCTCTCTTCACCTCCCCCTGTTTTGCTGAGCATTCTTCAGCACGCCCCAGGAAGTCTGCTCACCTTTCCTGGTTGCTGGTGGTGGTCATGAACAGCCTGCCTTAACCAGCATGCTGGTGTGTGGCTTGGGCAATGCAGCACAAAGTGTGTGTAGCGAAGCTGTGCCTCTTCCATGGAGACTAAGCTCATTACAGTACAGTACTCTAAAACATGCTTAACCTCCCTAGTCTTGGGTGTTGTATCCCAAATCTACTGCAGAGCATGGACACCCCAATTAGCACTTACAATGCACTGTTGACATTTCTCTGGGCCAGCCCAACAGGAATAATTAGATGTGATATCTAACACAAAGTCATTTTTTTTTCCAGCAGAGGGTACAATACAAAATGAAAGCAACATCTACTGCAACGGCACTTGGCCAGATTTGGCTCTTACATACAGTATTATGTCTGCAGTGTAACTCAGCTGGCTTCTCCAGTCATACACTGTCTCTGCCCTGCCTGATTGCCATCAGCCTGACCTGCTGGGATTAGTGCTGTGGCTAAAGCTCTGGATGGGCTGTGTGAGAACGCTATCTTAAACTATACAGGCCTGGGAAAGCTACTGTGCAGCACCCTGTAGGAACCTTTGGATTAGGATGTGCAGAATGTGTGGAAACACTTGCTCAACATAAGATCTTCTCATGTTGGAAATGTTAGCTCGTGACTATGAGGTTGGTCTCTGTAGTTTCAACTTCCCATCCTGCTGCACACCAGCGGAAACCTGAGCAGGCTGGGTTAGGGACTAGGCAAAGTGTTACTGACCAGACGTTGTTCTCGGCAGCAGTTTGCAGGATAGCAGGGGTAGGATTGTATTATCATAAATCCCATGCCAGCAAGCCAAAATGCCTATGGGAAAATACATATGACAGTGTTTAAAGGAAAGAGCTCTTTGCTGCAATGCAGCAGGCTATCCTCTGACACCGCTAATTGCAGCAACGCATTGAAAATAAAAGTGTATGTAGTGAGTATTCCTACTTGGGTTTGCTACCATTACTTGCCTGCTTTCATGCATTGCAAACAGGAACTTGGAAAGAACTTGGCAGAGTGAAGAGGATATAAAAATGATAATTTTTCATGTAATAGAGATCACATAGTGATTTCCTTTGTAGTTCACAGCATTTCCATTCCAAGATGCTTGGAGAATTGAAGCATACAAATAGAGAAAATCTGCAAAGTGTTGTCAGGTATTATTTATGTATTATTATTTTTGTTGGAAAAGACATGCAAATATAAAGAATTAGAAAATGGAGCTACTAAAATAAATTATAATGGAACCCACAATAAATCTAACATGAGAATAAAAGTATAATGAGAACACATTTTCTTCAGCATAAATACAAATCCTGTCTGCATGCTAAAGCCCTATTAATTGGATACTTACTACAGGAATAAATCTTTAAATGTGTAAAAAACCCCCACCTTTCTGCTCTGTGATGAAATATAAATATCACCAGATTTATTAAAGAAAAAATTCTGCTAAATGACTGGTTCTCTTACATACTAATTTATGCTTATGCTGCATCTGAAAGAACTCACCCTGATGTGAATATCAGCTAAATGAAGGAAGCTGTAAAAAGAAAAGGTTTAATGTGCATGACGAGAAGTTGCTTATATCAGGCATGGCAGGTTTCAATGAAGTTTTATATTATAAAATAGAGGAAAGGTGATAGTCTCTTAAGAGACATAATACTTATCCCATGAGTGACATAATAGTTCATAACTCACCAGAGAACAAGGCTCAAGTGAGTCATATATATTTTATGGCACAATTGGGATTAATACTGTACTTCAGAAAGGCATGCATAACCTATTCTATTTATATGGAGAGATGGTTTAAAATTCACCCTCTTCCCTCAGCCTCTTCTCCTATGCTTTGGCATCAAACTACAGGAGAGGAACTTGAAAAAATGAGTGAAGACATTGGGTGAGAAACAGACAAGGTATCAAGGTACTGCTACATCATTGTCATTTGCCAGGAGCTGCCCTTGTGCTGGCATGGCAGTTGAGAATACTGATTTTCTAGTGACAGCTGTCCGTAGTCCCAGAGGAAGAGGCTAGTCCTGAGTGATGGCATTACAGGGGGTTTTTTATTGGCTGACCTTGGTGTTTTGGTGGAAAGGCAGGAGATGCTGACTTCAGTCTCTGCTTGCAGCCTCTGTGGTGGAATTCAATTGTCCCAAATTCCTTCTGTGATGTTATTGTGTTACCACTGTCCTCAGCAGGATGCATTTGCCCGGATGCAGTGTGGAGAAAGAGAGGCATCCCGGGTGAGTGCTCACCTTGGTCTTGCCTGTCAAAAAACACAACACTTTGGGGTATCTGCTTCTTTTCTATACCCCACAAATGGGGTGTTCAAAGACAATAGATGTGGTGTTAAAGTCTTGTCTCAGGGAAAATCCCATGTTTTGTTCCATTGAAGGCCTGTTGTACTCTTTTGGATGGTTTCCTGAAATGTGGCCCAGAGCAGAAATTTAAAACATAAACTTCTTCCATTCCTAAGGAAATGTGTCTCTTTAATTGTATCTAAAGGGTGGAGACATTTTAATTCACTGCATCGGCAAAATCACTGGAAAAACAAAAGCTGCTTAAGGCTTAGAGGCAGCGTGTAGCAGTTTGGAGAATTCTCTCAGCATGGGCTGAGGGATGTTGGTGGAGGCCAAGGTGTCACTGGGAACCAAGGTGCATGTGCCTCAGAGAGCTCTTAATGTTTCTGACAAGACTTCACTCATGCTTCTTCCATGCCAAGTGCCACTGCTGGTCAGTAATCTTACCCATCAGCTATTAAGATAAACCAGCCTGGGACAAGGGATTTACAGGAAAACCAATTTTGTCCTCCCTGTTTGTGAAGAGGTTCTTTTGAGGCAGAGTGAGATAAGACAGGATGGAGCACCTAAGTGTTGGAAGGAAGGATGTCATTTGGGATAACTTTGTAGAGATGCATGGGGAGGTTTGGTGGGAGAAGGGTTTGCATGCAGCAGCCCCCTGTTGCTGAGAAGCTCTGTTCTAGCTGGGAGATCAAGGCAGACTTGCAGACTGGAGCTGTGCTGGCAGGCTGTGCTCTGTGTGTCAGGGCCAAAGGAGCTGAATCAGGGAACACTGCCACATCCATGGATCCATCACCCCCATATAGAAATCCAGGGCTTTCACAATGAGTATCATGTTTGTTTTCATCTGGGTCTGTCCCTTGCATTTTTGATTTACTGATTATCCATACCAGTCTTTCTGCCTGTATTAGGATGGAGCTTGGAAGCATGTCTGAGGCAGTCCAAGAGATTGTGCCCTCCCTGGCTCCAGTGGTAGAGAGAGCTGGAAAGCAGCAGCAGGACTTCTGGGACAGAGAAAAGCTGGCTGAGGGGATCTGAGCCTCCTCCAGTGTCCTATCTTTGGGGTTTTTTTCACCTTCTTCATGTAATAACAGGCTTGGGATTGGTCCCAGGCTCCCCAGGACTGTATTTTTTATTTCTTTCATTCTGTAGAGGTCATAGCAGAAGCTGTAATACCTGGAATGAAGGTATTACCTGACTTGTTACAAAGACCTCAGTGAACAAACCACTCCTGCTTTTCACCACTTCCAGGGAGAAACATGGACACGTAAAGAGTCAGGTTTGCCCTTGGCAGCATGGGCCTTCCCTTGCCCTTGCAGTTGGGCAGCTTGTGCAGGTGTACAGGTCTGACAGTTAGGCCTACAGTTTTTGATGGGCACTGAAAAGGTCTCACTGCCTCTTTTACTGATCTCAGTTTTACATAAAATAACCAGCTCAACCATATAAGTGTTGGCATCTTTGAGGACTCTCTTTCTTTGCTAGCTCTCCTGGAAAAGTGCAGAGAGTTTGTGAGTTTTTTTTAAAATTAGCCTGGAGGGGTTGATTCACTAGAATTTGAATCTCTGGTGAAAATCTTTCAGTAGCTCTTAAAAGGAACTTAAAAATATTTCTTTCATGATGCTACACACAAACAATGGTAAATAATATTTTGAAGGGCTATCTTTGTTTGAGCTACCAGTATTGGAGAGGTATCTTTTGTAATAAACTACTACTGTATGTATAATAGCGATATGCTTAAATGATACATAACCACCATTTTCCAAGTACTCTTAGCAGAAAGCAGTTTATACCACATGGTTGTTTTATTGTGCACATTACTGTGATTGTTACAAACCCTTGCCAATGAATGACAAATTTACATACACATCATGTCAGCCGGCAATATTTTGCAGCCTTAATTGCTTTAGCTTCAGGCATTCTGTGTCAAAATAGAGTGTTTTACGTCCTGCAAGTTGCTCTGTTTCTTTGCAACAGTTAAATTATTCTGTAATTTGCCTGTTTTCCTTCTAATGCATTGTCCATTAAGTCACTTAATAATTTATGATATAAAATGTATGATGCAACCTTAAACAGCATTTAAAACTATCTTGAGGTGTTTCAGTTGTTATGGCAGAGAGACTGAAAATCTTAAAACACATTTACTCAAAACATTTTTGTAATAGCTTTTTGTTTGCCCTAAGAACAAGTTTTGCTGTATTTATCTGGCCAGGTTTGTCTGGTGAAGTCCAAGGCTGCAATTCCCGAACAGAGCAGCCAGTGTGGAGAGAAGGTGCAGGGGGACGAGTGAACTGTCAGCAGACCCAGCAGGGGCAGGAGCCAACTTTGGAGCCCATGCTGCAATGTTTCTCTATGTTCATCATCCCTTACTCATGTGGATACCCTTTAATTGTGGAACAGCCCCTGTGACAGCAGTGTGTGAGTGAACTCTGTGGAGCTGGGTTTTCATGTGCTGCAGAAGGTCTTTCATGTTTGCCACTGAGCTCCCAGTGAGAAGAGAGACAACCAGAAACTGTAATTAAACTGAGAATGAAAAGCCTCATCTATCAATCCATTTCTACCCTTTCACTGCTCTGATCAGCTGTGTGTTTATTGTGCAGTCTCGAATGGCTTTATGCTAGAATGAAAATTAGTGTCCAAACCATGTGGCCAACCAAAATTAATGTGAATGCATAGTATTCTGCTAGTCAAAAGTCTGGTCTGAAGGTGGTTGCTCTGCTTGTGCCTGGGTGACCAATATTTTTCTTTGGGTGAGTTCCTTCTAGGAAAGCATTCAGGACAGATGGTTCTGAGCAGTTGCCATATTTCATCTCGTGTGTCAGGGATGGAGGAGCTGGAAGTGATTTGCAGGTGCATAACTAGGAAGGCTTGAAGACTGAAGGTGGTTTAACTCAACACTTAAAAATTTTCTTGCAGAAAGTCTTCCCATGCACAGAGGGGACAAGGACATCAGTGCCCAAGCACTGAGGAAAGATAATCTGCACTAATGTAGCATATTTGCATATGAAGTGAGTGATGCAGATCTGTCTCCTTCTCTTGAGCTGTGAAACACTTATGATCTGTTTTACCGTGCACTTAGTGGCAGGGGGTGGTGGTGGGGGAAGGAATCACTCTGACTAAAAAGGTTTTCAGCTACTTGAAGGTTGCTGTCAGATTTCCTTGCTGTGCTACTGCAAATATGGTTCAGAGCCTCAAGAGTTGGCAGGACTTTGGTAAAACCACACTTGTACTGCTGCTCACTAACAGTGTGTCTCTGGTTCTTCTACTGTTTTTTCTTGTAAGTCTTTCTGTCCCAGGGTTCTTCTTTCCTGGTACATCAGTTTTCCTAAGCAAAACCCAACATTTTGTAATCAAAAGGATGTGTGACCTAGAGTACAAACACAGACAGAAGCACCACTTGCCCATGAATTGTGTGTGCTCACTTCTTGGGAACAACACTTTTGCCAAGAATATCTCGAAGGAAGAAGATCAAGTTGAGTTAGATGGTGTTGGTGAAAGTCCCTTTTGAGGGGTCCCCTGTGCTGTGTGCAGCCCCTCCTGTCTGTGGAGGAGGACAGCCTCCCAGATGATTTCTCATCCATGACTTCGAATGGTGGCTGCATTTCTACACATGTTCAAGTGCAAAGACAGTTATGGACGAGTGAAGAAGCAGAGACACTGCCTTCTGTTAGCTACCAAACATCTGTGTCATGCCTCCCTCTTTGCTTCAGTGGTTATTGTCTTGTTGGGAAGCAGGTTTACTCCTTGTGAAAAATCATGAGTGTTGATTGCTAGAAAACGATCAACAGTTAAAGAAATACATTCTGCAGTGTTCAGGGCTGTTTTTCTGGATTGACATATACCTCAAGTATGTTGAAAGGCCAGTGTAAGCAGGAGCCCAGACCTGCTATATGACAAGCATTTGAGCTGCCTGGTTTGTCTCTACGTTGAATGGGACATGGATGAACGTTACGCCTTTATCTGTCCATTGTACACAACTTCTAGCAGCTTTGTACACTGCTCATAATGACTCATCCAGAGATTTTTTACCCTACTCATAATGACTCATCCAGACATTTTTTTTTAATATTGGCTGCTTCTGGTTTCTGTGATTTGCAATGCTGAAAAGTGGTCTCTGAGCAAGAAACTCCTCATCTGAAGGGTTTTATGTGTGCCCTGACAGGTGTTTTTGCTTCTGCCTGTTTCATTCCTGTGAGAGCTAGACCTGAATTTGGTAGGGTATTCAACTTACAAACTTCCCCAAGGCCAGGAAATCATGAGATCACATTGGTATACACTTGGCTTAATCCATTCCCTGTGAGAAACCCTGATGGGTGGTGCCTCAGAGAAATCCCTTTGCATAATTAGAGCTGCACACCCCATTTGCTAAGGGGGAAGAACGAGAAATTTGCTGATTTGTCAGTGAGGCTCTCATTCTTGTTTTCACATTTAGATTTCTGTCTTTCCCACCTCTGAAGTTCCCAATTTGTCTTGAATACATTTTGAATTATAACAAATATCATGATACTTACACCCTATGAATGAGGGCAGAAGGCAGGGGGCAACTCTTGGCTATGTTCCTGTGCTGAATTTAATTTTTCATTGATAATTAGACTCTCAGAGCCACCTGATATTTTTGACCAGCAGGAAACAAAGGCCCACTGATTGACTCCAGGGATAGATGCAAGCAGCCCCCACTGTGCTCACGCAGCAGCTTCACAAAGACTCAAAACAAGAGCTGTGGCAAATTGGCTCATCCAACAAGTTTTGACTGGCCCATGGTGTACAAGTAGTAAATTGAGAACTGATATTTCTGAGAATTATTTATTAGCAAAGTCCTGTGTCTCACTCCCATTGTAGTTATTCTTTGCAAACAGCTTTTTACCAGTTTGGATGAGCAAACTGCAGCACTTTATTATTTTTCTTTTATTTGGGCAATTATTAAAAGGCCGACAAGGTCTGACCTGACTGGCAGCAGACTGCATCTGTACCCAGCTGGGCTGATACCTTAACAGTTAAGCATTATGTGTTTAATTGTATAAAAAGATAATGGGATGTATTTGCAGGAATTCATTGCAATGCAAACAATAAAAGATTATTATTTTGAGATTCATTTCTGGTGCTTTTTGTGTCGCAAAATTCTAAATAAAGGTGCCATGATGACAGTTTCTAGTGGAGTGGCCACTTGTAAGCATTTAGTACAAAAAAGGTGTGAAAATACTAGTCTGAGACCAGTTAGCAGAAATCAGAGTTATACATGCTGAGACCTGCAGTGTTAAACCAAATCTGAGTAACTCTTGGATAGGGATTGATAACTCATTGGTTTTTTTTTTTTTGTTTTTTTTTGTTTTTATTTTTTTTTAAATAAAACCAACAGGAAGATAAAACAATGACTGTTTTTCATTAGCTATATTTTCCCCAGAAGCACTTTTGTTAGGTAGGTTGAAAACAGAGTGCTGCTGCAAGGATCATATGAAATAGATAAAAAAGGCTTCTGGCCCACATTGTGGCAATGCTGTGTGAAGAGTAAAATAACTTAGTTTTTTGCAGTAAGATTTCCTGAACAGCAAATAACACCTGTGTTCATGAGGCTGTGCTTTGCTGGAAACATTTTTGTGTGTGTGTGGAATGAGAACATGATTGTCCTGGGGTATTTTCTGAACATGTTCATAGAGATGAAGTCATTGGTACTGATGAAACTCATGCAGAACATGGTCACTTCCTTCCCCAAGGACAACCTTAACTATTGAGTACTGAGGTACTTGGAGGGAGTGTCTTTTCTAGGTGAGAGACATGGAATGTGCTTTTACTCTTGTATTTATTTGAGCTGGGTGTTGGGGGCAGGGTTAGATCAGGAGGCAGAGGACATGCAAAGTCTTCTTTTACTAATCCCAGGAGATGGTAGGCAGCAAGCAAATGTGTAGCCCAGAAAGACTGAGGCTGTGGAAGAAATGTCCACTCATGGGTGGTGTCACTTGCCTTGTCCCATCAATTCACTTGGAAGTAAAGCAGGGATAACTCTTTCTCTGGAATCCTTGGGATGTGAAGGGGTCCTTTGGAGAGAACAGAAGTGTCTATGCTGGCTATCTTTCCAGGTGCTGGCCTCTGCAGAGTGCCAGTGATGTGAGAGACAGAATCAAGGGACTGTTGGCATGTCCTGCAGCCTGCAACTACATAGACACCTCCGTGCTTGCCCCCATCCTGGACCTCAGTGTGCACCTCCTGCGCTTGACATATCAGAGAGACCTGAAGACTTAGAGTGACATCCTCACTTGTTTGAAAATTTGAAAAGTACCTCCAAATTGGACCCTAATTTTAGGCTGTCAAATTAGCAACAGTCTCGCTAGAGTGTTTTCTTGTAATTTCACCAGGGAGCTGAAGTTAATCCTTCATAAATCAGTCTGGAGCTCGTAAGAGCCACAAGATGACCAATACAAGTTCCTGAGACTGTGGTGGCGAAACCAGGGACCTGCTAATAGCTTGTGGTCTTCAGGGTGGTGGAAACAGATGCTTCCCGCAGGCATGTTGACATTCTTCTGCAATCAGAAGTTAAATTTAGGCTCTCCTTATGGGGCCACATGCAGCAGTTGCACTGAGATGGCTGTGTGACACATGATAGTGGGACCACACAGGTACTGCAACTGCTGTCCCCCAGCAGCATTGTTTTATCCTTTCAGCCTTGGACTAAACAACACAATTATGGGAACTAAAGCTGCTGTCTTTGATGATGAGAAATTCTTTTGCAGTCTTGATTTTGAATACATTTGAACATGTTGCCTACAAGATGCAGACAGAAGTGAGCTGTGCATTTAACTGGGGCAGTTGGTGTCACTCAAGTAAAGTGAAGCTTGGCAAAGTAAAAAGGCATCTATCTAATACTAAAAGAGAAGTATCTCATCCTGGTAGAGTTTTTCCACTCCCATGATCTGTTTGCACTGAGGTTAGCCAGACCTTGGACAAGTTGTGGCATTCTCAGCCCCTGCAGGGGCTCACCGGTCTGCAAGGAGAGCCTGGTCTATCCTTCCCCAGCAAATCCCACACGACTGGCTCTGCCACGCAACCCTCCCTGCAGCATCCTGTTGGTGCTCATCTCCTGCTGGCAGTGTTTGGAAATCCATTTGCAGCAAAGTCTTTCTGCCAACCATAGGGCCTGTTGAGCCCTTACACAGGTAGACAAGTGCAAACGCTTAGTCTTGTACTCACAATTTATGGTTTTAGTACAATCAGCCATTGATTTGCTGGTTCTATAAAATCACCAACTGAATTTCCATGGGATGAATTTGGCCCCACACCTTGGATGTACCTGGATTTAGCTGTGCTGGCCACTGCTATAGTCCTTCTCCAGCAGAAGGAATTGTGGATGCATATTTTTCTCCTAGACTGCCTGTGTTTCTAGCAAAGAAAGGAATTAGGTCTATGAAGGGCTTAAGAGCAGGGCAGAGTAACTATGCAGAGATCAATTCTTTGAGGACAATTAACGGCAAGATACACTGGGCATATGGGCCACGACTATATCATTGGATGAATATATTCAACCTTCTTGAAGTGGAAAACTGCCCTGATTTGACAGAGTAAAGAAATAACATAAAAGTAGACGGACAGTTGTGGTCCAGCTGTCAGAGAGACTTGAAATTAATGTTGAACATTTGAATCAAAGTGAAGTAAAATATCTCAGGCACGTAATCTGCTCATTAAAATTACCGCTTCCTGATGGCTGAAACTGAAATCTTCAAATGTTTTCAGATAGACAAAAATAGACAAAATGAAATAATAAAACAGCTTTTGTATTTTTTTTGAAGTTCAAAGTTCTGATTTTTTAAATCTAAGGGTCATATTTTGACACCAGATGTGGCTAAATACAACCAAACCAGTTATAAGCACAAAATATTATTTATTTCTTCTCATTATGAAACCCAAATACCTTTTCTTCTTGTCAGCTTAAAATGAAAGGTTATTTTTTTCAGTTTAGCCACCGAACTGAGGATTCAATTATTTGCATACCTCTGGTTGTAAGACATTCTAATATTTATCTTGGTGCTGCTACTGCTGGAGACACAAGAATTATCTGCTGCTCTGGTAGGGAAACAGAATTAAAAAACCTCCTGAACATGTAGGTCCATTATTTCCATTTCACAATAATTATGCAACATGTTAAACAATGTACACTTCCATCTAATGCAAAGCCCGCTACCTGGAAATACACAATTACCATAATACCTTGCTGGTTAGACATACGGTGAGACTGTGATTATGCAGAGTGTTGAAGAACTTTATGTATAAAATTATTCTGGAGGAGAAGAAGGGAGGAAAAAAGCCCACAAAGTAAAAGGCTAAGCCAGCACATTATCTAATTCTCAATGTAAAATAATGCAGAAGTGCGGAAGATGAACATCTGATTTGTCACATCTGATACGCTAATGTTTTATCCAAAAGGAAGAACACATTGTAACATGCTCATTCATCTGCATAAACACCACCTGGCCCTTTACAGGCACCTACTCAAGTAACAAAACTTAATGGCAGCCCATTTGTAGCCATTTCACTGGTAGAGATGGAAAGGGTTGAGTTTTTTTTCTTTTTAAAGTAACATATTTACAAGAGTGTCTGTTGAGGAACAGCTTCCCTCTCAACACTTTGAAACCTCATTCTCAGTGACTGTAAATTAAGGAAATTTTGAAGAAATGTTAGAAAATATTATTTAAAGCCTATAGTGAGTATGCTTACACACAGACATACACACACACAGACATACACACATACACCCCCCCCACACCCACACACCGAGTTTTTAACCCCTGGCCATCCACTGCTGTGGAGATACACCAGAGGACTGTCTTGCAAAAGTGCCTGTAACCCAAAAGTGCTGCTCTGGTCATGATCTAAACAGCAGCTAGATATAATTTCTAATGTATGGCTGGGAATGAAACAGATTTGTTGCTTGTTATTTTTTTTAACTGGAGCATCATGGTGGCATGCTTCAGTAAACATGCCTTTGTGCTACATTACACATATGTGTATATCATCACTTTGCTTTCAGACTAAAATAAAACCTGGGCAACCAATTCACTAAAATGCTGTGCACCAGCTTTGCTGCCTTCACAGCAAATGTAGGCAGGAAGGTGTGAAAGTCAAAATAAATAGGTGAAATATATAGCTATGGAAAGTTGTTTTTTTTTTTTTTTTTTTTTTTTTTTTTATTTTATTTTTAGTGCCTAGGTCTGTCCTTGTTTCATGGCAGCAATTAGGAGCAGTCCTGCAGGAGGTGCAGCAGGACCTGGGCTGTCCCTTTTCTGGTGGGATGGAGTTGGGTGAAGTGATCTAGCAATTGCTTTTAAAGAATCCTATAACCAATTATGTAAGTTTGCACATACTTGTTCCTGGTATTTTTTTTGGTTGTTTTTGTTTGTTTGTTTGTTTGTTTGTTTGTTTTTGTTGGTTTGGGTTTTTTTTTTTGTTTGTTTGGTTTTTTTGTTAAATCAATATTGCGATCTGTGCAAGTGTCTCACTGACAATGTGGACTTTAGCCTGCACCCTTGTTATGCTCAACCTTAGAGATCCCAAAAGTGTAAATGTCATTTGACCTAATTTCCTGAAATCAGTTTCATTTTTGTTCTCTCTCTCTGAGTATGTATCAATGCTCAGTCATACACAGAAGTCCTGTGAGTAGCAGAGGGAACACTTCAGTCATCATTCTCTGTGCATATCTTGATAGAAAGGAAGGCTGTTTCTCAAAGTGCCATTGTACACATGCACAGGGGCATAAACTGAGTCCAGAGTACACCATAGCTACATGGATATTTAAGTAAAAATCTTCCTGTTAGCCCAGTCTGCTGAAGAAAGGAGAATGTCAAGAGAATACTTAGATTTTTTGCCTGTGAGGGAAAACTGATCTGAGATCAATGGGAGTCCTTAAAGGTAAGTTGAGAGGGTCCCTTTAAGAGTAATCAATGTTCTGGCTTTTTTCCCTGAGGGGAAAGTAGTTTTCCGTCTGCTTTTTTAGTTTTCTATTTTCCAAAGAAATGCCATTAGCTCTCTCATTGCTTCATTTATAACCATTTCTATAAGAAATTATTATTCCTATTGTAACAAAGCATCCGCAGCATTTTACAGAGGAGCCACGTAGCTGCTGCCCCAGAAAATCACCTTGCCTGTCTCTGGAAGGAGGGAAGAAGGCTGCTAAGCAGAAGGCAGGGTTGCCAAGGGCTCTTTCAGGTGGGGCAGTGCAGGAGGAATTACTGTGTAATGAGGATTATTTCTTCCTCTTCGTGACGGAGGGGGACTCTGGAATTATGGTAGCCCCTTTGGCTGCTGGCAGAGGCACTCAGCGAAAAAGGCCTGCCAAGCAGAGAACCAGTTGAGCCTGGGAGAATGAAGATGGCCTCATACTGCAGAGGTCAGAGAGGAGCCTTATCCAGCATTCCCCCTGCTGGCTCTGCCTCCACAGGGTTTTAAAACAAATGCATCTTTAAATGTCAGGTACTTGGACTCTACAAAGCATGTTAGGGTCTCTGTGTCCTCCCAAACCCACATACCTTTTGAAATCTCCCTATTGATGTTGCAACTAAAACCATGTGAGAATTGAACCCACATCTCCCAGGGCCCTCAACTAAAACTAGTGAGATGCAGCACCTTCCTGGTGAGCATGGCACTGGTGACATGATATCCCTCTCTCTCTAGATCCTAGGCTCTGTACCACCAAAACTCCCTTCTTTCTCCACTGTCCAAGTTGTCCACATACAGCTTTAATAGACCAAACTGGGACCTAAAACTTTCCCAGCTTTGTAGATGTAGTCTCAGGCTCATGACTGTTTCTTGCATTCACAATAAGAGCAAAGCACTCGCAAGGCCCAGCTCATAACTGGAGTGGTGCAGAGAGCATCATGCCCTGAGCAAGAGCACCACTGTGGCGGTGACTGAACAAATGTTGAGCCTCATCTAGAAATAAGCAACTTCATTTGGACACATTCATGAATGCATGCTGGGTTTACTAAAATTTTGTTAATGAGTAGATTATGTCTAAAAAGGATATAACTCCATTCTGCAGAATTCTTGTCAATTTTAGCAGTTAAACACAAAAAGTAATTTTTTTTTTTCTAAAACCAGTGACGTTTTTAGCAGTTATCTGCTGCAAATATGAGCCTGGTTGTTTTGTCTATGTCCCTTGTGCATCTGTAACTGAAATAATCCAGTCTGTGGCATTAGATCAGAAATCAGTCCACTGATTCATCATTAGAATGTATTTGGTAAGGAATGTAAAATATTATACATGGGGGCAAAACACATGGCAGAGCACTTTCCCTGTGCTGCTCCTTAGAGCTGAAATGGAAGAAATTCACAAGCAGCTTTATAGTCCACTGGTGTAAATAGACTATTATGCACAGCCATTCATACGTGCTTATCTTCTGGATTTAAGTGGATTAAATAAGGTGTTATTTACAAGGAAATGATGTTTTTGAAATTACTGGAACTTAGATAAAGCTCCTTCCTTGCAGCCCTGTGTACAAGCTTTCCATCAAGAAATGCTGATGGATGGTTATGTTTCAGCTGGTATAACTGCTGTCTTTTTGGAACAAAGGAGCAATTAGAAATCATTTGTTATAAAAGCCTCTTTCCTTCTGTTATAAGAGCCTTTGTCTTTTGCTGACCCTTTTGAAAGTTGCAGTTTTGCAAAAAAACCTTGAGAGAAGGAGGCCTTCTTGTCTTTAATCTAAGAGCAAAGTAAGAGCCTAAGTAACTGTCTATGGTCCCACTTTAATCAAGTTAATGCAACCTGCTAGACTACAGGCTTTGCTTAGTACAAAGAGACACTCAGATGTAAGCTCATGAGTGGATACTTTCACAGGGCATTCGACTAAAAAACAGCTCTATGAGATAAGAGATCAGGTCCAAGAGGAGTCAATGACATTGCATACAGGAGATTGATAGGGGCTGGGAAGGATGCTGGGGTGTTGTGGAGGAGAGGTGTAGTGGCAAAAGCCAGCTGGGCCCTCTCTCTGGCATAATTTTCTTTATAAGGTGCTTGTGAAAAAGAAGTGCACCGTGATGGACCTTTGTTTAGTTCAAAGGTTTTTACCTCTTTATTCTAAAGCCCCATTGTGAATTCACAGGGCTTAAAATATGTATCACTGTCCCTTTCATTTTATCCTTCTGAAAGAAATCAAAGGCAAATAAAAAAAAAAGTTTTTTTCCAATGAGCCTAGTCTGTTTGAAATTGTGTGCTGTTTGTACATATGGTGTTTCCATATTGTGTGTTCAGGAGAATCTTTTTACATTTTGTATACAAGTTGGGTAGACATTATACTTTAAAAAAAAAAAGAAAAAAAAAAAAAGATATGTGGGTGAAAATAACAGAAGAATTCCAGGTAACTCCTAGGTAAGTAAAATGCTCTTTCTACTCTACTCCCCAAAGAGAAACTTTAAAACATATTTAAAAAGAAAGATCACTAAAACTTTCTATTCTCCCATTACAGCATCACTCTTCTTTTTCTTTTTTTCCTGCACTATAAAATTTGTGGACAATCATATGGCATTTCTTTAATTACTGCAATCCTTCACCTCTGTTTTTATCAGCTCTCAATGTATAAAACAACATCATTTAAATATAAATATATCTTTCAGCTTTCCAAAATGTTAGCCTAGGCAGAAGAAACAACAAATAAGACTGAATGCAGAATAAAATCCACAGGGTTTATTTCTACTTCTTTCCACAAATGATAAATACAGCAGTGCAGTTGTATTAATCCACATCATATACAGAAGAATTTTGTCTTGATCGTTACTAATTGTTTGAGGATACCTCATTTGCTGCTGTGGGCATATTTTTCATTTAGAAGGAGAGAATTGTGTGCTTTATCTGTTTGCAGGGCACTCAGTGTTCTCCGCTGACATATGATATGTAGTTTAAATTCTATCTTTTATCCGCTCAATATATTTAAAGCATAATCTCATTGATTGACAGTTTCCATGAAAAAAGTGAAATGATCTGGTTTTACTGTGAAGACAGAATAATCTGTTAACAGAGCAAAAATATTGGTGACACTACAGTGTTTCCAAAGGAAATATTTTGTGCATCATCCTGGGATGTGAATCAAAACAATCATGACAGGTGAATGAAAAGAAGAAAATTAAGATATAGCTACAAACAAAAGCAGCATTAATAATTCAGGTAAATAAACTTGAGTATACAGAAAGGAAGCATGCTGTCAAGGTGATGGAGAATGTTTCCTCAAGTACAGCATATCTAGACAGCAGAAAAATATACAGTGGTTTAATGTTTTACATTTCCACAAGGGCTTTTGGAATCCCTAATTTCACTCCCCTTGTTATGTTTTCCCAGTTAATATTATTTAGTGTGGACCATAGGCTAAACATAGATAAATGAGTTTGCTTTTTAGTATGGTGAACTTCATTACAAATTTGAGGTATAGAGGATGGTTGCACTGTAAGTGGTATGGGTGTCTCTCTTCCTCTTTAATATACTGCAATTTATTGATATTCAGTTTTAATTGGCATACAACACTGCCTTCTCTGCCTAGCTAGCTCTACACTTTTGGCTCTGGGAGGGACCAGGGTTCTCTATTGAGGTCTTTCAGCAACATTTTAATGTTCATGGAAATTTATTTTTAATTAACTGTGCAGTTGGGGCCAACTCCACCCAGATGCAGGTAGGCTCACCAGGGACTCTAGTGTGTTGTGGAGCACTGTCCCAAGTTGGTCCTGCTGCTGTTCTGCACCACCTGGCCTTCAGAGATGCTTCTCCACCTGCAGTGGAGACCCCCACCAATCACAGTGTTTCCAGTCCTGCCAACCTAACAGAAGAGAACAGGGCAGTAAGGCCATGCTGCAAGGACAGGCATTTGGATGGCTTGGCAGTCAGCCACAGATTTCCCTGCCCTGAGCACCAGAGTGAAGACCACCTGCCTCCATCCTGCTCCTGTGGAATGGTCTTTAGCTGATGCAAGTTAACTCTGGTGAAGTTCAGCATCTGTGGGTCTTGCTTATATCTGCTATGAGCAACTTTTGGGCATGGGAGAGAGAAAATAGGCAATGGGAGGCATGGGTGTGACTTTTTTTTAGGACTCCTGTTCACCTTTAAATCACAACTAACATCAGGTTTTCCTCTGGTAGCTCCATTGCTGTTCCTTCCTAAAGCTCGTGCTCTTGGAAACCAAGCCTGGGCTAATTGAATACTTTAATAATAGCTATGCCTTTAGTTGTAGTGTTTTCTCTTTATATTCTCATTTAGGACAGCAAGCAGTAAAGGCCTGGGTTTCTCCAAGATTTTAAATGACTGCATATAGTCTTACAAAATGCATTAAATATCAGTGGTATAAGAAAAAAATAAAAAAACCCAACCCACAAACTGCAGGAGAAAAAGACCAATTTGTACACATGACTCCAGCACAAACTCGGCTGTTTCAGTGTTTATAAATATTCCTCTGTGGAGAGAAGCGTGTGTATTATAATAATTATGCATTAGTGCCTCATTAGTAGGGGGTAACATCCACGCTGTTTCTTTTTCCTCAAGTGTATTTTTGATAAGTTAACATTTTAAAAACTCTTACTTAACGTAAGCAGGAGACTGCGTGTGCTCCTGCCTGTGTGTGTGAGCATCCCCCTTGGCCAGGGGGATGGCATCGCGACCTGCTCGTGATCGGTCACGGGGTGAGCTGCCACGGCTGGGTAATGAGGAATCCGTGGGCCTGTAGCACGTATGAGATCCTGCTGCGGTGAGTCACTTGGGTTGGGTGGGCTTGGAGCCCACAGCATTAGCGCCCGTGGCTCTGCACGGGTCTGTGGCAGCTCCCTGGCAGTGCTGGAGCTCTCAGCCCCTCCGTGTTGGCCGGCAGAGAGCGGGCCATGGCGAGGGGCTGGTGGAGCGTGGCCGTGGCCTCAGTAGCCTTTGGGCACGCTGAGTTGGCATGTGTGACAGACCTGGTCTCTGGCATGACTAATCAACTCATTGCACTATCCCAGCACTGTTGAATGAGTTGATGGTGAAATTATGATTATTTTTCTGGATGCTGATTTTTAATAGCACTTTAGATATCAAGTGTTTGTGAAGGGAAGGCAATCGTGTTGTATGCACTTTTAATTCATCAAATTTTCACGAACGGTCAGGAAAGGATGCCTTGACACACCATTTCATCCTTTTTTTTATTTTCCTAAATAATAAAAGCTGACTAAGTGTCTTTGCAACTTTGTTTATGGCAGAGGCTTGTGTCTGCATATAGACTGTATTAATCCTGGAGAGACATCCAACATAATGAAGGAATGATACACTTTTGAGACTTTTCTTACTGTCACTCCTGCTACTAGAATTATAATTATGTTATAGAAAGGAAATTAGTGCTAACCTGAGAGGAGCAACTCCATTGTGTATTTTACCCCATCATTAATTTTCTTTGTGCCCTCTGAGTTAAGATGGCAGTTTGTAGAATCGCAGAGCGTGAAGATTCTTAACTAACCCTTTCTGTTTACAGAAAGCAAATTGACTTTGGAGCAAATCGCCTTCACACTGTTTAGAATGATAAAATAGTACATCAAGGAAAAATATACTAATTGATGGCTTTCTAAATAAAGCATGAGCATAGAGTTATACTAAATTGGTTGTCTTGTGCCTCAAATTAATCTCTTCATTATATGGCACTAGGCTGAGTATTTTGTGTTTCAATCCATCTTTTACAACAACATTTGATTAATCAACTTAATGATGACAGTTTTTAGCTTGTGACAAATGATACATTTATGCAGGCAATGTTTCAGATGATCCATGCTATTGTAAGCATAAAGAAAAGAAACATCAATTTAGAAGATTAGATTATTATGCTGTGTTTTATACTCTCTATAGTTCCTCAATGAAAAAAGTGAGGTTTAGATTATAAGTAGACTGTCACCTGAAACTAATAATATTAATAAAACTTATATATCTAGTATCTGCCTTCCCCTACTAAATATTTTGCTTAAGAAATTATGTTAACTGTATATTCAGTCAAATGGTAATGAGAACTTAATCAAAGAAGAAATCATTGCAGTTGAGAATGTGATCACAACTGACTTTGTTTTAAAAAATTAAAACATTGTTAGCAATGCATTTATTTGTTGCACTAAACTAACTCCTCTTCACATGTAAACAGAAGCCAAACTTATTTTATAAAGTGAGAAATCAGGCAATGCAATCTGAGCAGTAGCAAATGAGGGGCACCAGCCTTCACCCCAGAGCTCCTGTGGGAGATGTGAATCCCCTCCTCAGTGGTGGGTGACAGGGCACATAGTCCTCAGCACAGAAAGACTCCTTAAACATATCTGGCTCCTTTCACCTAAGTGCAATGTGATGGAACCCAACTGCTTCAGGGAAGGAGTTTTTGTAGGACTGAACCTTCTTTCATGCTTGATGGTGGAAAATGGTGCTTGTACATAATGCTCCCATTGCCAGGAGGGGTAAAAACAAATGTTTCATTACAAGTGTCTCCTCACTGTTTCAAAAAGTTTTTTATTCCTATTCTGTTTGTGTAGTCTACCATACTGAATATACTTGGTAAATCATGTTTAATATTTTGATAATTTCCCCACCTGATTTTACTAGTTAGATGTGAAATGGTAGCCTCAGAAACTTCTAAAAACTGAGATACAGACATAACCTACAAATTCAGTCCATTAGTCTTTAGTCAAATAAATTTTTCCTAAGGGGAAAATTTCTACACATTTATGATACCAAAAATATCGGTTTTAAAGTCATTAAAGCTCAGGTATCCTGTGAATAATCTTTTCAGTTATCAGGCCACTGCTGTTTGAACTCTGCCAGTTTCATCACTGGCAAAAGGGCTTCTCTTAAAAATGTCTAAATATTTAATAGAGATCAGCAGATCAATGAAGAATGGGATATCCACAGGTGGGTCAGAAATAAATTAATTAAAAAAATCCCAAGCCCCTAGATTAAAACATTTGAAATAATTCTGGTTTCAGAGTCTTGACAGGCTTTACAACAGGCTGTTTAAAAATATATATAAACTGAGAATATCGAAGGGAAGATGGAGTTTGGTGGTGAGAGCACAGGGCAAGTGCAGCTGGTGCACAGTGGTGAGAGCTCTGCTGAATTCAGAGGGACCTTGGGAGGTGGGGGCACCTGTGGATTCCCTGCCATGGGGAGGGGCTCCTGCAGTGTACAGGGGTACCTGGGGGTCACATGAGCCTGGGGAGTCCTGTCCCATGCACTCATGTAGAGCAAGATCCTGTACAGTGATGTCCCTCTCTGTGTGGGCAGAGGGCTCTGCAGGTGCCAGAGGCACAGGGCTGCTACAGCCAGTGTGGGCCTGCCCTCCCCAGCAAGGCTCCTGCTGGCTCTGGCCAGTGGCCCTGAGCACTGCTGTGACAGGGAAATTGCCTGTCTGGTCATGCGTGCCGGCCCGTACTCAGTCTGAATGTGCAACTTCACATGCCTCTTCTTGTGTTTCATAGTGATGCCAGCCTGTATGGCTTGGTTTGATTCCAGATGGTGTCAGATCAGGTAAACAGTTCACCAATTTGAATGAGTCATCATTTGATCATCTGTATCTGCAGGTAGAGGACCGTGTAAGCTGTATATCTTGCCAACCTGTAGGTAGCAAAATAAAATGGTGTGATGAAAGTGAGAAGAGTATGGCTCTGCTTTAATGGTGTGATGCTGAGCTGGCTCGCTGCTTTTCTGTGGTATCATATTGTAAGAATCTCATTAATTCCTAAGAAAACAAAATACAATGATGTTGATTAACTGGATTATATTTTCCTTAGATAAGAGATTACAAAAAATAAATGTTAATAAAGTAATATAGCACAATGTCATGGGTTATGTGTCTGTGAGAAATGAGTAGCATCTCTTTGTAAGAAATATAATATCATGCTGCATCCTTTCAAATATGCAGAGACTTACATGGACCAGTAGTCACTGGTACTGGAGTGTAGCAGAAGTAACTCTTTGGTAAGTAGCTAACAATGTACATGTATAGAAATGTGTTTGGCTATTAAAAATCAGAAAAATTAAAAATATAAAATAACTGAAATCCATCTTAAAATCTTGGTTTAGCCTCA
>JAWWEE010000004.1:15731352-15778852 GCA_035221455.1 Xenops minutus | reverse complement strand
GTAAATGTAATTCTTGGTGCATACTGGACTTGAGACACAAATCTCACATTCCCTTCCCCCTCTTACACCTCCCTGATTCCTTGCTGGCGCTCTCTGTTTGTGCATTGACAACATGTTGGGAAACAGGGTCATCCTGGTGGGGTTGGGTAGATTTTATTCAGCTCCTTTCCCTGCAAGACAGGCAATTTTAGCTGGAGTGATTGGGGAAGGTTGTCACAGGCCATCTGAAGGGCACTCCTGTTTGGCTGCTTTTCTTATGCTGCGGCTGGGCTTAAGGAGGTGTCCCCAGTGTAACTGTATGGCAGCTCTGGAAGGGAGTTAGCAAGGTGGCAGAAGAAAAGGAGAGGTTTCAAAAGTGCTCATTTTATTTTGAGCTCATAAACTCATTGACAAGTAATGTTGGTGGCATAAGACAGCTGTGAGAAAATTGCCAAAATCCGTGAAAGAAGGAAATGGCAAGAAGTGGGGTTGTCAGCTGTCTGCCTTACTCTGCTCTGCAGTCTTGCCAGGGCCCGGCAGCCGTCCAGCCCAGTCGAGAGCTTGGCTACTCAGTGGTGATGAGAGGACGAGGGACTGTCTTTTATTAGCCTTGATAACAATGGTTTCTTCCTCCAGTAACACTGTGGAAGGTTGCTGGGCTGAAGCTTCCTCAGGCACGGAATTTGCTTTCAGACAATGCAGGGGCACAGTAGGGCCAGGGAAATTTAAAAGAAGCCTCTACTTCCATCCTGAAATCCTGGAGTGAAACCTTGTTTGGAGGAGAGGCCCTTCAAAGAGACATGGGGCAAGCAGGAGCTGGATCCTCACATTTGCAGACTGTGAGGACATGCCAGGATGCAAGACAGGCCACCAACTGCTCCAGTGGGCTCAGCAGTCAGTTGGAATGAAACACCTTCTGAGCCCTGCTTGCATGCTTTTCAGCTGGGGAGTTGCCTTGGATACTAAGGATAAACTGAACTGGAAGTAATGGAAGCAGGAGAAAGGGATAGTAAAACACAGAGTATCTGAAGGTAAGATCTTGGCCTCTTTTGGCCGTGTTAAAGATGAGATAAAGAGTAACTTCAATTGGATTTCTTTTTTTATGATTTTTTTTATCCAGGAAATTCTGGAACCAAACTTTCTGCAAAATGCCTTCTCAGATCCAGGGTAGACTTTCAGGAGGAAATCTGAAACAGATCCCTGGACTCACCAGACTGGTCACAAGGATGTTTAGATGCCAGGACTTAGGGTGCAGGAACTTGAACTTGAATTTTCTGGTATCAGAAGGAAGAGGGGCAAATATTTTAGTCAAGCAATTTTGTGTAGAAGTGGAGAATATCCTTGTCTATCCTGGAAGTAAAATGTAGTACTAAAAACAGGATCAAATGGCAAGACTGTGCAGGTACTACTATATTGCTGGCCGTATTTTAGAGAGGGAGAGAGGGAGGGAGAGAGCATCATTCTCAGAGTAAATGTAAATAAATCCTGCTGTGAGCAGTACAATCCTTTGTGTCAAGTTGATCACAAATCCTGGTATTCATCTTCAGGGGAGGAGATGATGTATATGACTGAACACCTGCAGCCACTGAGCTTTTATTGTGGAAATTCCGCTTACTAACCTTCTTCCACTTAGGAGTTGAATTTAACGTGTGTTGTATTTCAAAAAGCGGTAGATCAAAGCAGCACACACTTACTCTGCAGACCTCTTTCCTGTATTCCAATTCTGTTTACCTACTTTAATGGCAGAGTTAAGGTTTTGCTATTATTTATTCCTGCTACAGAACAATTGCAACTATATTAGAGTAATTAGGGCTTTATTCAGGTAATCAGGGTATTGTTTGTATGAATAGGAAATTAGTTTAAATTGCAAATCTATTGATGGTCCTTGGTTACACCTCCTGTTTTTCTGTCCTGGTTTAAATGGTGTGCAGGTAGAGGGGACACCAACAACAGGACCATTAACTTCTTCTGTATGTGCTGAAGCACAAGACAGGAGGAGCACAGCCTGACATGCAGGTTCTAAGCTGAGTTTGCAGTGGCTACAAGAGGATGTTTTTAAAAAGCTTATAAACAAGTTTTATTTTATTTGTAAACTACTGAGACTCAATAAACATGGGGCTGCACTGTATTGGTTTATGATGCCACTTTTTAAAGCTGATCCACAATTTAAGTTGAGTACTATCTTGCAGTCTCCAGTTTATGTTTCATAATTATAGATTTGCTGCTTTAAAACCCTGGACCCCAATGTCTGTCTGCTGCCAGAATCTGGAGCCACGCAGGGCTGATGCTCTGTGAGTCCCATAGCTGCCTGTGCTCTGCTGAGCTTGCAGGCTGCTCTCCCTATCGGTGCATCCCAGAGCACATTCCCTAGCAACAAATACCTACAAATTCAAAGGTATTTAAGGTACTATTATGCCTTGTGCATAATAGTACCCACCACAGAAACATCAGAGCTACGTCAAAGATGGTGTTATCTCCAAAAAGATTACCTACCTCCAGAACTGAAGCTTCAGGAAGCACAGCTGAGTTAACCTGATCATTAATGTGATGAGGTGTTCTCACCTGAAGGAAAGTTTGATGCCTTCTTTTTCCTTCTGTTCAGTGAAGAGGAATTTGATGTACTACAAAAACTGAAGGAGGCAGAACCAAAGAGGGATACCCCTGGGAGGCCATTTTAACACAAATCTCAACTCAAGCTGAAATGCATGTGCCCTTTGCAACCATACCTAAACTGTGTTATGGAAGGAGTTGTTGCTTTGCATCTTTCCTTGACTTTCAGCCTCTCTGCGGAATAAAATACACTCAGGTGCTTAGTAGCCACTTACCTCCAATGTATTGTCAAAATTCCAGTCTTTCTTGATGTTTTGCAAAACTTATGCATCCCTATAACAGACTGGTTTTTTACAGTCATTAAATAATGATGATACTCTGTGTCAGCTTTGTGCTGGCTATTCTTAACAAAAGTCAGAGGAATTTTCTGGTAGAGAAACGTTTAAGATGCAGTGCAGTATCAATAGCAACTCCAGAGGTAGGAGATTTTCTTTGTGATATCTCAGCTTGTTTCCTTTTCAGAAAAAATAAAGGCAAGAGGGGACCACAAAGTTCAACAGATTTTCTGGTACTGCAGTTCCTCCATGTACATGGACAAGAGATGATTATATTGCTGTATTATACTAATACAAAAGATGTTTGATGATTTATAATAATAGTTTTAATTCTGAAATTCCAGTTAGGAACTTAGTGCTGTGACTGCAATAGGAGAAAAACCTTCTACTGTCAGAAGGAAAATTGTGTCACTCTTGTTGGTCCCTGTTTCTCAGCAATGTTTGTGGACAAGGATACAGCATGCAGGAGTGTAGGCACATTCTTTGGTGTTGGGAGCATGACAGGCTGGGCAGGAAGGGCTGCATCCAGGGGTCTGCTCAGAATGACAGAGCGGTGAGCCACGTGCAGCTTTTCCACAAAACAAGAATTGAGAAGCTGGAAAGAAGAATTCAGTAAGGATTACTTCAGAAAATAGTGGCGTGTGATCTAAGGTCATAACACATTTACCTTTTTCACTTCAGTTTTCTTCTAAAACCATCCTGTACTTGTCTTTTCTTAACATCTGTGTAATGATGTACAGCTACAGGGCTAACTTTCACATTTTGCTATCATTGTCTTCAGCAAATATGTCTGAAGGGGCTGCAGGGCTGAAAAGGACTCCTCAGCGAAAGTAGTTGTGACAAAGTAACATAAATGAGAAGAATCTTGCCCACGTGAACGTTCCTGGAAGATGCATTGCTTTGGCAAGCTGTAATGTGGCTTCAGCAGCCTGAGCTAACTCGGCAAGCTTTCCATGTCCTTTTGCCTTCTGCATTTTCCCTTTTCTTCATGTTGCTCAAAAGTTTATTCTCACTTTTGATTTCAGAATGATTCAGAAGCACCCTGGAGATGGTCTAGTTACTCGAGCTTCCAGTCAATGAGAGAGAAATCGTGCAATGGGGATTGCTCTCTGCAAACTGCTCTCCCACTTGCATTGCTGTGTTTCAGATCTAAGGCACAGCAGTGGGTGCTTTATTGTAGTCTTCTAGACTTCCTGTCATAGTCTATATTTTGCTTAATAGGTTTTTGAAGGAGTGTATTGATTTCACTACAGAATGACAGTGACCTTTACATGCTGCTGTATTTTATTTCACATTGCCATAGCCCCACTGAGTCCCCTTAGCCCTGACCCCACAACCAGTCTGTGAATCAAGAGCTGCACATTTTGACAACCTGCATGTTTACTCCTAGTGGGTTGGAGGGCTGAAGGGGAGGACCCAGATATCTAAATATTCAGCAGCCTTCTACCATCTCAAAAGTTCAGTATTGCAGAGATCCAACTCTGATTCTTGCTTGTGTCATATGTAAGCAGGATGCAGTTTTGAAGCCCTTCAATGTGATGTGAACACGTGCTGGAGGTGTGCTGGCTTCAGTGTTCACTTTTGAGACCAAATTGTCTGTCTGAAGACAGGTTGAATGGAGTCCTTGTTCTGTCCTTGTGTGATTTTAGCACTGCTCAGGTGAGTAGAAGTTGGTATCTGCACACTGGTGCTGGTTTGAGTGCTTTTTTTATCCTTGCTTCTCTCTGTTCCACCTCCAGGGCTGTTGTTATCCAAATATCAGCAAAGAGGAAGACACTAAAGATGAAGAAACCTTGCTCTTGAGCTATAACAGTGCATGAATGAGGGCATCATCCCTGTGGATGTTGAAGGAATGGAGAAGCCAACATGCATCCCTGTGATAAACCGTCAAGCACACATGCTCTTTCACTTTGTTCACTAATGAGTGCCAAGGGTCAGGCTTTTTACCTTAGTATTTGATTGTATGGAGCACTGGAAGCAGAAGGCCCCTGTCTCAGAGGCAGGAGATAAATCCATCACAACCGTCTTGGTTTGCAGATTCTACTGGACACCAGTGTGCTCATAAACCTGGTCACAGCAATTTGATCCTGCCTGAAACCAGCATCCTCTTCTTTTTGGGCAGGTCTTTCCTTGCCTGACTGTAACTAATTCCACTTATTGGTATCATCATAGTCCAAGCTAGCAAGTAAATTATTTATTTACTTATTTTTCTACTGTACAAAATACATGTTTGGAGAATTAGTGGGATTATATTTTAAATCCTACTATTAATGTGGGCTCTTACCCTAGGAATTTTGAGTAGTTTAGCAGAAGTGAAATGCAGTGTGGGACAATGTTTCCACTTGTGTCCTGAGCTTAGTGAAAATGACCCAGGCATATCAAGGGCTGAATAACCATTGAAAAAACAACTGAATCTTCTTTTGAAGAGGAACTGGCAAAGTCTGGCATTTCTCAAAGCTAGTTTTGTTACCTGACATTCTGCCAAAAATGAGCTGTGAGTTATGAGGTTAAGGGCTCATTTCAATGGCTGTGAAATCAGCATCAAACAAACAGCCAAGGGGAGTGCCAGACCATGTTCAATCCTTTGCCCAGAGCCTCCTAGTATTAGGATTACTCTTGACAGAGCAAAGTCTTCCACTGGCCTAGGCAGGCAGAATGAGCAACACAAAACAACTCACTACAAAGCATGTTAATAACGATGCAGTGGCAGAAGCTACTGGTGAGCCTTTGCTACTTTTAAAGCCTCCATGTCTTAAGCTTGTTTTATCTGAATCCTTCTTCCTCTAATTAAATAAAAAGTGTTAAAACATAGTCAAAAACCTTTTCTGAACTATGGACAAAAGAGCAGAGTCACCTATTTTAATCTGATGTATAATTATTAAAAATCTGACAATGACACACACAGAACAAAATTTTCCAACTTCCTATTGGTTTTGGGACTCATGGGTTACAACAAAAAAATTGTCCTATGTAATTACAATGACTTTAGTCAAAACAGTGATTATAGCCATTTAAGAAGGCTTCTTCTGCAGGTGGCCAATTTTCCTGATGGGCAGGTTAATTTGATCACAGTTGTTGATTTGAATCACTCTTCTTAAGAAGATGATGATAAGGCCTCCATAATTCTACGGCTTGTAAATATGCAACTAATACCATTTATTCAACTTCAGGTGGTGAACTGCATCTTCAACTGCATATTCATGATTGCTCTAAGAGCACTTGTACTCACCTTGGATAGACGAGTCTTCACATATCTTCACCTGTGCTTATCCCAGGTGGACCAACAGACACTGCAAGGATGGTGAGTTACAGGTAGACTGGATCCCAAGGCAAATAACATCCCATGGAGCAGCAGATTTTGTTACTTATCCAAATGGCTGGGCCATTATTTCTAAGAAAGCAAAGGTTGGATTGTCATTTGACTGTGCAAACATAAGCACTCATGACTCAGCAATGTAGAAAAAGTTGGACTTAAGTACTTATTTGCACTGCACAGGTGAGATACAATTGCCACATGTGTAGATGTGCCTGGACTAGTTTTCATCTGTGAAGGAGTTGCAATGAGAAACTCAGGGCTTGATATTTGCTCTGCAGTGGACGCTATGTGGTTGTGGCTTGCTCAGTATGGGTCACTGGACAGAAGCTGTTCAGGAGAACCTGCAGTCTAATGTTGCAACATAAACACCACACAGTCAGCGTGTGGTTTTATCTGCTTGGTGTAGTGCAGTTATCTCCATAAGGTCTGATGTATAGCTAGGATGAGCTGCAGCAGTTACTGGTGATGGTTTCAGAGTGGTTACTGACAACGTTAGTGTTTATGTATATCTGTGTAACTGTTCAAACTGTGCTAATGATTGTATGATAGACACAGACTGTGTTCCTATCTGTTCAGTTCCCTCCATGGCGATCATGTTAATGGAGCAAGCAGGCAAAGCATGTGCTTATACACATACTGACTGCCACAAAATTGACACCTAAAGAAGTCAGGTACAAATAAATATACAGATAATTCCCCTCAGGTTACAGCAGGCAGGACAATAATAGTCCTACTGTAGTCCATTTGTCCTTTAGAAGACAAAATTGAATAGACTTGAAAATTGAGTAAAGAGTCATGAGATGATGTAGTGGGTTTTTTTTGTTTGTTTGTTTTATTTTTCTTTTGTTGTTGTTTATTTGTTTAGGGTTTTTTGCCCAGTAAAACAAAACATAACTTGTGTTTTTGAGAAAAAAAGCGAGCAAAGGGTGGGGAAGCTTTGGGGGAATAGCTGAATCTTACACTGGGTTGTGCATTTATGACATTCAGTATTTTACCTGAACTCTGTTCACACAAAAGAATTTGCCAAGGACAGTGGGAAGTAACATATGTATTGAGACAGGTAATAAATATGGTGTATATATGTTTATTCTGGATGCATCCATTCCACCTACCTACATACCTAAAGGACATATTACTGTAGTAGCTTAGCATCATGTCTTATCCTTGGCATGTTCATGTTTATGTATTTCTTTTCTGTGAAAAAATGAGGTAAATAACAGTGCTGCTTTATATTCCACATATGTTATATGTTATTTATTAATACTTTTTTGCTCTTACCTCTAAGAAGTATTTCAAATAATCCTGACATCTCATCTCTACACAAAGCTAGGAAATTTTCCATTTCCACTAGTTTTACAACTCAGTGAAAACTATTTATTTTATTTTTTGGTCAGTGCATCATCACAAATTTCTGTCATGAAAGGAAGTATTTTTACCCATGCAAGTTGAAGTTTTCCTTCATGAAACCAGGAGCTGCTCATATCCCTGTGGTGGCAGTTATGAAGGGTCAAAGGTTAAATTTAGGGTTTTTTTATGGCTGATCTGTTATGAAGTTAATTTGCAGAAGGATATTACCCAGTCTATCAAGGAAACTGCCCACAGGGGCAACAGAAGGACTGACTGAG
Source organism: Xenops minutus (assembly GCA_035221455.1). Lineage (NCBI taxonomy): Eukaryota > Metazoa > Chordata > Aves > Passeriformes > Furnariidae > Xenops > Xenops minutus. The sequence continues at coordinate 15,771,047 of JAWWEE010000004.1, read as the reverse complement.
AGACAAGGACCAGTGTGGAAGCCTGGCTGAGTAAAGGCTTTGATGAGGGTAGAGGAGTGATTGGACAGAGCACTATGTGCCTCTCTTCTGAGGTTCAGGGACTGCCTCCTCCAGCCTCAGTGTCGAATGGGGTGGGCCCATTCCACAGTGTCAGTCAAGGTTATGGAGAATAATTCTTGACAACTCTGGCCCAGACTTTGCTGAAATCACAAGTATTTCAGCTGCCTTCATGTCTCATGAATAAAGTCAATCTTCAGTTTTAAAGGTGCCTTGTCTCTGAGTTGATACCAGAAGGTATATGACTTATGTGGGTGGCTGAAATGGAACCCAAAGAAAAGAAAAAACATTAAACTATTGATCATTGGCACTTCAGATTTAGGATTTTACATTTAATGAGACATTTCCCCACATCATAAGTTAAAGTCATACAAAGTAATATTCAGTAAGAGATATGAATTGTCTTCTGCTGAACACATACAATTAAAGCATCAAACAACAGGATTTTTGCTCCCTTATATGTAAAAGCCTTAATGCAAACTGAACTACAGAATGGTTGCTGAGTTCTTGTCAAACTTGCTAGCAATTGATTACACGGGGAAAAGCACGGCACAGTATCCATCAGCTCTCTGCATGGGGGAATGATTAGATTCTTTTGATCATTGATAGGGTTATATTAGGTCTCAAAATGAATCCACTCCTCCAACTTTTAAAGAAGAGAACAGTGAGTCCTGACTGAACACTGGTATGTATAGGAGGTATCATAAATGTGAAATACAGGGCTACAGCACAAAAATATTTGAAAACCCAAAATCTTGGGCTTAGTCTCAGCTTGATTTATCTTTGTGCTGCAGGCAGGAGAGCTGTCCCCAGTGGCAATGTTCTTTAGTGGCTTACACGGCCTCTGCACTGGTGAAAGTGTTGTCCTTGAAATCGCCAAGGAATATCTTTATTTCAATTTCAGCTTGAGGTTATCATTACAGTACATTTTAAAGATACATTTAATTCCCAGTTCATATATGGAAGTCATAGAAATTATTGATTTTTAGCCCAGATCATTAAGAATTTTAACACAGGCTGTGGCTACTCAGATAAAAGAGGTTCTATTAAGAGCTTAACAAAGGTTAATTTTGGCATATAATTAACTCATCATCTAATGAGCTAAAGACAACTTTATCGTTTAATTGCTACAACTGGTAAAAAGTTCAAAGAGGAAAAACAACAGCTTTCAACATCTAAGTGCTTAGAGTAGTAGAAGTGCTTATTCCCTCACCCCAAGGAAGGTTAGAATTCAGCCCCTCTTACAAATCCCTTTTCTTTGTGTTTTCCATTTCTTTCTTCAGTCTACTTATGGGAACAATTCCTTCACCCTTGGCTTGCCTGTATCTATTCTTATATGTTGCAAGGTAGTATTTAAAATGTAGACAAGTGATGAAATTGTAAGCAAATTTCTGAAAGCATTCAAATGGAGAGTGGTAGAAGATACTATATTGAGCACTAGCTCCCTCCCTGTTATCCCTTCAGTCCTCATCCTTATCCTCCATTAGCTGCTGCAGGAGCTTGATACAGGAAAGAGGAGACAGTGTTTCAGTTAGACAAGAGAAATAGTTGCATTCCCAGTTGCTGTTATGGAGTAATATGCTGTGTGACAGTTTTCCTCTTGCTTAACATTGTCAACTTACTTGTAGGTTAAGAATTAAATCTAAAAATTTAATTAGTCTTTGAAGTTCTGGACATCATGAGGAATTTCTTCATGCAGGGGGTTGTTAAACATTGGAATGGACTGCCCAGGGAGGTGTGGAGTCACCATTCCTGGAGCCATTCAAGAAGTGACTGGACGTGGCACTTAGTGACATAGTCTAGTTGACAAGGTGGCGATTAGTTAAAGGTTGGACTTGATGATCTCAAGAGGTCTTTTCCAACCTAAAAGACTCTGTAATTCTGTTAATGGAAAAAGCATTTAGTGGGACAGTTGCTCAGCTGCTGTAACTTTTGCGATTTGTCGCCTGAGAATCCACCTCATTGAGTATGTGGGACCTTGTTTTGGACCTTGGGCTCTGCTGAGCAGAAGTGTCTCTCAGTGAGAGCACTGGCTGTTTTGAGAGTTCCTAGGTTTGAGTTGCATTTTCCAGTCAATTTTCCACGCCGCCCATGTGATCTGAACCTGGAGCTGCCTGTGGTGCTGAATGAGGCAGAACAAAGAATTTGATGATGTTTTGGTGAGAGGTAGGATTAAAATAAGGTACAGCAAGGAAGGAAAAACTGGGGATGAGTGAGCAGGAAAGCCCCAGAGCATGAGACATAGAGTAGTTGTGAGACTGAGAGAGTGAAGAATCAGCAGCTGAGATCAGTCTGTCCTGATGGAAAGGTGAATATTTAAAGACTGAATGTCCAGACCACAGTCTGTGATGAGGTTCAAAATTCAGTAGAAGGTCTTCTATTTTTCTTTCTTACACCTCCTTCACATGTTGAGAAACTTTCCTGCAAACAAGCACCCTGACAATGACAAACCAAATCCTCATTAAAACAAAGAAAGGTTAAGGGGAAAAAATAACCTATATAAAATGAGGTAACTCACCAGCCTTTGAGCTGTAAATTGACAATAGGATTTATATAAATCCATAATTGTATCTCTTTTACCTGCAGTTAGGCCGGTTAATGATGGAAAAAGTATACAGCCTATCGTGAGGTTTTAATGAGGATTCTTTTTGCAGAGTTAAAAAAATCCACCAAATTAAATTCTGCCAATTTACTCCATTGCAAATTGAGCGCCACCCTGTGCGCAAAAAAATCATCAAGTAGCTTAAATCAGTTACAGCTAAATGTGTAAGTCAGCATGTGCTTTAGCCTTTAGTCATGAAGAATATATTAGATTTTAAAAATAAATGGCTTTCTGCTGAGTCTTCATTGCAATGGCTTTCTGACTTTTAATTAAATTTTCAGTACTTGTGGGTACTTCTTCATGTACTTTGTCCACAGAATTCACAGCATCTCTATCATTATATGCGTTGGAAAACCAGAAGCTTGTTCATTCCTTTGTTATTCACTGGTACAATACCTAGAGATTTTTTTTCCTCTTGTAAGATAAGAGCAAAGCATTTATTCTACAATAATACTCTATAAGAATGAAGCAAGAATGCATAAACTGAACATGATTAGCAGTCGTTGGTAGCTCATTACAGTTTGCTCATTAGACACTTCTGGTCTCTTTCATTGGTGTTAAATGAACTTAATGTAAATTAATAAGTATGGGTTCATGTCATTTGCAAGAAGCTCGTGAAGAAAAGGAAACAGCGGGCGTTGCTGGCCTCGGTGAGGCGTGCTGCTGCCTGCAGCTGTCGGAGGGAACGGCTGCTCCTCTGCGGGATGGCGGGAGCTGAACCTGCAAGGCTGGGCATTGCCTTTTTCAGCTACAGCACTTGTGGTTTGAGGGACAACTTCATGCCATCTACTGCTAATTGGGAGGGGGAAAAGAGGCCTAATGCTGGCTGAGACTAATTCTGCACCTGTGGGACCCTGGCAACAGCTTTGGGAGTGGGAGTGCTGGCCCCGCAGAGTGTTGCTCGTGCCTCCTGGCTCGTGTGTGGCGCGCAGAGGCCAGTGCCCATCTCCCAGGGGGCAGTGGGTGTGCTGGTGCACTGCAGCAGCCAGGTTGCCCTTGTGGCTTCAGAGCATCCGGAGGTGTCCCACTCAAAATGGCATAGCTTACCTGGCTTGTGGGCTGCCAGCTTTCCTCCCCACACCCTCCTGCTGTGGCTGCAGACTTTGAGGCAAGGGAAGTCAAAATCTGTAATTTTAACATAGGTGGCAATGCAGAGGAGCAGCTCTCTTCTATTGCTCACCAGCATGGGATTTAATCTACCACATGTCGCAGGTGCAGATGAGGGCAGGCTGGGGCCACCCTTGTAATTCACTGCCGCCCCCAGAGCTCTCCACCATCTGGACACTGGGGTTAGGGATACCACCCTGCCCTGTCTTGGGCACCCATCTCATTTGTTGTGGTGGGCTGCTGCAAGCAGCGTGTGGTGCTGGGGTGAGGACATAGCCACGGGCAGGCTGAGCTTTGTTGTCTTTTGCTGAGATTTGTGGGAACATGGGCAGGGCCCACGCCACAAGCTCTGCCTGCTGCCACATGTCCACAGCAGAACTGTGTGGGTGACAGCCTGCATAAGGCAATTGTCTGTGTGTGAGGAAGATATGGAGTCATGGAAATGTGACAGGAAAATACAAAGGTTTAAGAAATATTCTTATCTCACCCCTGCCCATCAGTGCTCATTGAGTGTAAGAAAAATGAATGTGGCTGGGCAGTGGGGGACCTATCATGCACCTAATTTCAAGTGTCTCATCACCAATTATCCCCATGCGTTTCTGTTCTCTTTAGACTAAGATTAACTTTCAGACCTGGGCTCTTCCTCCTCTTCCAGTGTTGCTTTCAGCATGTCACTTTTCCATTTGTCTCAGCTGTCACTTTAAAGGCTATGGCCTGCTCAGTTACTGCCCGTGTGGCTGCTTGTCTGCAGCGGGTGTAAGTCTCCCCCTCAGTTTGTTTATTCTGGGACAGCTAAGAGCCTCTTCATGGAATTTGATGTAAAGCAATTTCAGTGTTAACTAGGCCTGTATAGAGAAGACTTTAATGGGGACTTGAGGTGTGTTGGGGGTGGAGAGAGTAATGGACACTTTCTTTTTTAAGTGTAGGAAAAGTATGGTGTTGTCCTTGCAGAGTGTTTCATGTTAAGTGCTTACCCCTGCTGGAGCTGGCTGGAGGGCAGGAACCATGGCAGGGGGAGTGGTGGGAGAGAGGAAATTTGAGAAGTAGTTTAGTTTTTATTTTACATCAAAATGAACAGTGCAACTTTTTGAAGAGAAAAAGGGAGACATTCCGAAACAGTCTTTCCTCCCTTTTCTCTCCCACCTGTTGCTACTCACTCTGGCTATGATCAAGTCCTGTTCAAAACCCTACTTAGGTTCTTTCAGATTGCGTCTTGGACCAGAATGTCTCCGGGAGGAGTGGCAGCAAGGTGGCTGCCGGTGGTTTTGGGTGGCTCTGCATAGACAAGGGTGTGTTGGGGTTGGAGGGGCTTTGCCCCTCTCCCCACTGGCGGAACACAAGTCAGCCACAGGCCGTGCAGGCATAATAATTTGGTAAGCCTGGTGCCCTGTCTGTACCCATCTCTGAAGACGTCTGTGGGACTTTTATCTTTCCTCTTGCAAGTGTTTTGCCGAAGTGAGTTCCAGAGCATATTTTCTATAAAAAACTTTTCCTTTTGACTCTGTTTTCCAATGAAAGCTGGTTTTCAGTAAGAGATCTCAGTGCAGTTATATCTAGAGGTTGCTGCTCTAAACCATTAACTAATTACTTCAAATGTGATAAAACTGCTACTTTTTAAGGTTATTGTGGCACTTTGCTGAGACATGGCTGGTTATTCTTCCAAGGAGGTGTTCAGGGAAGGTAAAAGTAAAGGGGAACAAAGACTCAGACTTGTTTTTGTTCCTGTAAGATAGTGTTCAAGTGCTGTGAGCAAAGTTGCCAGATGCCTTGAACATTCTCCAGCAGATCCATATGAGCCTGCATTTGTAAAAATTCTGGTAAAACAAGTTTTCTGACTTAAATCAGCACCAGCCCAGCACTAAGGAGCTGGATGCTTTATTCGGCAAGGTATTCTCCTTGTCAAAATGCATTTACATAGAGCCCTGCAGCCCACGCACTAATAGTGCCTCCCCCTGCTTCTGCCTCCTAGTGGGCTGCTGAAGGAGGCTATACATATGTATTAAGTTATTAAGCAGTGGTGTGGGTTCTCACAAGTTCAAACGCAGAGCATGCTGTGCCTATGCTCAAACGTCTCCAGGAGGGCCTGGATTAATAGAAATGCAAATGGAGCATCTGCACAAGGCCATATGATTAGAGCCTTCCCCCTCACACCTCAAAGTCAAAAGCAGAAAACACTGCATGTGAAATACAACCAAAAAAACCTGGTGATATAATATGCAAAGTCTGTTACCAATTTCAACAGCAGTCAGCAAAACATTGAGTCTCACCCCACTTTAACCACCATTGGCCTTACCTTCCCAAAGGTAAGTGATTTAATCGGCGTTGAATTGCTTGGGTCCCAGAGTCCATAGCGATGCCTGCCTTGGCCTAGGATTCCAGTGAGCTTCAGCTTCAGCCCTGTCCAGCGGAAGCACTGATAACTTGAGCAGAAAAGATCCTATTTTGTACCACTTATGCAGAGTTCTTTCTGTACTGATGGGAGGTTTAAATGTGGCACATGCTGATAAAATCAGTCATTAGTAAAATCAGCTAGGGTAGATTCACTGAGTCAAATTCTGCTTTCAGGAATTGGTGTTGATGTGAGTTCATATGTAATCACTCTGAGTTTGTTTTCTTCCACCTGTCAGTAGAATATGACTCACCTGAGACATATATCCTTCTGTGCCAGGACACCCATTCAACCATAGTGTGGCCTTATTGCTTGTTGGTTCCTGCTGCCACAAACGTGGAATAACCAGAAGACAGTGAAGCTATAATTTTGTGCCCTTGCCAGATCCATGAGATACAATGGAAGAGGACTAGGTTATGGAAAATATGGAAAATATTTTTAAAATTTTCCCCCATACAGTAGTATTAGGTCCCTTAGAGATGGTGAGTGAGAATGACCCCTCTTCAGAGAGATCAAGACATCTCTGCTGGAAATACACTTGTGCCTGTCCAATACCCATCCAGTCAGGTGTCTTTTTTTGTCACTTCCTAGTGGTCTGTCTTCTCTGAAGGTAAATTGTCAAAAGTTACTGTAGGCCTCCTCCCAGCAGGATCATCTGAAGAAAATCTCATTCCACCAAGAACTTCACTGAGTGAAGTCTGTAGGGACAGAGGGACAGATGCTCACCATTCTGTGCCTGCTTTCCAAGTTATTTCCAGCCTTACAGGGGCATGGCAGAAAGAGAGGTGCTCATGGGGAAGAAGCTTACCGTTATATTCTACATATGAAACTGACTTCCCATTGGATGTAGATCTGCTCTTGGCACATTTCTGAATCAGGTATGTGAAACAAATCTCTTATATGTAAGCCTTACCCTCATATATATCTACCATGGATGTATCTATGCAACCAAACATCGTCCTTTATGTTTCTTTAAGACTACATATTGCAAACCTTCTTTTTTGCTTCTGTGCAGTTATTGTCTGCTTGATCAAGAAGCTGTCTTGGCTTTAGAAAGGTTTCTTGGAACAGGATTACAATGGGAATTCAAAATTTAACTGACTGTTGGTGATTCTGTCAGAGTAAGAAAGCAGACTGTTCTTTCACACTTTGTGGAGGTTTTATTTAGTTTATCCTTGACAATGACTCTCCTGATGGTAAAGGCTATTCACAGATGCTGATACACTTACTGTCTTTGTGAATAAGGGAGCAAACTCCTGAGCTCTTCCATGCTCTATAATGAGGCTCGTGAGCAGCTGTTGTTGCCTGTACAGTGGATCTATTTAAAATGTAAAGGGTAAAAATATATCTAGCACTCTGCCTATGATGTTCTGTACGGAAGTGGGGAAACTAACCTGAACATAGTGTAAGTTAGTTTATGAAGATCAGCCCCATATACATGATTCAAATACCTCTCAGCTATATGAACCTTACAAAACAGCTGCTTACTGCTTTGAGCGACTTGAAGAGCCAAAATGTGAACATCACCCTATCCACACTGCAGTTATTTCTTCAGAAGCAATAGTCATGTTCACTGGCTGTTTCTGCTCTGCTTGTTATTATAGTCCATGTTTTGGTCACCTGCCTTGCATTCTGAGAACTACTTTCATACATCTGTTTCAATAAACTTGCTCTTCCAAACTTCCCTTAGAAAACCGGAAGAACTTGTCCTTGTTCCTCAACTTGGGCTTTTGAGCTGAAAAGTGAGCCAGAAAAAAGAAGCCACAGGTAGAAGAATGTGTTCTACTTTTGTCAAACAGAATAGAAAAAGTTGCAGGGTTTTAGGGATTTTTTTGTTGACTGGGCTTTTCTTTTTAACTTTTTTTTTTTTTTACTGTCTGTCTATTTGTTTGTCTGTTTTTAAGGAAACTAGAAAGGAACTCTACTTGTAAGAGAATTAAAATTTTGTATGTCTTTAGAGAGTGTCCCCTGAAATTGTTGGACTTTTTGTTCCTCTTCGTTGTTAAAATTCGCATGGCAAACAAAACCCTGGGCTAGATGGGGAACTGGGTGCCATTCTTCTCTTCCTGCTTTGAGAGGTGTTAGCATCCTGCTTCACAATTTTTCAGAACAGCAGCATGACCGTATGTAGGCCTTGACTCTTCAAAGACACCACTGAATTTATTTGCGTAGTCATTAATCAATGTTCTTATCTGTCCTCAAACCTTAGAACCAATGGTATGTAAATTCCTAAATAACTGCATGCACCAGGCCTGTGCAGACCAAGATAGAGGAAGAATTAATAAAACATACATATGAGTCTCTGCTGATTTCTCGACACATTAAAGGCTAGTGATTGCCCAGCAGTGAGCACGTTTGTCTACATACTTCTCACATGCCATTAACAGAGCTGACCTCTTTCAGCAGCATACATAAACCCAAGCTATAGCTACAGGAACCTTTTTATTTCTCTTAGAATATATTATTGTGGTGTTTGCAGTTTGGTGGGGAAATGAATAAAGGAAACAGTTCCCTTAGGCTGGATGATTTTCTGACTTATAGTATATTATGGGCAGGATGAGCATCATATCTAATGGAAGAAAGGCCATTCCTGTCCAACCAGTTGCTGCAGGTCCACGGGAAAAACAGTAACATATTTCTGGGAATCTGTTTGCAACCTTGGTTGCAATTTCCATAGTTGATTCAATTAGAAGAGAAAGAGGAATGGAGAAAACACAATAGTTTAAAACACAGCACAAATATGCAGTAACAAGAAAAAAAAAAAAAACTTGCTTATAACCTCTACAAAGTATTTTTATTTGTTCAAGATGTAATTCTGCTCTGAAAAATAGCATATCAGTTCAATATGGATGAGTGGTTGTGTTTGTCTACTTTGATATCTAAAGCAGGTGTTTGCAATATATAATATATTTTGGTTTAAGTAACAAAATTAGCCACCTAGGTGAAACTCTGGGTATTCCACCACATATATGACCTACAGTAAAAAGCTAAAATACTCAAATAATATTTCAAACAAGATCTTTGCTTTTCAGCTGTCTAGAAAAATATCCATTTAACAGCTATGAAAGGAGCAGAACAGGGTTCATCCTGCTGCAGGTATGACTGAGTAGTGTAAGAACCTACTGCTTCAGGTTCACTACTGGCCCATAGCTGGACATTAACATATCCTGCAAATCAGATGTCAGATAAATCCACTGGGAGCTCCTGGATTGTTTCAGGGCAATCCCAGCCAGGTGAATTTAAATTATACTAAAATGGTTTAGTTCACATGCAGGTACTTGCAACATGGTGGCAGTAATTGAGGCTGAAAAAACTGCTGGTTGGTAATTTTTAAACCATTTCAGCTAGGTTATTAGAGGAGGTATTGGATGCACCCTTTATTGGTTCCTGCTCTATCTTGTGCCAGAATGTAGGTCCACAAGATGCTCAGCTCCTGCTTGCTACAGTGGCTGAGCTCTGGCATTTCAGAAGATGCTGCAGTTCCCAGTGAGGCACTTCCTTAGGGGAACGTTGCTGAAGAGATCCCCAGGGAGAGATCTTTCACTGTTGTAAAGTGTCTGAGCCCCTGTGAAGCTGTCAGTCAGTACATCGTGCTACAGATGCATCACTGTTGGCCATGCTGTGAAGTAAAGGGAGAGCCTGGCTGATGGTCAGATCTCACCTTGAGTCTTCAGCATGAAAGTTAGATATCTAGCACCCTTTGAGGTGTTTTTCAACCACATTTAATTAGGAATGTATTAATCCTCTCTGAACATGGAGTCCTTTGTTGCTGCTTTCATAATGTCACTTCTAAGAATAGCACAACACAGTAAATGCTATTTAGGAAGAAGATACCTCAAAAACTGTAACAAATTCCTCCTTCAGGAAGGCTTAGTGGTGTGATAGGTGCTCAAGATGTGGAGATAAGGTGAGAATAATAATAGAGATTAATAAAGGAAAAATAATTCACATGCCCAGGATGAGTACTGCCTTTATGGGGATGAATAACACTTGTTTGACCATGAACATGACTAGAAGGCAAGAAAGTGTCTATTTTTCCTAAAATAACTAGGAACTTCTCTGGCAGTACCTAGGTGGTATCTGCCTGTGCAATGATCTGAAAATGCACCCTGCTTTCTAATTTTGCTCTGTGGTGTGTGTTCAGGCTCTCTGGTTCACAACCCTGGCTGCATGCTTGGTGGTGGGAGGAGAAAGGACCCCATTACAGTGCAGAGGTCAGGCTGGCTCTTAGGCTGTATCTACAGAGTGTGTTTATGTTCTTCATAACAGTCAGTTCTTGCCAGGTCAGAGCCATGATGCTTCACTCAGTTCTCTTGATGGATTAGCTTCGGCTGCACTGCTGAAGAGGAGAGGACATACATGAGGCACAGAGATTAATTAGCTTATCCAGAAAATTACAGCAGGTTTTAGTTAAACTGGGAGTAAAATTGCCTAACCCCTTCCCCCTCATGTCTTTTCTCCTGACCTTTAACATTGAATCCCTGTATTGTTTTTTTTTTTCTCCTGTATCTACCTATGCATTTTTGGTAAGCTGTTTTTTTGTCTTTATGATTTGGTGACACCATATGAAAGATGTAGTTTAGCATTGGCCTATACAAACTGAATAAGATGGGAAGCATGTTCTAACAAAATCATGCTTTTATTTAAGTGACAACCTATAGGACATGCTGAAGAGAGGCAAAAATATCTTTATATCAGAGATTCCTTGGTACCCTATGTTCTGCAAAAAGGTAGCTGTCTTCACATAGTAACTTTTTGACTTCTGTGTTTACCATGATTCTTTTTACAAGAGCTTTTGAGGACTGCAAGAAAGAACTCTTAGAGCAAAATCATCCTATTCAATAGCAGTCACCTCACATAATACCACCAAGGACAGTAGGTTTAGATTTCTAGGGAGCCAGTAATAACCTGTGGACACTACTATATGTCAATCCTTTAAAAATATTTCTGTTGCTTTCTGGGAGTCTCTCAGCCACCACAGTCCTTCTCTCCAAAATAACACGAGAAACAGTGATCTCTGCATGTTTGGCTTCTCTTTGAAATGCTACAAGAACAGTCTTTCTTGCTGTGTTTTAGAGCAATGTAAAAGGGTGCACTCAATGAATTCTCAGATCTGAAGGAAAAGCAGATTTTTTTTTTGGTTGCCTGTTTTTCTTCTAGTTCTCATCCTTCTTTTGAAGTATGACTAGTTTTATAGGTATTATACTTCCAGCTGATACACACAAAATTAAAGTGAGAGGTATAATATTTGACTACTGAGAGGTGTAGAGTTAAAATTTTTTCCTCTACAGGAATGGTACTGTTGCAGATTTTTTGTCCTTCCACTACAGAATTCGTTGCTAGATGCTGTATAAGATGTAGAAATATGGATGGAATTTCAAAATTTGGTAGATTCAGGGTTATTTACCTGTTTACAGTCTTTGGAGATACATGAGAAACCAGAGTGAATGAGCTCTGAATTCTAGCTGCCATGCTTGTATCAACTCCAGCAATGAGAAGGGAAAATCATTCGTGACTCATAGCTGAGGGTTACTGTGCTGTGGACTCTGGATGTACATTTTGCCCCAGTGAGGTAACTTTTGAGACAGAACCTCCATGAAGAAACTAGAGGTTCTAATTTGTTGCTCCAAGTTGAAAAATAAAGTGTTGCACTTCATAAACAAGGTGTTAATGATAGCAATGAAATAATCGATTCCTCCTGTTAAGCAACAAACAACACAAGCTGAAAAATCAACCAGTTTGTTTCACACAGTTGGATTAATGGAGAACCAAGCGGGTCTTAACTTCCTTTCACCAGTGAATAATGGCCTAGAGAAACACAGTGCTAATCGAGGCAACACTGGTGGTAGTAAACAAGTCAATCCTGTATTTATTAGAGCAGTAGAACATGCATAATACATTGAGCTCTAGTTATCAGCTGAAAGTTGCACAATGCTGGCAAAAGAGTCAGTTGTATCTTTGCTAGAAGAAGATTGTTTCCATGACAGGAAATCCATATGTCTAGGAGGAGAGACATTAATTTAGTAGAGGGTGAGAAGAGTGCCACATGTGGAGTGGGTGGCCTGCTCTTGACTTAACGACCATTCAATAATTACTCTAAATGCATCACTAATACAGCAAAAAGCACTGTCAATCATTCAAAACCCTGCCTTTGTAAACTTCTTAATGCTGCTTAGGTTTGACTAAAAGTTTAGAGGAAATTGGGGATTTAAAAAATGCAAAAAATTTTAAATACTATACTAGGCAAGTCAGATTTTTTTTTTTTTTTTTTTTTTTTTTTTTTTTTTTTTTTTTTTTTGTGCACAGAAATGTGCAGAGCTTTCAGTGTCTGTGAAATGAGCATATTGGAATGGGATTCAGCTCAGCTGAATTGTTGGGGTGTACAATGGATTTGCCCCAGAGAACAGCATGCTAAATCAGACTTTGGGAAACCTGTTCTCCCTTTGACATGCTGGATGATCTTTGGCTTAAATGTACCTCTGTCTAACACATTTACAAGTTAGGGATGATGACAATGCCTATGATAAAACACTCAGAAAACTAAAAAGTCCCATATGGAAGGCATGCAAGGATGGCTAATTTCTTTCTTTGCACTTAAAGTACATTAATCTTGAATTTACTGGTTTTAGTGAAATTAGCCACGATGATCTCATTGGAGGGGTTTTCTTCTCATTTCGCTTTAGATGACTGTTTGTCTACACTTGGCTGATTATGCTGGTAGCAAGGAAAAGTTTTATACATTCCTAGTTTGATAAAGAATAGATTTAGTGCTGGAACCTTTGGAAGGTGGTCAGCCAACCTCAGGTTTCTAAGAGTAACTGCTATTCAGTAAGCTTTAACTTAGGCTTACAAAACTAGTTAAATCCTTTAAAAGGTCAGTTGTCTTCCCTGAGTACTTCTTGATTTTGTCTTTAATTCAAGCAACAGTCTTTATGGCAAAGTGATTTATTCCAACTAATTGCTAGTTGATGGTGTTCCTCATGCTAAGTGCAGATGTTGATCTTTGCAAAAGTCAAGAAGAAGATACTTTCAGTTTAAGATCAGCTCCATCTTCAGACACTAGTGGTTGTCACCATTTTTTTCCTAACGGATCATGCCATGGCACAAAAGAAATGTGATTCTGCAGAACTGTAATATCCAAAGAAGACAATGAAAATTCATAAAGAATTGATAAAAAGAAGAGGAAGTATGGAGGATATTCCTGAAGAAGCTGAAGAAGTAGGGGAGTTTCTATTACAGGTAACTGGAGTAAGTCCCTCGGGAGTCTTCTGTTTTCATCTATTTATTAAACAACTAAGAGAATAAGACAAACTATAAATTAATTATACTTGCCAGCGAGATAAAGTCAAGGAAGTGGTGAACACAGATAATGCAATTCATAGACAACAGGGGGCCAAATTTTCTCCTTGCTTACACCTGTTCAATCTTACTGAAGTCAATGGGATTGGACAGGTGTAACTGAGGGGAGAATGTAGCCTCAGGCCTTTTCTACAAAGAGGTGGAGAGCTGGTGAAAGATGCTTAATGTTAATAAATATGAAGTCTTATCCATTAGTCTGAGATGCACAAAAGAAAAAGAATGAAGTGAGCAGAGAGATGAGGTACACAAGTGCCCAAAGCATTGGCGCTTTGCATACAGGAGCTCAGATGATTTCAGGGGATGCTGTGAGACCTCAGCCCAACCCAGAGCCAGGTATTTTTAGTGGTGGCTCAGGGGAGTTATACCCATGGAAGATTTTGAGTGTTTAGGTCTGTGTGCACAACCTGCAAGGCAGATTGGAGCATAGTATATGGCTGTCATGCTATTAATTGGTGACTTACAAATACAGTAGCACTGACAACCTCTTATAAATTAAGTGTTGTCTCATAAACCGATTAACTGCCAGTACCTCTCAACCCTGTAGTTCTCTCACTCAAACTGTTCATCAGACTCTTGTCTGATAAAAGGTATCCACAGCCTTATGTATTCATTCACAGTCTAAATATCGGGTTACCAAGGTAACAAGCAGGTTAATCAGCTCCACCACACTTTCCTTAATTGAGGGAGAGTACTTCATTCTCCACTTCAGTCAGCTAAGTACAATAGCCTTTTTTAGTTGGCTCTCATAGACTGTTTTTGATCCACTTGACTCTGAGACAGTTCCCCTCTCCAACTATAGGATACAGTACTGTACACTAACAACAAACGTGATTGAATTGCTGAATTACACAATGTGCCTTCTGACTGTCTTATGCTACAATGTTCATACATAATTTATATGGGAATTGCATTAGGTTGTGTCCTTTGCATGAGATTGGCTGTCTTGTAGCTTATAGCACCAGCCCTGTGACGCAGGTAGTGCAGAGCCATACTGCACCAGGAGGGCTTTGTGAGAGTGGCCCACGGCTGGAACAGAGAGGGGATTCACAGCAGACTGGAGAGTTTTTCCCTGACTCTCCCTGTGTGTCAGAGGTATGTTCTCTGTTTCAGTTCTCTGTCAGTCAAAGAGAAGCTAATTTTCTACAGATGTATTGCTGATTTGGATTCAGATTGTGTGTGATGTGCTCCAAGGCAATCTGTGACACTGTCTCACTTTTTCTGGGACCCCTTATCACTAAAATTTTAAAAGAACTAAAATACTATGCTGTATCAAGTGCTTTTTGTGAACATTCAGAGTTTAGCCTTGGTCCCCCTCACCACCAGAATCTCAAAGATCACAGTGTTTCCTAAAAGGATTTCAAGTGGTCAGCCATACTTTTTGCAAACTGCTTAAGCAGGGAGGCATTTAGCTGTCACTGAAATGCAACCACTTGTGCAGTGTAGCATGTACTTATCATGCACAGAAATAATATCCAGCAGTCACAGGCAAAAAGTAAACTGCTTGTAACAACTGCAGGGGGACTAGAGCAGGAAGAATGAATTAGAACTGCCGTATTAATAAAACTGATGCAACTCATGGCAGAGTCTCGACTTTTATTTATATACATGTGGATGAATCTGCAGTTTTATGTCTGTCTCCTGAGATGGGAGCCATAATAACACAATGCCTTCTAATGCCAGGCTGAAGAGTGAAGCAAATAGCAAAACTTTGCCCTAGTTCATAAATGCCAGGTTTCCAATGACCTCTTCAGAGACCCCTCCGTAACCACCAGTGTAACCCTAAATCCACCTAAAGCCACTCAAGTATCCCTAAATTTGAAAGGGGAAAAAATAAAATAAAGAAGGACTGAGAATTTTAAACCAGCACATTCTTTTAGTGTTTGTTGCTGTGAACATGAAAGCTTGATTTGTGATGAGAACAGTATACAGCTGGCTTCAAATTTTCACCAGTATGGGACTTCTAAATGCCTGCTACTAGCAGTGTCTTTTTATTTATTGTGGTGTGTGCCTCTTCTTAAGGTTGGGAATCATCAAAATAGGGTAGACTCAGCCTTTGTAATGCAACCCTCTAGGAACAATTTTATTCAGTCAAAGTAATACTGAGACCTTGGAGAGGAGAATTGATCTAAAAAGCATAATTTTTTTTAAGAGAAGCCCTCGCACCAACCTGCTATTCTATATTATCATTAACAATTTCTGCTAACCCAGGAAGATACAGTGCTTTCTAAAGTACAAGCTAAAGCTCACTCAGCTATGTTAGAAACAGATTTTTGAATCCCTCAGTTCCTCAAGTCTTTAATACTGCCTGTAAATCTTGACAAATTACTTTTTTGGGCTTCAAACACTGTTTTTTATGAACTTTTTCAACTGTCACCTTGAGAAACAGCTAAATGACCCAAGAACTACTTACATTTTTTGCACTGTGTAAACCAAAATTTCACAACTGCCTATAATTTGAAATATTGTATCCCTCTGTCTTGGAAAAAAAATGAAACAACCCACAACCCCAAAACCTCACACAATCATGTTTGCTTTTTCCTCTTGACTGTATATCACATAAAACCAGTTCCCACGTCACAAGTAACCAAGGCAGAAATTAGTTGCTTTTTAAATGAAAAAGACTGAGTTTAAAAAAGTAGAGGCTACTCTGCAAATAAGAAATTATATATCTTTCTTACCAACCAGAATGTACATACTAAATATAACTTCTGCTGGAAAGGAGAGAGGAAGAGTAGGGATCCCGATAGACAGAAAACTTCATTTTTGTCCATACTTCTGCCTAAGAAGAAAAAACCACATTCATAGCACCAAAACCCCTTTCAGCATCCTGTGCTTACCAGGGTTAAGAAAATGTTGTTTCCTTCTCTTCAGTTAATTTGGTTGAGATGCTAAACTAAGGTGCCCAGTGGAAATCAAGAAAGTTATAATGGTAGTTCCAAGAGAAACATAAAGTAGTACTGAAAGACCAGTATCATGAGGACAGTTGCACTTGGTGAATTACTAACAGAGATAGTGAACCAAAGAGATGTTCTTTCTGTTTTTTCCTCTGATACTTCCATGCTGGTCATAGAAATGCTTATCTGATTTTAGACACTTCAGTGTCTTTTTTTATTCATATACACTAAGAGAATGTATGTCTCTTCATTCAGAATAAAATGTTTTGCTGCTCATTTATGTAGCATTTTTGACTGTCAGCCTGAAAAGCTTTTTTGGGAAAAAAGTGCTTGTGGTAATAAAGCATTCTCAGTTATTTTATAATTAAAAAATGAATCACAAAAGAAAATTCTTAAGTAACGTGTATGGCGAGTTCAGCCCAGAGACTATTCAGAAATAGCTCCCCCCCAAAAAAGCTCATTACAAAGCAGCTGAAAGTATTTATTCCTTGTTAATTTGGAGGTTTATTTATCTCTTTTCTAATATCCACTTGGAAGTGCCCTTAATGGTGTGTACTTCTGTAGTCTTCCAGTGTACCCAGTGTTCCAATTAAAAAAAAAAAAAAAAAAAAAAAAAAGCCATAAAAAGACAAGCCAAACAAGTTTGAAAATTTAATAAAATAAGAAAGGTAATATTTTCTATCTTGGTGATATGAACCAAAAATACAATAGTGAGTATCGATGGGATGTGAGATTATTCCCACTTGTGAAAACACCTCCATAACTCATTTGTGACTAAGGCAGTTTTGAATTATGAGCTTTGCAGTTCACTCATGGGATAAATTACATACTCCTCAGATAACCATTATGTATCTGGCAATGCCTGTATCATTCACAGCTTTGGGTAACAGCAAGAGGCTGTGCTTTCCTATTGCTTTAGTGAGTGTGCTCTTCAAACATTTATTGTACAATGGTTATTGCAGGGGATAAATAATGCATATGAGGGAACCAAATTTACATTATAAGTTGATTAAACTGCTTAACAGTTTTTAGCCGCTCTCTAAATAAGGATTTTTAACCAGATTTAATCTATGCAGTGTTTCATGTCCAAAGAAGTAGCATTTAATCTCTGTTTAACTGAAATTTAGTTAGCAATGTTGACACCTCTGCATTTTAACACTGGGATTTCTTTGTGAGACACAATCCCTTTCACTCAACTTAATATCCCATCTTGGTCTCTAAGGGAAAATAATTGAGTTTAGGCTAGTTCTAAATAGCGATAAGGACAGGGAACACAGATGGGTATTTCATTGATTAACACTAACACTGGCCTAAGGCCTTGGTGTCAGGCATTAGATTAGGACATTACTAAGAGAATGACAGAGTTTTGGCACTTTATTCCTCCTCAATAACATTCTTTCACATATTAAGTTTATCCCACCCTAGGTAGCTACTTTATCATGCAGAAGGCCTTAATCCACTGATGTGACTCTATCTGCTTTCACTTTGATGCTGCCTCTGTTTACAAGAGTAATGCAGCCTGTGTAAGACAAAGTACTCGTGACAAGAACAACTGAATAAGGCTTTTAGATGCACAGAGCTCTGACCTAAAAAAAAAAAAGAAAAAAAACTTCAATAAACTTCAAAATACTCCAAACCAAAAGAGAAGGGAAAAAATCAACAAAAAACAGAGGCTTTTTGAAATGAAGTTATGTTGTTTGCATCATGAAGAAACAGACATGAGTTTTCCATCAAGAAGATTCAACTTTACTGATCTTCTTGTACTGCACTTTATCTTTTCTTCACCTTTGACCTTCCTTTCAGTGTCTCCTCAAGGCATCATGAACGTAAGCCTTGTGGTGTTCTTTTAGAAGTAGGATTGCTGCTATCCCCTCTGGTGAATTTAAGCAGCTGTTGGAGTCAGTGACAAGGTTGGCTACAGATTTGGTATACTGGCTGGGAAAGAGATTATGGGTCAGTCCCCAGTGCTGGGAGACAAAAGATTCAAGTAGTTCAGGATTTTTTGGATATCCGAAAAAGATTTCATGAAATTTGTAAAGATCTAACAGTGTATTGCAGGTTTCATGTGGCCTAAACAGCTTACAGCAAGTAAAACTCTAGGTAGCCAGTAAGTGGTGTTTTCACAGCAATGCTGTTTTGCAGAGGTGTAAGAGATCTAGTGTAATATAATTCCACAAAATTGCATTGCTGCAAACAGAAACTGGTGACTCTTAGCTCTTGCAGGAAGCATGACTATTAGGAGGACTGCCAGTTTTATGAAACTCAAACTAGATTATTGGTGCATTTATTACAGGAAATCTGTCTGAGTTGCTGGTGAGGCTTTTTGTCTCTAGTTAATAGGAGATTTAGCAGACTGACTATTGAGAGTGGCATTTTGGATAACTTTTAAAAAGCTTGTTTAAAGAGATGCTAACAAATTTACCTCACTTTTTCCAAATCATGGAAAAATTTCTGAAACTTCTGAAAGACAATAAAGTTATGGTCAAATATTTGGACTTCATTGATTTGAATCTAAGGAAGGTTTTCCTCCTACAAACACAGACCTATTTAGTTTTGCTTGGAGTGTCACTGTATTATGATCCTGACAGAAGGTAGGAAAGGAAATTACCTTCTTTCAGTTTCAGACAGCTTACAAGAATTGGTATTGCAAGCGTGCTGTGAATGTTGGCAACAAGGAAATGTTATTTTGTATTTTTATATTTGCACACAAAATAGTCCTATTAAGATAGTGTTAAATTATCCACATGACACAGGGGCTGTCTTAAATTGTTCCTGTTTGCATGAACTGAAAATGTGGCCTACAGAAACAGATACGTTCTTTTGTTTCCACTTAAACTGGTGAAGAACAGAAGTAACTCCATGTAAGTCAGTGGAGTTGAATGAGAACCAGAAAAAAAGATCCTACCTGATGGGTGGCATTTTTTGCATGTACTACCACACTATTTCCCTTTTAGAAGAAAGAGTGAAAACCTATCATGTGACTTTTCCACCCCTTTAATTTTTATGTGTTTGTTCCCGTCTGCTTTATAGTTTGAACACTGTATACTGTTCTGGTCAGTTTGTTATTCAATTTCCACCACAAATTATGTGAATTTTTTCCAAATTACCCAATCAAAATCCTTTCTGAAATCATCTTTTAGAACACTATGACTATTTTTGTAACAGTAGCAACTGTAGCGATTTGTGTTACAGAGAATGCAAAAGTGGTTTCCAACTCTGCTTTCCAGATTATGAATGCTTTTTTGCACAACAGCTTCAAAATATGAAAAATGTTTATTTTATTACTTTTCTCATTGATAGCTTCACAGCACTTGAGTCTGTCGTAACAGTCTTTAGTGCAGTTCCTTTTTCCTAAATTACTTTGTAAATTGAGATGTTGTTGGCAGTGCCTATGAAAATGAAGGCTCGTAGTATTAAGCTTGAATCTGAAAAAATGTGGTTAGATGCTAGGAAACTTCTTCACCTTTGTTTTATCCTAGCAGCCTGAGCCCAGTTTTATAAAGATCCTTTCTTGGCAGCCCCTCTAAGCAAAAGGAACATATAATGGCAAATTATGGCTTGAATTTTCATGTATGGATAGGGATTGCCCACTATCAGTACTTTTATTCATTTGCCACCTGATGCAGGATTTTGGCTCAGGTTTCCCAAGAAGAAAGGTGAGCACAAACATCCTATGGCCTGCCTGTATGCTCTGTGAATACAGAATTTGCATTGGTTTTGACAGCACTTCAGGACATATAAGGTCTCAACAGGTCAAAAGGTGACATTAAAAAAAAAGAAATGTGCTGTGTTCATTAGTTCAGAACACTGAAATGATGTGAATGTAACTAACTGCTTGCACCCATCTGTGAATTTTAAAAAACCCTCACTCTTTGAAACACTTATTTTTCAACCTGTTTCTCTGTATGGTAGATAGAAACTTTGGATTGTTTGGAGGAGAACTGGCTGCAGGTGTGAGGTTTTTGAGTTTTTTATGGGCAGCAATGAACAAGCTGGTTTCAGATTTAAAAACATGGTATTATTTCAGAGCAGTAACATGAGCTTCTCTATAGTATTTACCCTTCAGTGCAGGATATCCTGACAGAGAGAGTTTTAAATCTTCATGTCTTTGGTGTGGTTTTCTGTTTGTTTGTTTGTTTTGGGTTTTGTTTGGTTGTTTGTTTGAAAAGGGATTATGCCTGTGCAGAAAAACATATAACATTTTCTTGAGTCTTCCTCTCAGTGTATGAGTTTAGTGCACATTTGAGACATTGGCAGCACTATAATAAACTACAGTGGTAGTTACCATCTGTCATGTTGCCAAACTATCTCAAGGCATATTTGTCTTTTTCAGAGAGGGGAGAATATGTCAATGTACATGGAAATGGAAAGAAAAGCTGTGCTTATAGCCCACTCCTACAGCATAACCACATTTGGTGCTTCTGGACATATACAGAGGAGGTTAGCTCTATCTATTCAGCATCATTGAGACTGGATGTGGCAGTGCCATGATCTAGTAATCATAATGGTGTTGGATCCAGGGTTGGACTTGATAATCTAGGAGGTCTCTTCCAACCCAGCTGATTCTATGATCATGCCTAGAAAGGCCATGCAGAAGTCTAGTTACTCTCTACAGCATAGTCCACTTCCAAGGCAGCTTCAGTTGTAATCTCATGCCACCAAAATGTCATTGTTGTTTGATTCATTGGGTCACTGGCAGCCTTCCCACAAACTCAAAAGTGGCAAGAGACAAAGCTGAGGTAATGGAGCCTCAGCGGGTCCGGGAATTGCACAGGTGGACCAAAGCCTGTGCAGGTCATTGCCCTGCTGCTGGGTGTACCTGCTGCGTCATTAAGCAGGCTGCTCCTGGGCAGGGGCAGAGCAGGTGGTGAGCCTTGAAAACATGTGCTGCTCTTGCTTTTTCTGCTTTCAAAAGAAATAGGGTGTGTGCATGCCTGGAGGTCAGGGCACCAGCATGACAAGGTCTGGTGGGAAAATGGGCCAGGGTAAAAATGTACCTGGGAAAAAATCCCTTGAAAAACCCACTGTTAATTAGATAAAACCTGCATGGTGGAAAGCTGGTGAAAAGAAACATTAGTTCTCTAACACTACAATAATTCTTTGTTTTCACTTTCTAAGCATTCCACAGTTTCTGGAGGTAAGAAAAGTGTCTGATTGTGAGTGTCTGGGTTGCTCAGAGGCAATTCCTGTGTCACTTTTGGGGTGTAATTCCCACTATCACTGGTATCAAATACACTCTCAAGCATCTGATTTTGCCATAAAAAATGGGATGTTCACTGAAGGGCAAAATTGCAGTTTCAGTGTTTAATGAGTGTAGACTGCTGAAAAATACAGGTATCCAGCATGTCACACTTCCTTGATAAAATCAGACTAATTTAGAATTAGTTTCATCTTAAATGCTGACTTCTAGCTAATTCCCACCATCTCCTAAGATGACTGTGCATGTGAACATAATCTAGACAATAATGCAACGTCAGTTTAAGCAAAACTGAAAGTCTTTAGGCCCCAACTCAGAATTAAAACTCTTAGAAATCTTGTCTAATGTGTTGTTTATGCTGCCTGCCTCCATTCTTTGAAAAATGCAGGCTAGCCAAAAGTTTTTGATCCTTCTGCTATTAACAGATGGTATATGTAGCTAAGGATAAGCTGTGACTATCATTTAGGCTGCAAGCAAAGGGGTGAGGGATGCTCCCCTGTGGGTACCCTTAAAAGGCCATAAGCTTGAGTAGCAAAAATGAAAAGGTCTAGTGCTGGTGTTAATTACGCAGAAACCACACAGAAAGTCCTTGCTGTCACAGAGTTGAGAGGTTGTGCATCCCTTCCACAGATAAAAGGCATGGTATGAAAACATTTTGCAGAGGACAATGAAGTGAAGATTAGCATAATCTTTTGCAGTATCCTCAGTAAGCTATCCATGAGTGAGCTGCTTTTTTCTCATTCCTTTTGCTCTAATGTCTGGATTTAAGGAATGGCAATGTAAGAATAGGCTTTGTCCTTGAAGCCTGACAGTTGTGTTTTCCCGCCTTCATGTGATCATCCTTGTTGCTAGTGTACTGCTTTTCTGGTAATCAGACAATGGAAGGAAAATGAAGTGTCAGTTCATTGACAGAACTTTACCCTGGCTATACTTTTTTTTTAATCCAGACACATCAGTGCTCTCACACTCTCCATATTTCCTCATTTCTTCTCAATCAGTAATGTAAAATCTCTTCTATAACTGTTCGGGATGAAAGTAAAAGCAAATAACACTAGAAAAACATTAAAAATGGCTCTATGGAGCCTAAAAGCAACATAATAGTATAATTCCTCTCTACTTGGTAGGAGAGTATTTGTGGTGGATGCCTGTTTAGCATGGTAAATTGAGCATGCTTTCATACCTACCTCATTGAAAATGGCTCTTCAGACACACGTCCTCTGGAGCGCAATGTTTAGTTTTAGCATGGAGACTTAGCCATATACATGTTTTGGTTTAACGTGAATATCTCTAGGGCTGACACAGTGGCTAATACTCAAGTTTGTCAGCCACTTTGATCCTGAGTGCCCTGTTTTAAGTCTTGCTACTGCTGGTTAAGCTAGTGCTTTGTTACTGCAGGGATAACTGGAGGATTCGGAGTGTTGGGAGGTACTATCCCCAAGATCAAAATATAAAAATAGGTCTGAGGTCAGGGAACTGTACAGACCCCCAGAAGCTTTTCAGTTTTACAGCTGGAGATAGTCTCTTAAGTATATATAAATCGTCATTAGGATTCTGACAAAGAAGTGCACGATGGGATTGCTGCAGGGCAGGCTCTTTGAATCTTATTCCTGATAAAAACCACTTCTGGCTGGCTGACAGGAGACAAGGCAAGTTCAAGGAAGGCATTAAAAACATCTTAAATCTATTGATGGCAGCAGAAGCATTGGAATGAATAGTTTGAGATTAGGATGAAGATTTCTGAGTGCAGTCAGAGCAGAAAATTTGGCTCCAGTTGGCAATTCTGAGGAAAAATATGTTTTTGAGTATGGTCAGACTCAAATAATACTGCACAAGATGACTGTGACACTTGCTGAGAGGGAATAGTTAGTGGAGATTTTTTTCCCTTATACCCCACCCTTCACCAGAAGAAAAACCTCTGTCTGAAATATCACTCTGGCAGAAAACAGGCTACCTATGAAGGAGTTCCTTAGCAAAGGCACCTGCAAGGCAGCAGGTGTTGGCTGCAGTGTGAGGGCAGGAGCAGGTTTCAGGGCACGATGGGCCCCTCTGCCCCATTAAGAGCAGGTGCAGGGACTCCCCACACCTGCTTCACTGTAACAGAGCAGAGGGGCAACGTCTTTCCACTGCCTTACATGCCCTGAACAGCCTGGGATCATGGAGGACAACATGCCTATACCTACCAGGGGCCAAAATTTCCTTGGTGAGCAAGGAGAGCCTCACTACTCATCCTTGCAAATCACCAACCAATGCAGCTCCTCCATGCAAGAGTTGCAGGGAGGCTGAGGCAGACATGGTTTTGTTAGCCTTACCCAGGCTGTGCCTCCAACCCAAAGGTTTTGGGTGGCACGTACTTGTGTCACTGTATTAGTGGCTGCACAGTTGACAGTGACAATTGGTTTTCCAAATTCTTCATTCCCCAAAATAATGTGAATGTTGAGACTTTTGCAATAGATGACCAGTAATGTCTAACCCCTGAATAAGTAATTTCAATGTACTTCTAGACCTACTGCTCTCAGTCAAGGAAAGCATCTGACACTCATTTGGATTTTACATTGATGTAAGAGCACTGGATTGGTTAGAGTATCACACTTGCCACAGGTCTTCATGTGTAAAGTTCTGCTGTTTTTAACCCTCCTGGAAATACTTATTTCTGTGCAACTGAAGGGATCATCCATGTCTGTCCACAAATGTAGGCACTGTAACAGTGGACTATCAGCAGTGTGATTGCTACAGCACAATCTGTGGAAGCAGCTGCAGCAGGCTAAAGAAAATTCTGGTGGAAAGACTTTTCCTAATAACATACTAGAAATCATGTTAATTTTCTTCCTAACTGATGTTCAGTGAAGCAATAACTGAAAGACACGTGCTTTGTCTGAGACTGATATCTGTGCCTACTTGCCATGGAGCATCAGCTTGTATCTCCCCAGCACTGTTCAGAGCCACTTGATTTGAAACTTCAGTAGATTATTCCTCCTTGTGATCTTAGAGATAATGTTTTTTTCCTATGCTACATGGACAGGGCATCAATATGATCGAAATCCAGCCCAGCAGATACCTGTACTGTGCCAAGTGCAAATGAAAGTGTCCCTGTTGAAGGAACAGCTCAGCAAGAAGGTGACAAAAGGACTTAGTGATCCAAGTTATCCTAAATTCTGTGCTAGCAGTGAGCGTGGTTATCAGCCTTTTGTTAAAGAAAAAATAAATTGCAGCTTTTCTATCCAGCCTAGAAATCTGCCCCAACCTAATGCAAGCAGACAGGTTCAGTGCTACCTAAAATTATTTTGCCTTGTCAGTGAACTGTGGTGTTTCCCTGCTCATAAATACTGTGGACACCTTATTGTCTGCTCCACTGCCATCTGACACACAACATTGAATCAAATACTCACTATATGCAACTTGTTGTCAGATATCAGATACAAAAATAAGCGTGCTTCCCTTTGTGTTTTAGCTATCCTGTTTTGTTATGTCAGACTCTGGGATCATACTATGTTTGACTGAGTCCCTCTGAAAAAGAACCCAAGTGATCTGCAATTCATGTTGATTTGAGTGAGAGAGCAGCTGGTGGGCAGCAGGTAATTGAAAGTTTGCAAGGCATTATACCTAGCTGTCAGCACAGCTCTGGATTTGCATAATTATTTAAAACACCAATGAGAATTGTTACATTTAACTACATCTTATTTACAGAGGACTTGTTGCAATATTTGATTTATTGTTGAGCAATGGAACAGGCTGTCCAGGGAAGCAGTTGAATAACTGTGACCAGAGATATTTAAAAGATATGTAGTTGTGGCACTTAAAGACGTAATTTAGTCGTAGACTTAGCAGCGTTGGGTTAATGGTTGGACTGGAAGATCTTAAAGATCTTCTCCAACCTAAACAATTCTATGATTTTGTATTTGAGAGAAAGTTAACTGAGGTGCAAAAATCCTGGACCTATAGATAAACATTAACCAGCAAATTGGAAAGCTCATTATAAATTGGCTAATAATTATTTTCTTTATTCAGAAGTACTTCATAATAAGATATCCTTAAAGCACTACAAGTGATAACCAATGAAGTTTCCCACAAGCACATTTCAACAGGAGTCATGATTTGGGAAGAGAGCATAGGTATGATAGGAAGCAGCTCAGAGCTTTCTTGATCACTACAGAACAAACCAGGTGAGATTTTATTTCTGTTATAGTACCTTGGAAATTCAAGGGCTTCTGTGCAGAGTTAGCACAAGAACCTGTTGAACATTTAGGATGGCAAAATTTAAAATATATACATAGGCCAAGAGGCCAAATTACATGACAGGCTTCCTATCATGGCTTGCATTTTTCCAAATGCAGTCTACAGTGCTTTCCAATGCATGACATTTGTGCTTCCACCTTCTAGGAACATCATTCTTCATAAGATACCTGCAGCCAAACAGCATTCAGAACCCTTTATTCCTGTGGTCTGTATTCAGGGTATATCCTGCCTTATTCACTATTACAAATATTCACATTAGTATTTGGTTTTGTTCACACAAGTGTTTGTGAAACTACCACTTTATTCAAATAAAACCTCTTTGAGTGAAAAAAAAATAAATAAAAGGACTTTAACAAGAATATTAATCTTTTGCTACTTAGCATTCAGTTTCTCCTCTTGGAGAGTTGTCATTCATCCAGTTAGGTACAGGTACAACATTGCATGACCCAAGCAAATGATTACTCCTTAAGAAACTACCCAGAGAAACAAGCTGCTCATCAACTCTCCATAGGCTCACCTGCAGCTCACAGAGAAAATTGATGGAGTTCAATGGGATTATGGGGAATATGAAAAGCTAAACGTGTCTAAGTCTTGTCAGGATCAGGACTGATGCACAAATTCACCACTATCAGGAGCAGTTTGTGAATTATTAATGATAAGAAAAAATTGCCTAAATTAATTGGATAATTTATTTGTAATGAATAATTCGAGTAGCTCTATTCCTGAATGTCTTTCTGCCCTTGAATAAAGCAGTTTGGAAGTGCTGCCTGCCTCTTGTTTCGAATGTAGTTAAAGCTTCAATTAGGCTTGCCTACATTGAAACTTGACATACCAGTTTCTTTCACGTATTTGTACAGACAGAGAAGCAAGTCTGTATTTGGGTTGTATTTTTTCAGGGTTTGAAGTCTTGTTCAAAGATCTTGAAAAATTGAATGACTGAGGACATAGACTGGAATTCTGCCCTTCAGTTTATGTGCAAAATCAAAAACATGCAAAGTTTGGTAGTATCTGAGCTTCATCTGATAAGGCATACATTAAAGTATAAAAAGAAAGCCCAGAAATAGGAGACTTGTCAGTTTGAATGTTAGTTAAATAAGTACATAAGATAAACAGTTCAGTGAAGGTTATGTAGCTGAATTTTCAATCAGGATGCACAAAAGGCTGTTACAACAGTATCTTCCATTACCAAAAACATGTAGGATTTGTTGCACAAAGTAGTAGACATAATTTACAGAGGAAAATATACCAGTTTTAACAAATATTCCTTTTCAAATTAAATGTTATTAAGCAATTCAGAGCACCAGAAATCTCCTAACCCCAAGCTCTTTTAAAAATCCAATATGCAGCAGTTTTTGACTGTTCATTTGCCACTTAATTAGCACTGAAAAGTCTTTCTTTCACAACTGTTTATTTCACACCTGCAAACAGGTACTGCACGCTACTAAATTTAGATAAATGCATCCCTTTTTGGTTTTAATATTAAAATAAATTACTGTTGCCATTCTGTTGAATTTAATTGGATGAATAGCCTGCAACTCTGTGATACTACCACTAAATTTCCACATGACACAATACACTGTTAAACTATTTTGCTTCATTATAGTATTGTTTGAAATAATTGGCCCAGAAATTCAAGACAAACTAAGCTTTTAAAAAAATGAAAGAAGCATTTGATGACTAAGTGGACCGAAGCTGTCACTGCCTGTATCTCTGTTGAAGAGAGCTGCTTCCACTGCTGCAAAAGGCTATATCAGGGACACAAGAGACAGGCAATAGGGCAAGAGCCAAACACAATAGCATCTAGTGCCACTGTTTGAGGACAACTCAGTGACTGTGAGTCTTACTCTTTCAAGTGAGACAGGGAAAAGGTGGAGTTTTGACCTAATCAAGGAATAGGTTTAAAAGGTACCTGGAAGGGAAAAGAGTTGGCTGTGGGCAAGAAAGAAGAGCAAAAAAAAATTAGCTTGCAATATAACTTGGAGTGTATATGTGAGTGTGTGTATATATATATATGTATATGCATGTATATATGTGTATATGTATGGCAGAGAATTTGAACATTCTGGTATTTTTATGGCGTGACACTGCTAGGCATAAATATTTCCTATACCTTCCTTGCACTACCTTTACTTTTGTTTCTTGAATGTGGCATTGGAAGGAGCTGACAAACCAGGACAAGTGATCCAGACATTGTGGTATCCATATGCATTTTGAGAGCTCTTTGTAAATCCTGAGTTAGCCAGCTGGCTAAAGCTCTGTTCCCTTCTATGGGGACATGGGCAAACTGCTCTGCTCACTGCATTGTCACACTAGGTATGAAAATTGAGGACATGGCATGCTGCTTTCTCCTCCAAAAATGGCATGCTGGCAGCCAGAAACAACAGTGAACACAGGAGACAAGGAGCTCTGAAAAGTCACAGCTTAGAGATGGATGGACGTGCACCTTCATGGAGATCATCAGTGAAGGACTCTCTGGTTACAGTACCACTCTGTGGAACACTACGGGCTCTTTAAAATTTGGTGTGTAATCTTAGCTACAAACATAAATTATCACAAATTAAAGTTTTCTCTTAAGGTTTTTAGGGCCTTCCACAGGATTCAGGTTTCTGTCACTAAAGAATAGTCTCCTTTCATTTCTACAGATACTATATATGAAATTTAAGTGTGACTCTTTATTGTGTTTTTTCATGTGTAATTTATCTGGATTCTGCAGGTATACTTTTTTACATTTGTTCTTTGTTGTTAATGTATTTTTTGCAGAATATGTGCAAATAGATATGAGCAAACTGTGTAAAAGTTATTCAGCTACCCAGTGAACCATGTAATCTGTTGATTCATAGAGACAACAGATAATAGAGTGAGATATTTGGTTTACACTGTCTGTATAGTATCTAGGCACAGAGTCAATTTGTGTCCTGTCGGGGCATGTTGTACCACACTATATTATCACTTTGAGGATAGGCAATTTGGGTAATGAATATGTGAGCTGGTTGGGGGTGGAGAAGTATATCTGATATCTATAAAGTGGAAATGTTGAACCAAGGTTTTGGCTTCATCCTGGTTAATTCAAAGCACTATCATCACAGACAAGCTCTTTTTCTATTTTGGAATTAGTATTGTTAATTAGCTTCTATCTTTCCCTCTATCATATCATAAAAATGGAAACAATGCACTGAACACTGACATTTTCTTTGTACAGCAAGTACAAGTGAAAATGCCATCCCTTTGGGAAAACACAAAAATTAAGTGGAAGTAAATGAGCATTTTAAGAGCAGTTGAAAGAAAATAGTTACTCTTTGTTAAGCTTGATCCAAAGATCCATTTGACCAGGCTGTGCTCATGCTCATCTACTGAAAGAGCCCATCACTACACTGCCGTTCCAGCCGCTCCCAACAGCCCTGGGGTTGACAGCTGTGCAAATGAGCAGGAGGCACAGAGTAATGACAAATAGGCCACCCTCTGTCCACTCACCAGAATATGCTTCACAGCATCAGATTTTTGTTTTCTTGTTAATCCTTCTCTTAACAAATGGGTTTGCAAGCTGTTGACATTTGCATGACTTTTCCAGGAAAACATCCCTGGATTCCTGGCAGGTATTTACAAAGGAGAATTTGTAAAAGAGAGATGTTCCAGAGCTGAACTGTTTCCTCTACTCCAAACGTCTTTCCTGATATGCTGATGGTATATTGTGCAATGCACAAAAGGCTGGACCTACATTCTATGTCAAGTATCAGAATGGGTTTAGCTGTGTTACCCCAGATCTCTGCCCTGAATAATTTGGCCTTTTAGTATAGAAATGTAGGTTAGTAGATTTAAATTGCTTCTCTCTAGTATTAGTACAACTGAGCTAGGTTGAAGATGGCTCCAGTATTGCTATTCAGTCAGGGTAACAGACAAGCCTCACAGTCAAATATATAGGTAATCCAAATAAGCTCACTAAACTGTACCCTATGTAATGGGACTACCTAGAACCCCTCAAGCTGACATTAGCTCCATCCACCTCTTCTCCCCCATATTCTGATCCTGCCATCATCACCTGGAGTCACAGCTGAGATTTGAAGCCTGCAGAGGGGCATGGGAATGAGCTATCCACCCACACTGTGGGTGACTGTCACATCAAGAAAATCTCCATACATCAGATATGAAGCCAAACAGAAAAGGCTTAAAAATGGAAAAGCTGGGTGAAACATATCAAAATCTTACTTCTTTCCACAATAATGGTTGGTGATTTGTCTATGTGCAATCATTTCACTCACATCTCACTCAGGCCTCCTGAGAAGGCCTGCTTCTGACATCTTGGCTGGCTTCATTTTGCCAAAAGTCCTCCAGACTTAAATAGAAGTTTTATTTGCATAAATAAAGACTGAAGACAGTCCCAGAGCCTCTCTCCCCTTCATCCTCACACCCTCCATTGCATGCACTCAGGCTACTTTTCTATCTTAATTGTACTTGTCAGATAAGGCTCGCCAACCTGACCATGTGTCCAGCCAGAGAGCCACCTCTCTAAGGGTAGCTGGGCTGGCACAGGCAGACACTCCTCTCCTTACACATCTGTCAAGTGTCACAGCCACCTGGGCCATGATGGGCAGTCAGTTACAGGAAAGGAGGCAATGTGGTAAAAGTAAGGCTTAGTCATGATTCCTGCAGAGGTACAGAAGTGGGTTTTCTTCCCCTCTAATTAATGCTATTTATTGTCTGTGCTGAGAAACCCTGGTGAAGGAAAAGGTCAGCATTTTGATATGCATTGTACAAACACAACATGAAAACAGCCTATATCAGCGTAGGGGCCAATTAGTGTTTGTGACACTCAGTAGGAGTTTTTTTGCAAGACATCTCTTGACCAAGGATGCCATGTGAATTCAGCTTCTTTATATGCCTTAGACTAGAATACACCTTGGAACGGAGCATACAAGGAGGTAGCTTTCGATTGCATTAGAAACATTAATTCTCAATTTTTAGCTGCTTATACAGCACATTTCCTCAGCAATGCCTCATGCTGCTAGCCATTGCTAAAATATCTCTGGGAATATAGCTTGTAGATATGTTTGCTCTCAGCTCCTGGTAATCTGTTGCAATCTGATAAAGCACCTCCATCTCCAAGTACGATGAGGAAACTTGATGTTCATCCATCAGCCACACAGCTTAATGCAAGCAGGGTCAGGGTGAGCTTTTAATGGGACTGGATCACCTCCCCAACCGAAACCAACCTCTTGCTGCTCAACTGTTGTTCCCCATCTCCAACAGTCTCAGCAGCTGCAGTGGATGTTTTGGGCCCAGTTGGAGTAGTTGTGTCAAGGCCTTCATTTGGTCTGGGAAATAACCCCTGATTTGTCCTGAGTTCTGCTTGGGTGGAGGTCAACATATTCAAGCACTGTTAATGGAATAAAAAAAAAACAACCAGACTAGGGAAAATGTGTCACTCTTATTTAGGTTTATCTTTTTCTCTTGAAAGCAAAAATATCTATGAAGGAGAGGAAAGACCATGTGTATCATTTTTAATTGCACAAAATTTTACTATTGGGATGATTGCCCTGACTATGGAAGACCTTCTCCTGATGGGGACTGGGACAGAACCCCCTGTGCTCACAGCTTCCTTTCTGAGAAGTTGTTACTGCCTTACTTGGCTTAGCTATTCCAGAAAAGCCTAACAGAATGGTGAATTCCCCTGCCATCCCAGCACACAGATCTCGTGTGTACAGTATACACAGGAACACTCTGAAAAAGAAGTTAGAAAATGTCATGTGTACTGTGTACTATAAAAATTTCAGTTTATCTTGCATGTATTTTTAATGGCAGCCACTTTCCAACTTCCTTTTGTTCGATACAAACAGCAGACTTGTTCTTGAAGTAAACACTGTTTTAGTCTTCTGGTTTTTCCCTTTTATTTCATTTCAGTTTAGTTTAGTTTAGAGCTTCTGCCTGAGCAGCCAGGGAATATATATAATAGGGCATGAATACATTCTTATAAGTATTAGAACAAGTATGGAAACACAGAGCCCTTAGTGACCTTGCTAGTCCTCTGCTGATCACTTGTGTTTGTTGTTGTAGGAAGGCAAACATAAGTATAGAAGTGTTATTGAACAGAAAACCCTTCAAAAATTTCACCAGTCTTTTGTATTCAAGTCGCAGAGCAATAGGGGGCCGCCCTGCTCAGAAAGCATACTTATGCGAGTATTAAGAACTGGCTGAGATAAGAAGTAAAGCTTAAGAGACCTTCATCATTAGCTGCTAGTGGTGGAGATTAGTGATCCTACTACAGGATTACAGATGGAAAGAGTGCTAGTGTTGGTTAATTGTTCATTAATGCTTGTAAAATAAGATAGCGGTAGTAAAACTTGCTATTGTCTGCTCTCTCAAAGTAAAACAAAATTGGATCTGCTTGTCAATAGCTGTATTGATGTTAACAGGAACATGTTTAACAGATCATTTTGCAGTGTAAACTACTATCCAGCTCTTTCAACATTTAGTTAGACACTGTTATCTTAATAAGAAGTAATTTATGTTTTAAATAATCTGTTCTCTGTACACGCACATTTTGTTCTTTTAATTAGCAATGCCTTCACTAGGGTGCTTTTAATATTTCAGAGTTTGCATATGAATCTCAGGTGGAACATTACCTCCCTGTAGCCTCAAGGATTTATTTTGTTTACAATACCTTTAGAATTGCCATACCTTATTAGCAGGGAAGGTGGGCAGGCAGCCCCCTGTGCATGTCCTGCCCTGGTGAGGGACCAGCTCTGTCCTGTACCTCCCGTGGTGCCCCAACCATGGCTCTGCAGCAGAGCTGTTGGTGGGTGTCCAGTGCAGGGACTTGCGGGCCACACGTGTGTGCTGGACTGGACCAGCAGGAGCGAGGCTGTTGCTCCCGGGAGCCGTGACATTTTCCTCTCACAGCGAAGTGGGTCAGCAAGGATTCTTCAAAGTGCACTGTGACAAAAAACGGTCTTTTGACAAGGACGTACTTGAAAAGAAAACAAGGCCCTCCCTCTCTATTAATAAAAAAGTAAACTTCAAATGAAATACTAATCCTGGAAACAGGAAAAATATTTTCAATGAGATGCATGTGAAGCAGTGTTTTCACAAAAAATTATTTCCCAGCAAGAAATCTCAGCTGTTCAGGAAATGTTTTAAAGGTACATGTTTTAAAGGCCCAGGAAAACTGCATGTTCCAGGTTACTTCCCTCATAGGTGCTTAAGAATGAAAATTAAAGTCTCTGGGTGTTCACAGAGAGCACACCCTGGAAGACTTCATCACAACCTCACCAGATTTTCCTCTGTGTATCCTTGGTCAAAGATAATAGTTACAATTGTTGAAGATGATTTGCTCTGCCCTGATCTTGGCTGCTTTATTGGTCCCTTGGCAGCAGTCAGAGGAGCCTGAAGGGTGGCTTTAGTCTGAGCCAGATGCTACTGCCCCTGAGGGACTGCTGCAGCATCCAAATACTGACAGGGCACTGACAAGTCCTGGCTGGGTCCCTGCACAGGCAGCAGGATGGGTGCCTGCCGGTGTGTAAAAGCTGCCATGCTCTGGTAACTGGTCTGAGAAGGGCTGCATGTATGGCAGAACAAATGCAAATGCTTCAGCTGAATGCCACTAATCTACTTGTCCCAATACATCACCAACTGATGTCAGAGACCACGCGAACCACCATATTGGGGCTCCACTGGAGGGGTCATTTATGGCTTCCCATTGCTCATCACCTGCAGCCTTGCCTGTCAGAGTAAAAAAGCAAGCCACTGAAATCCAGATGTGTCTGTTGCCCTGTGGAGAAATCTGAATGCAGGGATTTCTCTGTTAGTGGACAAGAAGTGATACTGCTAGTTAATTGCCTCAAAAGAGTTAACCAACAGTTCATTAGTCTTAAAGATGCAAACTTGATAACCCCTTTTATGTGGCAAAATGAGATGTGTATAAATAATTGCATGCTGAGACCTGCCACTGAGAGACATAAGATGTTGGTTTAAGACAAAGAAAAACAAAACCTGACTGAAATATTTGGGAAGTTGAGAAAGATGCAACTCACAACATCAGTCTGCAATATAAACCCAAGCCCAACCTTTCTGTAATGACTGTTTTCATAGGAGAAACAAATAATAGCCAACTTGTCTGTTCTGAAAGTCAACCTCAGCACAGAAAATCACCCTGCTCTTAATTTAGTAACTGAAGAAGAGAGTGAGAAATTGTAAAAAATACTGGCACTTTCCTCACTGTTTATCAAATTTTCCTCTCCTACAGTTTATGGGTGCTTCTTCAATCACTGCAGCTGTAAGTTACCTTCTTAACAAACTGCCCTAGATCTGACTTGGGCAGAACCTCTGTCAGTAACTTCAGTTCAGACCATTCAGCAGTAGTATGACAGGCAAAGAAAAATAAAGAAATCATTACTGTGGCTTTGTTACATGGATGGAAAGCTATGAATTTGTAGCATATCCCTCTGGTTCCTCCAGTAATATTAAGGGATGTGTAAATAGAATACACAACTGTATGGTAGCTGCAGCTTAAAATCAAAGTATGAGCAGCTGGACAAACATGCCTTGTGGCCAGATAATTTAAGGAAAGAAGAGTGCTACATGAAGTTATCCAACTTGGGGACATAGCACGGTATTTTCATTTGAATTTAATGTGTGCATTAAGACATTCTTATATGCAAGCACTGGAACTACAGCCTTTATAGCCAAGCACTGTGATTGCAAATTATTAGAAGGGGGAAAAAGAAAGATTAATTCCTAGTAGAAATTGTCCAAACAGCTGCAGCTAACATATAAAATAGGTGCAGGAGCAACTGTGTAATGCTGGTAGTAGAGATCTTTAAGAAGAAACTCTTTGTCTGTACCAAAATAAGTGAACAACGAAGCCCCTCTGTGGCTGGATGAGAGAAAGCGTCTGAAGTGGGGTCTTGCCACTCATTCTACCTCATTACAGGTATCTGACTGATAGCAAGGCTGCATCTCAGTGCAGCAGCTCATTAGTAAGAGAAGACTCTGACATTAGTTCAGATGTTGATCGATGTGACTGGTAGTGTGAAGTCTGTGTCGTCAGATGGAGCTTTATAATCTGCATTGCAGCCTGCTGGTTTATAGTTTAGGAAGAGTGTGTTAAACTGTTTGCCAGGAGGTTTAATACCTACCCGGCCATTGTCTTATAGCATCGCATGGCTTCCTTTACCTACTGTCTCATAAAAGGCCAGGTGAGAAGATCATGAAAAGACAAAGCACATTTCCAGAGCCGATTCCTAGAGCCAGGGGCCTGCTCAATGCCATGTGCTGTGTGACATGAGAGAGACTGAAAGTTAGATCATGGTAATGTGTGAGTAGGTGCCAAACACATGCCCATGAGTCCCTGTACCATGTGTCAGCGCAGGTCTCAGGTGGGACTAATATTGCTGTTATCATCCACTCTTTTGACCTAATGCCACACAAGAGAAGGGAAAAGTCTTGTGTATCTCTGTTCATTTTGAGCATTGATGGCAATTTGCAATTGTTCTGCATCAAAAGCTTATTAAACATGATGTGGCCTTCCAGGGCTCTGTCCTTAGCATGCCCTGGACCACCCTGCCTGCACACAGCTCTGCTTCCACTGCTGCTAACAGTGGTCTCCATGGCTGCTCTGGGGGAGCATACCATCTGACTTCATGCAAGGGCTTCCTTGGTAAGATCTTTTTCCAGCTTGCCTGTTCTAAACAGTTGATGGTTTCCTGCAACCTTTTGGACCTACACTTCAGTTTCTTGTACGCTTACAACTGAGCTCCCTCGTCTTGCCTTGTTATGAGCCAGAACATGATGGGTGAGCCCCCAGCGTGCCTTGAGGTACAACGAGAGCAAGAGAGAAGTAAAGACAGCAGATCTATTTCAGCAAATTAGCTACAGCAGCAGGCTCTGTTGAAGAAGTCTTTTTGTATGCCATCATTTTAACCATTCACTATGGAGTAGTTTCTAAATGGTATTTATATTTAAGTCAGTTTATTATATTATTCCAGCCATGCAAAGAGGTACTACAAATTTACCAGCTCAGGCAAAAAATCTATTCATCCACCCTTTTCCAAGGTGATGATAATGGACCTCCTCCCTTTTCCCTTCTTCTTCCCTCAAGATTTTGCTTGCCCATCAAAACAAATCACCCATCTTGGATGCATAAAATTTTACAAGGCTACAGTATGTAGAATGACACACTTTTTGGGGTTCTTTTTTATATTTTTTGCCATTGCTCTCAGAAGAAGATTTCATGTTTCTTACTTAATTTTAATAGGCAAACCATTTACTGAATTCTGACAAATAGAACTTTGATGCAACTCTGACAATGCAACACCCTTTTTCATCTATGGAGAATACTTTTTACATTATTTTCTGACAATTTCTTTAATTAAATCCACAAAATAAACAGAAAAGCCATGGCTTAGATCAAGCTTTTCATTTTATGCCTCCAATTTCAGAATTCTTTCTCATGTTTTTGCACACAGTGGAAATTTTAACCAAATAAAGCTTTTCCAAATGACATTTCACAGTGGTGTTTGTACACAGACCTGCATGTCCAATGCTGGGCACTGATGGGTGCCTGGTTTAAAAGGACCAAACTCTGCCTGACAGAAAAGGCTGATGTTAGCTGGACAGGATATATCCTGCTCCTGGCTTTCTCTGGCTTTTAGGTACCTCAATATCAACAAAAAGTATTTAAGCATTGTCCATTCGTGCTGTGGCATGTGAGGGGATGTGGATGAGGTCTCTTTCATTGGCAGCATGAAACAGCATGAAATGAACAGCATGAAACCTGAGCTACTGCCAACATTTCTGGGTGTCCTATGAGCCACCCACCCCACAGGTTTTCCTGCAGGAGGAATTTTTCTCCTCTTTGTGAAGCAGCTCACCACAGTAGACCTCCTTCCCACATTTGCCAACAAATCAAGGACTCAGTTGTGCATTTTGCAAATGTGTTGGTTTGGGCACTTTACCTGCTTTCTTTTCTATTCAAAAATCAATATGACACTTACAAAGCAGCTCTTTTCCCCACCTCCTTGCCACCTGCGTTGTCAGAGATGCTGAAAATCAAAAATAAAGTAATCAGTTATTTTAAGCCAAAGCTTGAAAGGGTATTAATTCAATGAGATAAACTGCAGTTAAGTAACTTTTATCAAGCAAGCTGGGTTAGGTGGTTAAAAGAAAGAAAGAAAAAACCTCTAGAAAACATACAGTAGGTAGCAGTTTATGTGTCAAGAAAACTGAGAAAAATTTTGACACTCTGATGTCTAGCAGATAGCACTTAAATCATTTTTCTCCAAACTTCAGTCATAAAACTTCAAAGAGTTTTAGCCATAATACAAATTTTTAGACTAAGAAGCGGTGTTTGAAGTAATTTTATAGGATTTTGCTGTAAGGCCTCCAATTGATTTGTAGTAAGATAAAAGAAGAAAACTTTATTTTCGAAGCTTTGTCGGAAAAAGCTTAGCTTCCATTGGCCATTTTGCCAATATGCCTGGAGGGGATGATGATGTCGACACGGATATTATATGCCTATACGAACTGAACTGAGTTTACACCTCCTGCTGTTTGTGTTATGGTTAAAATCTGTCACAAAACTGGCAGTGATTTATTAAATGTTTAATGAAGTAAGACAAAAACTTCAAGAACTACAAACAGAAAAGTAGAACATCACATTAAAGTATAATAATATAGGTTACACTTCTGATTTTTTCATATTTCTTTTGCTAAAAATGTGAAAAACACAATTAGAAATCAAGGCAGTATCAAAAGATTACGGGGTGTCACAGATCAGTCTACCAAAGGTTGTGCTTTGCTTGTTCACTTTTTTCTTTCTAAACAGAGGAATGAAAAAAGAATACGAAATAGCAGTATGATCACAAAAACACCAACAAACCAACACAAAGCAAAACTCAAGCCAGCATTATAGAGTATCAAGTCTCAGCCACAGAAAATTTTCTGTTATGTCTTCAGAAGAGCAATACCAAATGCGAATCAGTGCTATTTCCTTATTGCTTCATGTCCCAGTTAGAAGAAAATTCTGTTCCATTTTAATGATGATTTTTTCTGATAAAATAATTTTAATTTTAACTAATGAACTTAATTGGAATTATTATTTATGTAAAAAAGTAATTCTTGAATGCAAATCTCAGATTTATGCTATTTTGGAATAGCTTTTGGAAATTATCATTACTCATGATATAGCTTTATGTTTTCCACATTATAATAAAAGACAATATTTGTGCAAGTTTCCCATCTGTCAGTGTATGTGACTGCTAAAGCTCAGCAAGTGTACTCCTGCACTTTTTGGCAGAGGTTATTTACATTCCTTTGTGTAACAGAGACTAAGGCTATATTTTATGTTTAATTATTTTTCATTGTAAAATGTAATTCCTGTTGTTTGACTTGCCTGATTATTTATGTACATCCTGAACTAAAAATTCATTAAACACAGCAGGAGAGGGTTTAAGATTACAAATTCATGTTTATTCTGTTATTTAACTCAAAGAACATCAGCCATCAATACCCCCACACCAACATGCTAATTCACTGTGTGATTTATGGTGAACTTTGCTGTGCTGTTATGCCTCATGAGCCCTTCTAACCCAGGTTGCTCCTTAGGTTCCCTTCTCCCGGTTCTCCCTTATCCTCAGCAACATTTTCAAATCCAACATTTTTTGTCTCCAGGAAAGCCAGCAGTGCAGCAGAAAGCAGAATTCCTATCCAAGCCCACCTTGTGGTCTGCCTTCCAGAAGTGTTTGTCCTGGTCTGTTCTGATTTCATGCTTTCAGACTTCCAGTGTACCAGCATAACCCCTGGCCGGCTGGCCCTGACAGAGCCAATAACACAGCGCTGGTCATTTGCTTTACATTTCTGTTCATCAAACATGGAAACATTAATTTGTTAAATAAAGAAGGTTTTCACACAGTGTAGATAAGGATAACAGCCAACGTAATTGGCAGACACCTCCTGTCATGAATGACTCGACCTTTTTTCCCTTCCCGCCCTTTGCATCAGCCCAGGGTTTGGCTCTTTTTGCAGAGGTTTTGTCTCTGTTGCTGTATTGAAGGTCCCAGTTTTTAAACTGCCTTTTTTTTTTTTTTTTTTTTGGTCTCCTTTGGTATAGTGGTAAATCAAGTTAACATTAACAAATGCAGAAAGTTCCCCTTAATAATAATAATAACAATAATAATAAACCTCCCAAAATACAGCCTAATAGGCAATCCTTTAGTTCTTCATCAGCTGCTGCTTGTTCCCTGCCCGACAGGTGAAGGTCTGAGTGGCATTTTGCCTACAAGTGCTCAGCAGAGTGAGGGTGGTCACAGAGAAGAACCACGTTTTGAGCTACTGATCAGGTAAGGTTAGATGTGGCAAGAAAAGCTTGTAGTTGCTCATTTTTGCCCTCACTACTGGATGTCACCGCCTATGGCTAGGGCAGAAATATTCAAGGTTGCCATAATGAAGCACACCAAAAAAAGGCAAATGACATTGGAGATATCCTTAATCCCTGGCCTTATATAAACTAATCTGCTAGGGTTTTGAAACAGGTTTATTCTTTCAACTAGTTTTTAATCAAGCGAGTCTCATATTCCCTGTAATATAGAAATGATCACACAATAACTCATACTTTTTTTTTCCTTTTTGCTTAAAGAGCAAGACATAAATACCAGCTGTGTATTTTTAGTATCACATCAGAATTTTTTCCAGGTAGCTATGTATTGTCAGAGGTTTTCGGTTTTCCTGCAGATAAAACAAGTCCATGGCAAATGGCTCCAGGTAACTATTCTCTCTATTCTCTTTTTTTTAATTTTCTTGGGGGGGGGGGGGGGGGGGGGGGGGGGGGGGGGGGGGGGGGGGGGGGGGGGGGGGGGGGGGGGGGGGGGG